>JAVGVS010000276.1:133615-590679 GCA_032718565.1 Distichodus sexfasciatus
CTGGATTATTATTTCAGTTTTGCAGATTTGAGTACAGAAAGGTCCTGGATGGAACACCGTAATTGTAACACTGAATCATCTGGACCAAGCTGGACCTCTCTTGGACTATATGGACTTGAGCCGATTTTAGCTTAATGTTGCTGATAGGATCTTGCGACCATTTTTTATATCTTCACTTCTTTAAAAATGATTAATTAATGATTAATCTTGAACTAATGCTAATTTGTTTATTAAATGTTCATGCACCCCGGTTGCCCTCTAGAGGAGGATGGGGTCCCCTTCTGAGTCGTGGTTCCTCTCAAGGTTTCTTCCTGCTAGAGGGAGGTTTTCCTTGGCTCTGTCGCCCCAGCTCAGGCTTGCTCGTCGGGGGTTTAGGCTGGTTATATGTAAAGCGCCTTGTGAAAATTACTACTGTTAAGAGCGTGATATAAATCATATGGAATTGAATTGAAAGTCATAAAAGCTAGTTAAAATTGCATAAATAATAGTTTTTAGTTGTATGTTAATCTGACATTGATCAAATTTTTTAATACAGAGCAGGCACGTTAACTTTTTGCTTCGTTAAGCAGATCAACTCTCTCCTTCGTCATGTGTCTAGAAATCCATTAATTTCTCCGTTGGGAGTTTGTAACATATAGCCATATATGAGCATGCATTGTATGGAAAACTCTCAAAACAAACAGAGCAAAAACAAATTCTGATATCATCTGCACTGTGTTTGTGTGCACAAGAGAAGAGTTAAGCCTCTGAAATGAAGCAAGTGATTAATTCTACAGTCCACAGACGCTATATACACTCCACTAGTGTACACTACTCCTTTCTAGGGGTCATACTACAGTCTCCGAGCCTGACACCTTGCCGGTGAAAAAGTCCCAGAAGTTGCTCGGTTGCTTGCTGTCTTCTGAGGTGGTGGAGGAGGCGTTGGAGCCCTGACGAACCCACACCATCCTCTCCCTGGGGCTCTGGGGCTGTGAACCGCCCTCCTGCTTGGACTGAACAAAGTGCAGCTCGTCTCCTGGACACACCCGCCCCGTACTGACCCCTCTCTTCTCCTGGAGCTCTCGGTTGTCAGCCGGGTGATGGGTGGAAGGGTGGATGAGGGTAAGCAAGTTGTGGTGCGAGTGGAACTGTCGCATATTCGCGATGGACTTGGGTGGAGTCTCGGAAGATCCTAAAACCACATATAGAATCAACATAGACAAGGGTTACATCTCACATTAACATGGCGGAAGAAAAAGATGAGTTTAACATCACTATGCAATGGATGGTTTCAATTAGTACCACGTTGACACTGACGTTTTCTGTTGAGTCTCAGTACATTGAAGAAGACCTCGCTGCTTAGACTGCGTCCTCCAGTCAAGTCTCCAAACAGAGGAGAGATGGGCTCTATTGGGGACAGATCATCACTTGACTGACCCACCGAGTCGAGAGAGGTTGTGTCCTCCCTGTGGACCTCTACAGCTGACTCCACCATCAGACTGCTGCCACTGGAGCAGATCATATGAAGAGGGAGTGATTCAAAATACAGTCATATAAAAAAATCTGACTACTGAAGATTCATTCAAGTTCTGAGACTGTAAATTCCCTTTCAACCTCTTTACTGCTTATTATTTTTTAGTTGTCTTTTTATTTGTTATTTTTTCATTTCGATAGCCTACATGTTTGCCATATACGCTTGTTGTCGTTTGGATAGCGAGGCTTTTATTAAAGCCAAAACAAACCACAGTTGAGCAAATGAAAGTGTCAAGAATTTTACCAGTGACCAGAAATTATTTCGCGTCATAGAAACTTTTACCAATAAAGGCAATCTATCTGGGAGCAGTACGGATGTGCAGTGTTTCTTACGACTGACCTGAGCTTTCTACGCAGCAGGTAATCAATGACATCCGGATCAGTCTGAATGAGACTCATCAGCACCTCCTGCTGCAGCTCTGCAGATACCTGCTATCAGAAATGTGGTGTCAGATGTAAATGTCATAAAGATAGTAATCTACATGATTTTTAGGGTATCTACTTTTTTTCCTCTCACCGTAAAGAGGCGTTTATAGTGCTGGATGAGTAACAGAGTGACTGAGATGATAGCAGCACTGTCCTCTATGCCCATAGCATGGGCACTCAGCTCTTTGTCTGTCCCTCTCTCCTTTTGAAGTAGGTTTGGCCCAAAGATCACAGCCAGGTTTGCTGCCGTCATCTTATTACCAGGTATCTGGGCAGGACACAGAGTAGGACAAGTTATAAGGACTGAACATTTGCAACACAAAGCATTTGAGCCTGATTTGAAAAATGTAAGCAGTAGAAAGTACAAATATTCATGCTAAAAATGTACGTAGTAAAAGTTAAAAGTTGGCACAAAAATAAACAGTCATGTAAAGTAGAGATGCTCCAAAATTCTACTTTAGTACAGTAACCAAGTATTTGTGCTTTGTTACTCTTCCATCTCTGATACTCTCTCTTAATTCCTCGTGCATCTCTTCGCACCATTACTGCGCACAAGCTTCTAACTTCTTAATGAAGTAACACTAACATTTAAATGAAAAGATATTAGACATGGAATCCCTGTAAACTTAAAAGGGACCATTTAGGGATCATTAACAGACACAATTAGACTAGGATACCGGATAAAAATTACTCCGTTTTCTCTCCAAGCCTGCGATTGGCTGTTTTTTTGGACAGAAGACAGAGTGCAGGTGGAGAGGTGGAGAAAGCGTGTGTAGGTCATTGCTTGTTACCTCCTGCTGTTCCGGCCCGGTGGAGTCGTGAGCGTGATCCTGGACCGTGTGCAGTAAACTCAGCAGCCTCAACAGAGAGTCACAGTTACACGGAGGCAGCAAGTACAAAAGCTGCTGCAGGTACGTCAACTGGTCAGCTCCCCACAAATCTGTAACACACACACACACACACACACATTTATATACACAAGAAGCTTAAATGTGTATGCCTGTGTTTTCATGTTCCCAAGTGTGTGTGAGTCTTCGTACTGTTTGCATGCAGGAAGGCGGTGTAGAGTTCTCTGGGCAGCAGAGGGTCCGGCATATCCCTCAGGAACTCCTTCAGTAAGGCCGCCACATCGTGAACACTGTGTTCTTCATCCAGCATTACATCTGTCCCACTGTCAAAGTCATCACGCAACTGAACACACACACACACACACAGATGCATAAACACGTATATAAATAATGTGACCCTCCACGGCGAAACCAGTCGCTTGTCGCAACGGAGGTTTCCGAGAAAAACGAGCGTTTATGTTGCGTGGGGTGAAATTTTGGATTTTTTGTTTTTAGTGTTTTGAAACAGTGGAAGGTCTATACTGTACTGTTGGGAATAAATTTGGCTGAAAAACTTACCCTTTCCATCCTAAAAACGTGACTTTCTTGAGGTGAGGAATTAAATTCCAGCAGAATGTTAAAAGTTTCGCTCTACTCCAATATTTACGGTAAATCCACTGGTTGACTAGCGTGAAGATATTTCTCCGGAATCCATCTCTGTCTCCCGAGTTCAGTTAACCTAACGCAGGTAGGCTATCCGTGTGGCTGTGAATGCAGCGTAGGCTAGCGTAAATGCAAACGTAGCCGCCACCGCACCAAGCGTCTGTGAGTGCTACGGCGATAGTCAACTTCGACGGCAGATTTCTCCGTTTCTCACTTGGCGTGACAGGAGAAACCCGACTCCTTTGAATGTTGATATCTCAGTCACATGTCGTCCAGTTCATTCGATATAGGTATCGTTTTGAAAGTTGATTTATGCCCTTTCATGAAAACATAATACATTTGCGACAAGCGACTGGTTTTGCCGTGGAGGGTCACATATAGACATTCAATATCATTTAAATCACTGCTCTAGTAAAAAGTGCTTTCATTAGTGTTAGACGGTAACATATGCAGTTTCCTCACAAACATTACTGAGAGTGCAGAAAACATTGTTAAAATGTTAAAAATAACATTAAAAGGTGTTGGTGGCCTAGTGGTAGGACACTCGCCTTTGGACCAAGAGGTTGTGGGTTCCAATCTGACCACTGGCGTTACCAACATTGGATCCCTGAGCAAGACCCTTAACCCTAAGTTGCTCTCAGGGGAACTGTCCCTGAAATTAGGAAATGTAAGTGGCTCTGGATAAGAGCGTCCGCTAAATGCTGTAAAAGTAAATCCAATACTCAAATCTATTTTCCCTTTAAAATGTGCTAAAAACATTGAATTAATACACCTCATATGAAAAATGGAATCACTAGATATTCAGAAGGAAACGTCAAATAAAGTAAAGTAGGCTGTAGTGTGTGTGTGTGGACACTAGAGAGCACTGTGAGCTCACACTCACTTGACGAACTCTCTTCTTACTGCTGCCCACTCGGAAAATCCCCACCGTCTGCAGGCCTGGAGAGCGGCACGGAAAGAGGAAGAAAGTCATCGTCTCAGAATCTGGTGATGGTTATCTCAGGTGTGCATTTTGCTCCAGTTTAGTCTCGTTTGAGCCCCGATTTGGATTCACACGATCCCCAGTCAGAGGAACTAAAATTGGTGTGTTAGGAACTTGCTTCTCAGAATGAAGTCATAAGAATGCTGTTCACACATGCGTTTTGTGCTGTTTATTAATAACACAGAATTAACTTAACTTACAGAAACCATACACATACCCTCACCTTAACGAGCATTACACTGACTTTTCAGTATGTGAAATTATTTGAGTAATTTTGTGCACAAAAACAGAAGTAATTGCCTGAAAATGCATTAATTATAATATTCATGACACACACACGTTTTGCACCATCATGCGCAAAAACGTAATTCTCTACCGGAAAGGCCAAAAGCAGCTAATTTTATGACCAAAATGAGCCCAAATTGGCTCAAAATTACCCCAAATTTTAATATTTCTTCATTTTCAACTGGTCACCTCATTTCTATTTGTTAAAAATAGTATTTACTGAAATGGCTACTGATCAGCTAATGAAAAAAGTTTAGTGTTGCTAATTTCAGTTCGCTACTGTCCAATGCTGATTATAACAGAAATCACAGTTCGTAATTAGCAGAAGAACAAGACTGAGTAAAAGCTATGGACATTAAGGTAAACGTAAAGTCTACATGGAATGCCATTCACCGTAAGTCTGGATGTGTTGACAGCAGCGCTCCATGACGCGAGGAACCTGCCTGTAGATGGGGTTCAGGCTCAGTTTGGCCTGCGTCCGCCCCGCCGACGTCTTCTTAATGTCCAACTCGTTTGGATGGGAGAGTTGAAGAGCCTCCAGCAGTCTGGACTGACTCTCCACCAAGTCCGAGATGGAGTCCACCGACAGTCCACCCTGCAGAGAGAGAAAAGGGCGTTCGGTGATGTTAAGGACGAAGCGTTGCAACTGCTGTCCTCTAAAGTTCTGATCAACGTGTCCATCTCACGTATAAGTTACTTTGGAACAGTAATTATTCTGCTGCGCTCATCAAACCTCACACTTCAGTTCCGAGCATTGAGTCTAAACAGTGAAAAATCCAAATTTATGTGCTTGAATATTGAAAAGTGAGAAGGGAACTCTACCTTTGACCACAAATATCAAAATATTCTTAAAACCCAAGGCACTCATCAGATTGGGTCTCTAAAAAATTTCGAAAAGAAGATGAAAAAAACCGAGACACTCCACCAACAAACGTAATGGATGCTGGATGCTGCCACGTTTCTACCGTGTTTGGTCCTGTCGGTGCCAGCAGCTCCATCAGACTTTAACTGGCAGGATTTTTACGCTCGCCCTGCGCTACACAACTGGGCTTTAATCCTAAGTGGCTGGTGAGTGAAAATCTCTATGGAAAATACATTAGCATGCAATTTACTGGAAATCCTTGTGTAGCCATAGAAAAGTTCACAGATTGGAATGTAAACAGATTTTCATAAAAGCTCTTCAGCTGTTCTATTACTGGTCTGACAATTCATTACTGACAAGTCTTTTCTCTGTTTCTTCTCCAGCTTGACCTGACATGAGGTTTGGACAGCGGGGTGTGGGCTGGACAGAGGGGTGAAAGTGAATCTCGTACCCCACACTGAGAGGCCGCCCACAGCGAGACGCTCAACTCCCGTCTTGTGCAGCGGTCTGGCACTGTAACACGAGCCTTATAAAGCACCCAAGAGACCCACGTCCTCTGCCTCGGTCAGTATTATTTCTTGTACGTAACACTGGCTAGTATAACCACATGAAGGATTTTTCTACTATAGAAACAAACAATATTTATTAGACCGAGTGATACCATCATAGAGTTTTTTACACTGGACTTCAACGGAGTAGTAAGTTTCATCACATCGTGATATTACGATATCGATTCAGTGGACAAGGATTCAATTCAATATCGCGAAGTGCGCCGCAATATGATTTCGAAATGATACAATTCAGCGGCGGCGCAGTGGTTAGCGCTGCCGCCTCTCATCGAGAAGGTCCTGGGTTCCGACCCCAGGGACGGCCGTAGGGCCTTTCTGTGTGGAGTTTGCCAGCTTTGCCCGTGTTCACGTGGGTTTTCTCAGGGTGCTCCGGTTTCCTCCCACACTCCAAAGGCATGCAGTACAGGTTAACTGGCAACTCTAAATTGGCTCTGAACGCTAGGAATGTGTGTGTGGTCATGTGAGGGGGGTGTGCGCCCTGCGGTGTGTTGGCGACTGCCCAGGGTTGTTCCCCGTAAGTTCCCGGGGTGGGCTCCGGTCCCACCGCGACCCCAGGTGAGACTTAGCGGTTCAGATAATGAATGAATGAATGAACGCACACCCTAATAATTACATTGTACTAATTGCGTTGTATAGGTGCATTGGACCAAGTATAGCATAAACCAGTCTCCTACCCGCCTGTGGCTGCTCCGTGAGCTGTTGTCCAGGAAGGTTGGCGAAAGGGGCTTGTTGTGGAGCTCGAGTCCCGACGTGGCGGCAGCTCCGGGGGAGACGGCCGCGTTGCTGTGACTTCCGTTCCGCTGCCGTTTCTCAGCTCGGAAGCGCATGACGCTGGCCTCCAGCTCCAGGCAGTCCCTGCGGCTCTCCTTCAGAGCGTCCTGCCGCTGCTTATGAGCTCGGTCATTAGCGATCACCTGGGGCAGAGGAATCCCAAATGCCTTGGGGGCTGTTTCTAGGGGGGGAAAGTGAAAAGAGCTAATTATGCTACTGACTCCATTATCTGGCAAAAGATTTCGAACAGAATTTTTGCACCACAACACAATTTATATAAATATAAATAATAATTATAACAATTTCAACGTTCATTTTATGATGTAATCTAAGTAATAATAATAATAATACTTTGTCTCAGCAACATTTATGGGGATAAATTAAAGAAAGGTGCCAATATTCATTCATTCATTCATTCGTTATCCGAACACCTTAATCCCAACTGGGGTTGCTTGGGGACCGGAGCCTATCCCGGGAACTACAAGCGCAAGGCAAGGACCAAATCTGGGCGGGCGCCAACACACCGCAGGGCACACACATTCATCACACTCCCATTCATACCTTACGGTGCCAATTTAGAGTCGCCAATTATACTTTTGGACTGTGGCAGGAAACCGGAGCACCCGGAGGAAACCCACGGGGACACGGGAAGAGCATGCAAACTCCACACAGAAAGGCCCCACGGCCGATCCGGGGATCGAACCCAGCCACTACACCACCGTGCCGCCTTGGTAACAATATGTTCCACTTTACTTAAAACAGAACATTTGTGACCCGACCTGCCGTAATGAGTCGGACGTCGGCGTTCTATTTATTTAGATACGGGCCGATTATGTTGACAAACATCAAAAATATCGATTTTTCTTTTTTGGTCTTATATGAAAGAAAAGGTCTTCAAAATTAATCTGGTCTCCGAAAAAGAAAAATCGCTATTTTTGTGATGTTTTTCAACATAATCGGCCCGTATCTAAATATATCGAACGCCGACTTCCGACTCATTACGGCAGATCGGGTCACATATGGATGATGAGTGATCAAAATCAAGGCCACAGCAACAGTACTATAAACCATTTTAATGAACTGTAGACGGACAATACATCATAATAAAACCCCCCAGCAGGAAAAAAACCACTGAAAATTGTATATTAAACACTATAATTAAACATAATAATTAAATATAACATAATAATTAAAAATAAAAGTAAATTTTCTTTAGCTATGACTTGCAGAATTGCAGACTTTAACTCCATCAACTCCATCATATTTATCGCAGCTCTACTGCTGTTTCTCATAAATGACGTTGGGATCTATTTATCTTTCAAGCTCTTTCTCCAGAAAAACGGTCAATGAGATTTCTCATTTATAAACCAACACGAACTAATAAAAGTGCGCTTTGCTGAGTCATAATGTTTCATCCTTCAAGCACTAGGTTTCTACATGTTAGAAACCTAATCACAGAAACCTAATCACACTCCAGTTTTTAAGATTTTTGAATTTAGTTTTCACACTCTTTTTATGTCTCACAGTGGGAGTCTAATGTCTGTCCCCTCCCTTCCTGCAGTATATTCATGTCTTGCTTTTGCTCTCTGAGAAAAACAGGAAAGTGTTTCGTCTTTATCAGGCTGCGGACTCAGAGATAACCAGACTGCTTTATTCTACCCAACCCCAACACCCATGCTGTCCTGACTGAGGGCAAAAAAGGACATCACCATTCGAGGGGGAAAATGCTGCCCTTTCTAATCTCCAACTTTTCCCATAAATAATTATCATAAACGTCCTGTTTTTGCCAAAAAAAAAAAAACAGTCTTACCGAACTTGAGACAAAATTGAGAAGTGATCTTTTTGTCTATTTATTACATCTATTTTATGAGTAGAATATTTTAGGTAATTTTACCAATACTAATGATGGAAGAAGGAAATTTCCCTTGACAACACAGTAAAATGTGTAGATATAATTTGTAAAAATGTGCGCCAAAGTTGTTCAACCACTGAACAGAAACGTGGGGCGGGGGTAAAGCAGGAAGCCCAAAGTGAAAGTCCGTAATCGTGGAGATTTTGCGTGCTGTTCTCCTTGTTCTTTTTTAGCGATATGGTTTATACATTTTACATTTACAGCACTTAGCAGCCGCTCTTATCCAGAGCGACTTACATTTCCTAATTTCAGGGACAGTTCCCCTGAGAGCAACTTAGGGTTAAGGGTCTTGCCCAGCGTTGGTAACGCCAGAAGTCGGATTTGAACCCGCAACCTCTTGGTCCAAAGGCGAGTGTCCTACCGCTAGGCCACCAACGCCCACGCGTTTGCAGAAATGTTGGAGCGTCAACAGCGTTTGACGCAACGTCAGTTTTACGCTGTAATGCAGGTAAGACGTGCTGCATCGGAGCCCCACATTAACCCACGGCTCATTTCTAGCACTGGCTATACACGTGTGTGTGTGTGTGTGTGTGTTGTGTAGTTATCCAAACAATCATTTCTCATAATGCGCAACAATGACAGGAGCCCGTTAAATCCAAAAAGGTCTGCTTTTTAGCAACTGGGTGGGATTGAGGTCGGGCTGTTTTCGCACTTTAAACCAACCGTACCAAAGTTCATCTGGAACCGAACAGAGAACCACCTCTTCAGCTGGGGGTCGGTACGCTTGTTTGGGCCGCACCTGAGTTCGGGTGCTTGTATGACTCCGAACATGTCAATGGTGTCACAATTTTTGCATTAGCAATACTTTTTACAACAATTTTTGGGCTGGATGCACATCTGCATGTGTGTCCAGGTGGATGTCTTAGAAGAAATGAATTGTTTATTTATGTGTTGTATAAATAAATATGCTGTAATCTTGCATTCTTTTAATTTGAGATGATACAAGCAGAATAATCACACATCCAGAACCCTATTAATAAATCCCAGATCTTTTAGTATGTCTTACAGTAAGATTTGTCTGCGTTTCATGTGTTTTCATACTCCATTGGTCTTGGAACGGTGGTCTGAATTATACTGTCTTCCGTTCCGTTTAAAGCCTCGTCCACACGGACGTTCGAAATGAACGTCCTCTGAACGCCATGCCCGTTTTTGCTGCGTTTTGTAGCTGCGTTCGATTGGCGTCTCACTGGCGTGCGCAATAGCGTTTCACTGGCGTCGTTTTCCTTGTGTTCGTCGGGATTCTGACGCCAAGAAAACGTTGCATGCAGCGTTTCTTTGACGCCACCCCCACACGCAGCCGGCCGAACGCCCGTGCTGAACGCCCGTGTGAACGCTTTGATTTGCTCCAATGAGCAGAAAAACCTGGCGCCACGAACGCCAGAACAACGCCTGGTTCAGACGTCCGTGAGAACGAGGCCTAAAATGGATCAAACAATATTACAGGAAATTGGAAAAAAAGAGGTTTTACACGTGAAGACAGTAAATAATCATGTTAATTCACATTTTTGGGATTCCTCCTTTGAAAGATTAGTAGGACTGCACTTGGTTAGGATTAATTGTGATCTCTTGTGGTTGGCATAAGTCCTGCAAAGCGCCTGTAACAATCTGATCCACTCCTCACTCCCTCGCCTCCTCTCTCTCTCTCTCTCTCTCTCCATCTAAAGTCATCTCTCGGGGTTAAAAGGGCTCTCTGGCAGGGTCATGCTTGTCTGGCCCACTGTCCATCAGTCTGCCAATAATCTGGACGGATAGCGGGATTAGCTCTTCTTTAGACACATTTGGTCCCTCCTCCTCTGTCCAAGAATCCTTCAATCTCCCCAACAAACCCTCCCCTGCCCCCCTTCCTCACCACCCCACACACACACACACACACAGCCCCACCCCCCAGCCAGGGGAGCGGAGGCCGGGAGCACACGTCGCCTGCAGGAAGCACATCGAAGCGCCAGGTCACAGGCGTCTGGAGACGCGCCCAGAGCCGACACTTCACTAGCAGTGCACAAGGCTGCTCTGAGATCAGACAAAAACTCTTAAGACTGTAAAAACGTATATATACAGACATCTCCTGCTTACTGATTTATAGTTATCGCTTATAATTACATAGTTACAAGAACCTTTTATCATTTACTCAAAAGCAGGGATGATTTCACAGTCTTCCTTGTGTCCCGTACTGTACTCCTGAAAGAGATGTGCTTTTGACGGATTTTAAACCGGTTTATCTGACTGGTCTGAGATCAGTTTTAAACACATACCAGAAAAAGTAATGGACCTGTTGATTCTAGATTAGCTTCTGTACTGACGTCTCGTCCTTACAGATTCCTAGTTATCGCTTATAATTACATAGTTAAAAAACTGTACAATTTTCACGGAAGCCGGGGGTGATATCACGGTCATCCTTGTGTTCTGATACATTTTTACACATGAGAGTTATGCACCTTTTGGAAAAGCTAATGTAATAATAATATACAGTATTGTGCAAAAGTTTTAGGCAGGTGTGAAAAAATGCTGTAAACAAAGAATGCTTTCAAAAATATAAATAATGATTGTCTATTTTTATCAATTTACAAAATGCAAAGTGAGCGAACAAAATTAAAATCTAAATCAAATCAATATTTGGTGTTACTACCTTCTGCCTTCAAACCAGCATCAATTCTTATAGGTACACTTGCACAAAGTCAGGGATTTTGTAGGATTATAGTCATTATATTATTTTGTAGGATTATAGGATTATAGATCTGTGGTCAGTTCTCCAAGATGTTTGGAACAACCTACCAGCCGAGTTCCTTCAAAAACTGTGTGCAAGTGTACCTAGAAGAACTGATGCTGTTTTGAAGGCAAAGGGTGGTCACACCAAATATTGATTTGATTTAGATTTCTCTTTTGTTCATTCACTGCATTTTGTTGATTGATGAAAATAAATGATTAACACTTCCATTTTTGAAAGCATTCTTTGTTGACAGCATTTTTCCACACCTGCCTAAAACTTTTCCACAGTAGTGTATATGCAAAGATTTTAGCAGCTGTAGACTTTTACAGTTTCAATCATGGAATGCAGTAATAAAGGCCTACTTAAGATTAGATTAGGTGTGTGAAAAGTCATCAGGGAACTGTTGATTCTAGATCAGCTGCTGTATCGACGTTTCCAACTTTCTGATTTACAGTTAGTGCTTGTCGTTAAATAGTTACTGTATATTGGATTTCGTGTTTCTATTAAATGAAAAATGTTGTTGTTGGAAGTGTTGCTAATCACCAGTGTGATTCTTGTAGCGAAAGCATGTGTAGTTGATTATAGAGCATGACTAGGTTAGTGTTGGAATTGCCCGGTGACGTCTAAAAATATGTCTGGCTTAAGTGGCTTAAGCATAAGTCAGTTAAGAAGGAGGGGACGCTGAAGCTCTAAATTCAGGTATTGTGATAAGGTGCTTTTAACAAAATTATAGAGGTTGTCTACAAAGAGAGTATTCCCATCCAACTCTGACCAAGCTAGATGCCTACTGAGCCAAAAGTTTGGTGGAAAAAACCAGATGAGATAATTAAACAAGGATCTCACTGCAAGCTATAAAAGTGAGGCGCCTGTAAAACTGTGAAAAACCAGCAGTAAAAATTACTGACTCATGTAACAGAACCGTAAAGGATATAGGTTGCGTGGGACAGATGTCTCGGAAAGGACAGATTGTGGCCGGTAAACCCACAGTGGCACAGAAAGTCATGCCAAACCTCAATGTTCTGCGGGCCACTAAGGCTGCCTAAGTAACGTGATTTAAAGACCTGCTGGAGATTTCCCAAGAGCTGAGCAGACCTGTAAGAACAGACTCAGTAAGCGAGGTTAGAGGGGCTACAGCAGACCTGGGCCCGCGGGCCACATCCGGCCCTTCGTCTGTCCCTGGCCGGCCTGCCTGAGGACAGCGTGAAATAACAAATTAAACGAAAAAAGAAAACATAAGAACGTAGTGTACTTTATGTAAACCATTCAACCGCATTGCTTCTATTGTGAAGCTGAAAAAAGTGAAAACGTACATATTTTTTTAAATACTGCTTTTGTTAAAAGAATGTATTGTCAAAAATAAAATTACATAATATGCCCTGCGCCGCACATTTATAGCTTAACCGTAACATCTAGTATTTAACAGTAGGAGCTAATCAAGAGTAGACAACTGTCTGTTTTTTAAAGAAGTTCAGTCGAGCATAATTGATTATAATCTATTCGTTCGGTCCACGTCAATTCAAATTGGTCATGTGGCCCCTTGGGAAAACTTACTGCCCACCCCTGGGCTAGAGCAAGAACATCCGTTCTCAGTTATACCATCACATCATTTCAGAGGCTTAGAGAGACACAGAGAGAGAGAGAGAGAGAGAGAGAGAGAGTCTGGGCTGAACGTAGGACAGAACACAGTCATTGCTGGAATTTTAACTTTTAGGGCAGATTATTCAACATCTGGAGGTAATCTAGAGCTATCACTTCTGTGCATTTCAAGAGAGCCATGATGACGCTGGACGGGAGTGACGAGATAAAGACAGACGGGGGTGCCGGCTCGCTGGCAAGCTCTCTAACGGCCTGGTTCAGCTCAACAGAGGTACATTTCAACCAGCTATTCATCTCATGTGGTTGGGTAAGAGATTGGAGGGTGTTAAAATGCAAGACGACTGACAGATTGAGGCAAAATCATTTCAACAGGCGTACGTCAGATAAAAGCTTTAAGGAGTCTTCACATCAGTCTCTCAAAAATGACCATCCCCACCCACCTAGGCGCGGATTAACGCACAGGCTAGATAAGGCTTGAGTCTAGGGGCACCATGTGCGCCAGCCTGCCAGTGATTGGCCAGTAAAAAATATACATTTATTAAAATAAGCCTGGGGTGTGTGTGTGTGTGTCCGTGTGTGTGTGTGATTGGGGGAAAATGTAGCCTAGGGGCTCATGTACATCTTAATCTGCTCCTGTCCCCACCACACACACACACACACACACACACACCTGCCAATATCTCTGTGAATTAAAGAGCAGACACTCTCGTCATTACAAGAAAGAAACAGGATTCCTTCCCTACCTCGCTCTTTCTTTTCCTTGGAAAATGAATCAAACTTTCTCCGGAGAGATTTCCTCCTCTTATGAGTCTCTGGATGGAGAAAAGAGAAGCAAAAGTGAATAAATCATGTTTTGTGGTCGGAAGAATTCAAACTCAACATGATTCATGACGTGGTAAAACAGTTAATGCAAATATTTGATCTAGATTTTAAGATAAACGTGAAATATGTCAGGTGCTAAAATCTGAGTGAAAAAGCCAAAGAAATGTACTTATATTACAGTTACCCAATGCCAATATATCATCACACCATGGCTGGCACGCAACGAAAAAGACGTGTTGTGTAATTATATCTCACCACCAAGTATCATCTCATGAAAGCAATACATTTGGCACAGTTTAAGTTTATAAGATGAACAGCCAACACAAGCAGTCCGACATACTTTTAAAACGGTTTTCAACAGGGCAAAGAGTACCCACACTCTAAATAGACAAAATTACCCCCAAAAAAACGTTTCCTGGTCTGACGTAACGGCTCCTAAACGCTGCTTGAGAAAGAACAGTTCTTCCTTAATTGGAAAGCGCCAAAAATAAGCATCTTAACACAAAAAGCCTTTACACACATGTTGTAGCCTCGATGTAACCGTCTGTATCGCCCTCGGGGACAGTAAAAGGAAAACATGAGACAAGCCTTTGTTTATTAAACTTGCTCTAAAGGTCCGATGTGGTTTTAAATCCTAACCCTAATGCTAATTCCCTCCTGATGACAGCTGTGTTTGCTTGCATTCTTTACGTATTTAAAACATGAGCGTGCCATTATTTTTTTTCTTTTTACCTTTCCTCCATTTTTCGTCCAATACATATGTGACTTTTCTCATTAGATATCCTGAGAAAGTCATTTCATTTTCAACTCTCCTTCCAAATTGCATATGGCTGATTTTTTTTTCCCCCACCACATACACTGAAAGGAACATTCTCGTCCCTACAGACCAAGCCAAAATAAGCACGGTTGGTTTTTCACTGATATGAGCTCAGATATTGGATGGGACAACGTTTCCCGAGAGTGGAGTTCAGACCGTGTCCAGATGTGAGAGCTACTGTTGTGATCTGTCCGCAGGGAAAGAGCGGGAGAAAAGGATCGAAATTTGGGACGAGAGAGAGAAAGGCTACGACACCACATTGGGGCTTCGGGCTTCATGCGAAGAAGCTTTAGGTGGGGTCATATTCCCATGACTAGAGGAAATGAGAATTTATTTCCACAGCCATCTGCCCTCCCCACTCCCCACACGCCAAGGCATCATGCGCTAATCTCCCATCAACACCCTAAAAGAAGGGGCAGGGAGAGGAACAGTTCACCCCGAGCTATGCTACAAAAGAAAAAAGAAAGAAAAGAAGAAGTATGGAAGTAATTTTCGAGGTCAGGAGTGTGAAGGGGAAAAAAACAGTCATATAAGGTCTTTTAACGGAACCTGCACACCGGGCTGGATTGTGGAAATAGACACCAAAAATGCAAACAAACGCACAATAAACATCTGGAGCGTTACTTCTAAATAACCCCGTCAGCCCTGCCAAGAATCGGCAGAAAGAGAAACAAGGACGTTATGACAAGCTTTGAAATGATCAAAAGTGAATTTAAGAAAATGAATTTTAAGCTTCGATAGCGATATGAGGCCAGTAATAAGTGGACAAAGGTGACTGTAGGGACTGTGGTGGAGAAAATGATTAATTCCTCCTAAGGGAGAATGAGATCCATAAATATTCCCACAAAAGCTGCTGGCCTCTGGCCCTTAGGGCTTAGTGGGAGTGCTGGAATAGAGAAAGCTCACTGATGGTCAGCTAAAAGTCATTTTCACGGAATCTGAGGGTGATTATACAGCCATTCTCTACTTTATGTCTTGAAAGTAATCATTATTTTAAATACGAAAGTTTTGCACATTTTCTCAAACATATATATATATATATATATACACACACTCACACAGTACTGTGCAAAAGTTTTAGGCAGGTGTGAAAAAATGCTGTAAACAAGGAATGCTTTCAGAAATATAAATAATGATTATTTTTATCAATTTACAAAATGCAAAGTGAGCGAATAAAAGAGAAATCTAAATCAAATCAATATTTGCTGTTACTACCTTCTGCCTTCAAACCACCATCAATTCTTATAGGTACACTTGCACAAAGTCAGGGATTTTGTAGGATTATAGTCATTATATTATTTTGTAGGATTATAGGATTATAGATCTGGGGTTAGTTCTCCAAGATGTTTGGAACAACCTACCAGCCGAGTTCCTTCAAAAACTGTGTGCAGGTGTACCTAGAAGAACTGATGCTGTTTTGAAGGCAAAGGGTGGTCACACCAAATATTGATTTGATTTAGATTTCTCTTTTGTTCATTCACTGCATTTTGTTGATTGATGAAAACAAATGATTAACACTTCCATTTTTGAAAGCATTCTTTGTTTACAGCATTTTTTCACACCTGCCTAAAACTTTTGCACAGTGCTGTAAATATATATATATATACACACACACACACAACAAAGTCTTTGTAATAATGTGAAGTTAATCAGACTACTACTTTTTTAATAAACTGTCTGTACAGAATGTTTCCTATCGAAACTGTTACAGATCTCATGCACATTCAGTGACAACTCTTAGGGCCTGTTTACATGTATGCGGGTATTTTTATAAACGCATATTTTTTAATACGTTTTAGCCACCTCAAACGCATATTTTTTTAAAACGCCCTCCAAAGTAAAGCTTCTTTTAAAACGCTGGATTCTGTGGATACCTGTAAACGAAAGGCCCAAACATCAAAAAAATCTGTTTATAAAAATATCTGCATACGTGTAAACAGGCCCTAAGACCGTAACTGCAGGCTGAATACCACGTGTTACCAAACTGTCTCGCTTGTCTATCTTTCTACATCTAGTTTAAAGTGTATATTTTATATTTGATTAATATATTGCTTATTCTATGTGCCTTATTTGTTCTTTGCACTGTTAAAGCTGGAGCCACGTCGTCTCGTCTCTCTGTAAACTTGTACAGTATATAGCAGAGATGACAATAAAGTTTACTTTGACTTTAGCTCAAAAAAGTGGCAAAGTGAACTCGTCATTTTCAGACCCCTTTTCCTTTGTGTTATAATTTTGTGTTTGTCTAGTCTTGTTGATCGTCCCACACTACTGCAAATGGGGACATAATGTCCTCTAGAAAAGAAATCCTTCACTTTGTAGGTGTTGATACAGTAACTCTTCCTCTAAACATAGGATTTACAATCTTCTTCGTTGCAGGTGCTGGATTCCAAGGAGAAGCAATGTGCCATCACTGAGTTTCCCACTGATGTAGGAAAGGTAAAAGCCGTCTGACATCCACAGAATCTTTACAGAGATGACAGCTTTTGACAAGATCCATATGCACGGATGGATAAAAGGCACTGAAGACAAACCAAACAGTGCGAGACTATTAACTTCGACAACTGACACGAATCACCTTTGACAGGTCGGCGACGGCACGCTGCTTCCGCCTGGAGTCTGTTATTTTATAAGTGCAAATTGTGCGACCTTATTGCTGACTATTACGCAGTTTTACACTGCAGAACACTGAATTTAATTCTCCACACATTTCTAGAATAATTCCCTTGATTCTTAACTGTGTATTGTGCAGATGGTCTCAGCCCAAAGACTTATCTGAGCCCAAAGACTTGGTTTGAAAGTAGAAAAAGTCTTTTCAGAGGGAAAAATAACCTAGTGCCCTTTAAAGGCATAGCCCGAGAGCTTCTACATTCCATCTTTATGTAACCAGTCTGCTTCCTGAAAATCCTCTCTTTCTCCCCCCGATCTCTTCTTTTTCCTCTATTTCTTTTAGCTTTAGCGTCTCTGTTTCTCTCTCTCCGTTTCCCCACTACCAGCCCTTTCTCACATCCAACATACAAACACGCTTTCTTCCCTACAGCTCCGAATCCTTCAGATTTACTGTCCTCCAGAATTTTGATGAATCCTTTGTGGTCTGGATTTACAGAGCTTTCAGCGAGTTTCAGTCGGCTATTATCATGTTGGTAATCTTCCACCAATTATCACACTGCGTTTGAGGCTCAGCCCTTGAAGCTCACGCAGGTTTGCACAGCACGAATCATCAGCAGCTAAAAATCCCTGAGCGGAAATGTCGCGCCACAAGGTATCGCAAATCTGTAGACGATGCAGATTGTTCAAGCTTGAGTTTACCCCTGGGGATGGTGATTTTGAAGTAGAGGTCTCTCTCCTCCAGGTGATAGAGGGACACGTCTTGCAGACGGGCTCGTTCCAATTCCGACAGGTTCTGAATAGGCACCGGCTGCAGCCTCACGCTCTGCCCCAACATGGTGGCCCACGTGTGGTCACCCTGAGCCGGAGGGCAAAAACAAAAAAAAGAAAGAAAGCAAGAGAGAGTTTAAGGTTCAGCTTTGTAAAGTAAAAGACAAAACACATTCTTTTCAGGACAGTTGGTAGTGTAATGGTTAGGAATTTTGCCCCGTGATCGAAAGGTTGCCGGTTAGGTACTGCTGAGGTACTCATGAGGTACTCCAAAACGTTTAATCCCAACTGGGCTTCCTGGGGTGGGAGGGGGGGCGGCGAAGCCTATCCCGGGAACTATGGGCGCAAGGCGGGGACCAACCCTGGGCAGGCGCCAACACACCGCAGGCACTCACACACTTCAATTCACACCTTACGGGGCCAATTTAGAGTCACCAATTAACTTATATTGCAAGATTTTGGACTGTGGGCGGAAAGCGGAGCACCTGGAGGAAACCCACACAAACAGGGGGAGAATATGTCAACAGAAAGAACCCACGGCCGACTCGGGGATCGAACCCAGGACCTTCTCGCTGTGAGGCGGCAGCGCTAACCACTAAGCCACGGTGCCGCCCTCTTTATTGATATTTCAAAGAAGATTTGAGCTTTAAGCTGTGAGTGGAAACTGTAACGGATAATGACTCTTTTCGATAAAAAAAAGAACTGGAGTAAAAAAGATATAGGAAACAGTAAAGAAAGCTAAATAAAAAGGTTAAACTTTACTTAAATACTCAGTCCAAGTACAAACCACTTCCAACATTGGTGAAAAAGCCAACTCCGTCTAGACAATTCCACGTTCCTGAATAGTATTCTATCCCTTAGAATAGAGCGGCAAGTCTACACGGCCAAGAAAGGCTTTTGTTTTGGCTAAAGTTCCACAGCCCACGGTAAAGACCTCAAAACATCTAAAAACATCCTCGAGATGGTTAATCCTCCCACATCCAAAACTGAATTTAGCTACTATGCACCTACTTTTAGTACTGGCTTGTCAGTATTAGATAAACATGCAGCAAGTGGAGATTCTGTGGCCACACGCAGCCCTCGAGGCTGTATACATCCTGTGTGTAGTCATGCGCAGGCTATACTGAGTGCTTTTATATCGCTGTGTGCATTTGGGACTCTTACAGAAACAAAGCAGCTGAGTCATCTGCTGCCCTTCAGCTCCATGCAGAATATTTACGTTCTCATGGATGTCTGCTTTAGTTGACCCGTTACGTAGGACGGTTTGGAAACACAGCATTTACGTAGGGTTGTGTTAGCGCGAAGAGAGTTGCCGTCGATTGTCAGAGAAGTGAACGATTGTAGTCTCACGTCACGGTACCAGGAAAAACGAAGTGCATCACTCCGTCTAAGTGCGGGAAGCAAAAACAGAAGCTTAAAATGTTTACATCAGTCTACGCAAACTGCGTTGGGGTTGTCACTTCTAATGAGAAGCAGGAAGGGATCGGTGGCACCTTGTTCTGAAGGAACTTAGAACCAGGTTTGATTCCTGGTCCACAAACTAATCTTCTGATTTAGTCCTGGTTCCTGGCTCTACTTTGATATAGATTAGAGAGGAAGAATATTATCACCATATTGGGGGTGGCGTAACGGTTGGGGTGTTCGCCCTATAATCAGAAGTGCACCGATAAAGGTACCACTGAGGTACTCATGAGCAAGGTACCGTCCTCAAGCACTGCCCATGTCAGCTGCCCACGGCTCCTTCACGGATGGGTCAAATGCAGAGGTCACGTTTGGTTGTGCTGAGGTGTTCACAATGACAAATAATTACTCACTTTCACTTGCAGGTTTCCTACGAATTTATCAAAAATAATGTTTTAAGGTTAAGTTACATTACAGTCACTTAGGAACGGAGAGATAAGGGGCTGCTGATGGACAGAGGACGGAGGAGAAGGGGTACAGAGTACAGGGCCACGGTGAACAAACCACGACAAAAACGACAGTGACCTGGAGATGTCCATCCTGCTGTTCGTGAATGCTGAACCAACTTTCGAGAAAGTGATTTCAATGTTTTGATGTACTCCGTCATTTGCCCACAGGCTCTAAACGATACACCATAATGCTAAACTGATCAAGCACAAATCACTTTTTTATTTTTTGCCATATCCATATTTTATTATTTTCTTCAGCGCTGTTTTTGGGTCGAATCCAAGGTAAAGATTAGATCTGTTTTTCCATTTGTGAATCATAAAATCCTTGTTGCCATGAAGGAATGTTTGCTAACGGAAAACCAACAGCTCCGTTGTCGCCAGACAGCATTACTGCAGAGGGTCTTGCCATTACTCTGTAGGGGATTAATATGATAACATCAACCCCGTAATCCAGTGAGAAAGTTTGCTACTTTAAACACCACTTTTCACTTAACCCTTTATAAACTTAACCATTTTATAAAAGCCTCTAACAACTGCATTTACACAAGAGGTTGTGAGAGTAAACATAAGAAGCCTATAAACATTGATCGTAAACATAAACCCACGAAGAGCGAATTTGATCTATTTTGATTCTATCCACTGACGTTCGATTCAGACCAAGAGGATGTCCACTCAGTCAGAAAGTGCTGAGCACTGCCCACCCTATTTTGGACTGTCGCACGTCCGCTTCCTGGTACCCACTGTGGGCTTATTTTCCGCTGTGGTCATCCCCACACCACCTGCTGAGCGTATGGTCCACGTTAAAGTTCAAAGGTCAAAAGTTGTGCCTTTGTTCTTTGCTTTTACGGGATCTAAAAGCAAAAGTCATGACCTGCTCATGCAATTAGATTTAAAAACTGTCAACTAATTTTAACACCATATTCTTGCAAACTCACTAAAAAGCCTCTCTAGATGAAGGTCCTTAATCTGCTGGAGTTTTATTAATCATTTACGTGAAATTATTTACGGCAAATAAACAGCGTTATTTTTTCCATAATGGGTAGTCTATTTAATGACTTTTTCCATCGTTACAACGCCGTTAACGTTACTGAGAACAAAATGAGGCATGTTACTATACTTAAGCTCATCCGACCAGGGGTGCTTTTCCCAAAAGCATAGTTGCTAACATAGTTAGCAACTAACATAGTGTACATTAGCAACTAACATGCTTTGGGGACCCCTGGCTCTCTCAAGCTTTTAATTCTTTTTCTTGGTGGGAGGAGGGGCGAAACAACCGAATAAGTGATGATGATTGACTATGGAAGAGTACAATTTCATGGTAAGCCAATCAGGGCAGAGTTGGGCTGACGTTCACACACACACACACAGCTGACCAGGACACACACGCAGCAATGGCGAGACCAAGGAATTACTGTAACGTTTCTAAACTGGAAGTACATAACCAAGGAAAAAAAAGGGTTTTCTCCACGTCGGTTGTAAACGATTCTAATCTCATGAAGCGTCGTCTCACGCTTCCATTTAAGGAGGGGGATTCAAATTCTTTGACGTATTTGAACATTTAAAAAATGACTAGTTACTTTAATAATGCTGTAACTCAGTTACTTTTTGGGAGAAGTTACCAGTAACAACTTGCCCAGCACTGGTGAGGACAAATTACCCTACTATAACCACTAATCAAGTCCTATGTATAATCACACAGGAATGCAGCAGGAAGTTCATGTTATATAACGCAGCATATGTTACAAGGTCTCTTTTCACGATGTGCAAACTATGATAACTGTATGTCACACGGTGTATTGCCATGTACAGCAAAATCGGTCCTGGATAGAAACGTAAAAGAGAAACGGCTTCCGTGGTATTATACTGACGGCTCTCTCTGTAGCAATACAATACATGTCAAGGACCCAAGAAGCCCATTAAAAGCTAGTCCTCTGCCACACATCTGGTGTGTATTGTTTTCCATATGTGCGTTTTCCCAAAATAGACTTTCCTGCCTTTCATAGAAATCAAGGCTGCATCGTCTTTCAAATTAAATACTGCAGCCATGCACAAACAATGCATTACTCGCTGGGTTCGGCCCTTGTAGGCCTGCACTGTACAAAAAAATGAAATCCTCATGTATTTGTAACCTCCTTACTGAACCACACAAAAAGGGTTTGATTTGTCACGCCTCGACCTCAACTCTCAGTGCAAAGCAACGTCTTTATAAAAAAAATCTGTTTATTGTTTTGGGGCTGAAGCTTATCCGAGTAAGCTGTAACCCTCCCGATATGAGCAACAGCCTCCCTGAGTCGACAGCAAGCAGTGAAGCTATCGATGAGACGGAGCAGACGCTGTGGCGAAGCCGACCTCACGCTGCCCATGTGTTTTCAATGCAAACAGCACAAAGGCAGTTTTCACACAAGCCAGTGAAACCAATAGCCTAGAGCAGCAAGTGATAGGTTCTCAAAGAAAACCAGACAGTTCATAAGAACCCATTTGCCTCTGTAGGATCAAGAGGTGAGAGAGTGATCCTACAGCTCAGTAAACAAGGTACACAGATTTCAGCCTTGGGGTCATGAACCCGTCCCAGTTAAACTCCTTAAGCCCCGTAATGCCGCTCCCACAACAGAAATGCACCTACTGTAAAGTGGAACGGTGTAAAAACTGTACAGATTTACAGCCTCTGCCCAAAACACTTTGACCTGTTAGATACTAATTCATTCTGAGCCTGGTACTAATTTACCCTGACTTGGTACACAGCAAATTATACTAAAGTATTTATATGAGCCGGAATGGGTGGTGTTACACCTGAGACTTCATGTACTTTGTCCTCATTTAGGGACTTTTTCGTTTTGTCATGTGTTTGTTGGGTATAACACATACAATACACATCCTTATGAGGACACGTGATATAAATGTTTCTTTAGAGACGTGATGAGAGGTACCAGATGTCATGTGAAAGCAAATCTCAACGGTTTGTGTAGCATTTTCAAAGGCAGCAGTGTAAATGTTTTCAGCAAAGTCACTCTGACGCCACTCAAACAATGCAGAACCACGGCAGAATCATTTGCAGTCATCCAAATATTTTTTTCTATAATCAAATGTTTTCAAACAATGTGTGCAGATGATTAGTCATAAAACATCAAGACTGGGTTCATGTTAGTTTTGATAAAACTTAGTCTTAAATCAGAATGGCCGAGAAGGACCCAGAGAAAGTAGAACTTAGAACATAATGTTACCATAATGAGTAAAAATAAATGAAGAAATCATCTTTTAACTGCAACTAGTTGAAGATGTAGTTTGCTTTCAAAATGATTTCGTTCTAAACCAGCCTGGGAAACCTGTTTAGACCAAGTTGAACCATTGAACAGGTTGAATAGTACCAAATCAGCCATAATGAGCAAACGACCACCGTGAAATTCTGACATCTATACTTATTTAACCTAAAATACGATCCCATAAGTCCCTGCTATGCCTGTCTGATTGCATATAATTGCGTAAAATCAAACCTAGATCTTATTTTCCCATCTCAGCAACTATATCTCTCCAACGAGTACCTCAAGAAATGCATGCAGATAAACTGACCAAATTTAGACAGCGTAAGCATTAAAACAAGGTGACAAGGACTGAACAAGGACCCTATTGAGGTCTCTTATTGGCTGTGTTTGCCTGGTAAACTGGGCCTGTTTGGTATTCATTACAGTGCTAAAAACACCACAGGAACACTTTCTACGGTGTTAGAATCTAGAGGCTGTGCTTTGTGGCTAATGTGGTTAAGATGCCTGATCAGTGAAGGCAATTAAAGTAAAGAAAGCAACGCTTTCGAGACTAAAAGAAGAGAGGGATGGAGTCATGTAATCATGTTTAAGGCAATTTGGAGGCGGCAGATGTACAACGACTCCTTTGGTGGAGAGGATTAAGCTCTTCTTTAGGCGGGCAACAAGACCATCTACAGACATGTTGCTGACAGAGTAAAGCTATTGCAGAATGCAGTTGCAGAATGAAGAATTGTCAGCTATTGTAACGGTAAATGAGTTATTATGATCTTTCCTACAAAATCTGAAATCTACATGAGGAAACCTAAAAAAGAAATTAAAAGTTAGCATTTTCTTGAGAAATGCCGAAACATAGAGCTAGACATAACAAATGAGAAGTAAACATAGTGACAGGAAATGGCAACAAACAAATGACACAGTAGCAACTATAAACTTCAACTTTAACATGACACACATTCTATACACACACAGCCTTATTACAGCATTATATTATAGCATACACACCAGGCATCATCACCTACAAATACACACACACACACACTCAATCACTCCAGCTCACTCTACCTCCAGATCAGGATGCAGACGGTGTGTGAGATAGGTGGTCAGACAGAAGCAGAAATACAGGCAGGGAAACTCCTCAGTTACTGTTTACGGCACAGCCAGACTCGCACCATCCAAACAGAGCACGAGGGAACAATCCACACGGGCGGCAAAGACAACAAGTGAGGGACAGAGAAAGAGAGAGAGAGAGAGAGAGGTCTGTTGTCTCCATCTGCTCCCTACTCAAGTAAATCAGCACGGGGCCACAGGGCAGCCAAGAGCAAACTCTAAGTAAACACACAGAGCATGCTGGAGGGAAGGGGGTGGAGAGAGAGGAGGGAAGAGGAGTGGAGAGAAGAGAAAGGGGCCAAAGAGGAGGGGGTTAAGCTGAGAAGAGCTTTAGGAGAAGGTTGTTTAAGTGATGCCTTTAGGCCGCGGGAGACATGGTCAACAACAACAACCACAACTTAAATACATATGGTAGAACTTCCATATTTTAATTACAGTATAAACAAGCAGTGTGTATATATATATACTGTGTGAGAGAGAGAAAAAGAGAGAGAGATAGATAGATAGATAGATAGATAGATAGATAGATAGATAGATAGATAGATAGATATAGACAGACAGACAGATATAGATTAACACACAAGAAAAACCAAGGAGAGATATCCATCCATCCATTATCCGAGTCGGGTCACGGGAGAGATATAACAAGGAGAGATATGTGCCATCAAAAACATTCGACTATGGAGCTAGCCATTAGACTGCGTGTGCGTCTGTTCATTTTTTAATTTTTATGCTGATATGAAAATAAAACATTTTTGTCTGAATATTGATTGTGTTAAGATGAAAAATATTAATAAGATACAAAAACACTAACCATGAAGCACTAGTAAAACACACTGTCACCCTCAGTGAGTAATGGGGAGTGTGTGGGGAGTAAGGTACGCAATGTGCTTTGTTTGGCATCTGCAGACCTTACATCTACAAAGGCTCATTTATCACAATCAGAACCATGAATGTCAAATAGTACCATGAAGCACTTGCTCTCACTTCAGTCAACAGGTTGACAATGTTCAGCTTCAAACAGCTAAAGTTTGGCTACATTTACAGCTGCTCGTTTACTTAAAATGATACTCTGACTAGAAATGGCAGCTGGCTTTCATTCTTTGTTAGCCATGAAGCTGGACAATTACAGCAATTGGATCTAAACTTGGCTTTCCATTTAACACCATCTAAAGGACTTTCTCAATCCATTTTTTCAATCCAAAGCAAAATACTCACATTTGCAATTTTAAAGATAGGAATGAAAGCTGGTCATGATTTATATGTGTCCTAATTAAATCCATCAAAAAAAATATTAGGACAAATTTTCTGATTTGAGATTAGTGGCACTCAAAACCTAAAGGCATTCTGCTAACCCCTCAATGCCATCCTTAATGGAAAACAATGGAAGATGACCAATGCCCCAGTGGACTGTGACATTTTCCGTGAAATTGTGAAAGTGTATATCCGACTATTAAAAGGAAGAAGGCCCACTCAGCTTCATGTGTTTGACCTTTGCCCCCACATCCAGGCCAACATCATCCTGTTTTGCACAACGGAAGTATTACGAGATGAACATATGACTAATGACTAATTACACTCTTACAGTATGCACACTAGAAATCACCTACTCTACTTTTACCTCAGCAATTTAAGTAATCAGTGTAATTTATGAGTTACTTTGTAAGTCATTACGATGGGCGGTAACAGTAATAAAAGACTAGCAAGTGGCTATAAAATCAAAATAATATAGGCAGGTAATTTTAATTGTATATAGTCAAAGTCCACAGATTATTCATACCGCAATGATACAAACCGAGATTACTTAAGTATTTGTTAGATACCATGATAACTTGCATGACAGAAATACTGGCTTACATATTAGCTACTAAAGCAGAAAGTGTGCTATTGATGATGGCTAATATTGTGATTTGTGAAACCATCGAAGATCCCCAGCTTGTAATGACCAGTGCTAATTCAAGCAGGTGAGGTAGATTTAGTCTTAGTTTTAGTTCTTTGAATAAAAAAAAAAAAAAAAAAAAAGCTGTTTGCACCATATTTTTTAGTTTAAATTTAATCCTATAAGGTTACCATTTTAGCCATGTAAATTTGTCACATTTTGTCAACTGGCTTTTTTAACATTTTAATTAACATAGCAACTTCATTAAGCACAGAAATTCTCTGGCTTTAATATTAAAGAAGATTTATTGGGCTTTTTCTCGTTGGAAGCAGCTCTCAGTTACAATCCAAACTTGATTTTATTTAATCGAGAAGCACTTTACGCGTATTTTGATACAGGTCTTACTTACCGTGCATCTTCTGGTGGGACGTTTTTGTGTGTGTTGTTTGCCACACTTTTTGTAAGGCTAAACAACGTGTTTTGTTATTCATTTCCGGTGTGACTGTGATTAGAATCGACACGTTGGACTCGAACTAGGGTTTAAAGTTGGGTTTCTCGGTGTGGTTTGACACGGCAGCTACCTGTATGTATCAGCCAATCAGAAGCATGCAATATACAGCACAAAGGTGCGCGTCTTGCAGATTAAATGCATGCATGCAGTTACTGTTCTAAAGCTAAAACGCTTGAATAATTCGTGGTTGAATGGCAGGTCAAATTGTATGTCGTCTTGTTATTATCTGTCAATGAAAATGGTCATAGAGTTTATTTTTTAAATCCGCATCCTCCCGTTTTCGTTAAGCAAAAAGTTCTTGCTGTGGTGTGTTCACTAGGAATGGGAATCGCAAACTGATTCAGCAGATTTTGACCATTTGATCACACAGCTTATTATTATCTTTCTGCTAAAACCATATGCACCATCTGTCTGTTGCATAAAACAAATAGTTATATTTATACACTTACACTCACATAGTTAACTGTCGCTGGAGGGGGCGCAGTAAAGCTGGTGAGTTTTGGAGTGTAACAGGATGAGTTTCCTTTCCATAACACTCAGGATCACAACATTCCTCAGGAAAAACAACAGTAAGAACTCCACGGAGATTTAATGTCAAACCTGGAACGTCAAAACTTTCAACCAGACACTGACTAATGGCATGTTCCAGAAAGAGAGAGGATCTTTATCTCTGGGGATTTGGTGTCTTACATCTTAGAGACATCAGAAGCTTTTTGATGGTGTGGAAAGAGCAACAGGGACTGGAATAGATTAGGGGAAGTAAATCTATACATCAAGTTCCACTGTGATTTCACATTGTAGACAGAAGACACCATTATACTGAGAGCAGTGTATGAAGCTCCAAGAGTTCACATAAGACATGGGTAAACTATTTCTGAGCTAATTAGAAGACGTCTTCACTTAAGCATGAACATCCAGCTTTGTGTGGACGCAAGCCCGGAAAGTCAAAGGTTGCATTGCCCTCTACAGGCCAAGGTGGGTCAGTGACCAAAGTACCAATCCATTTTCTTCTACTAATAAAATGTATCATGCAGACATTTCAAATATGCTCACAACATGAACCATGAGAAACAAAACAGTTTATTTACAGAATCCTTGCTAGTTGAAGGAACCCTCTAAAGCAATTGGCTTTTATTTGTCCATACCAATAATATTAGTATAAAGGATGTATTTGGGTCAACAATTTACACCCTCAACTGACTCAAACCATTAGGATATTAGACAGACAAATTCCACATTTAAGAATAACTGTCCCGGGTCTCATTATAAACACACACCTGCACAATGTTTCTCCAAATAAACAATGCATTCTGCATAGAAAGCAAAATGTTCTGGCAGTAAATGGTAATTACAAGAATAAAATAATTCAGTGCAAGCTGGTTAGTGCTGGAAACTTCTGTTTGTTTTCTTTTGAAACAGGCAGAGCTGCACTTTGAGAGATAATATACAGTGATAGCGCTCAGTCTTAGTCAGTCTGGAATGCTTACAATACATTATTTTTTGCTTTTTTATCCTGAACATCTGCACTGTTATTCAACACAGATAGACTCTACTCACACCCGCTGCTCGTCTGTAGTAATGCATGAGCTCGTATTGGAAAAAAACCAACAGCAGACAACAGTGAAATAAACAACATACGCAGCTAGAAGAAAATGATTCAGATGGGTCATGACTTATGTTTAGTTGAAGCCTGTAATAAACTAAGAAGATAAAAGTCAAAGCAGTTAGCAAAGACTGTACTCGATATCATGTTATGACACAGACAGAGCAAGCAACAACGGCATTAGAATTAAAAGTGTCTTATCATTATATTATTGAACCTTTAAATAAATAAGCTGAATTGTGTGCTAACTGAGTGCTGAGTCAATTCAGTGCACAACATTAATAGAGGCTCTGAATTCCTTCTTAGAAGATTTAGAATAAAATAGACTTTACCCCAAAAAATCAGACAATCAGAGCTAGGAGTGAAAAGCATTCCCATAAACACAGATATGTTCTGATGCTGATTTATGACGCAATTGCTAATGTACAATTTATCATGTTGACTATATCATTATTCCTCGGAGGTGTCTTTCTGTGGACAAATTGGAAGGGTAGATGGTGAGGAAAAGAAATCTGGAGATCCAGTGCATGTTAGGCAATCCTCCATCTGCTACACGCCACACATTTCCTATAGGACATAACTCTAATTCAGAAAAATAACATAAGTAATTAAAAAAATATCCTAAATGCTGCACAGGAAGAGATGCTTAAACGATATAAAATGCTGTTAAGTGAATTACCTGTGAATTTTGTGCTATCAAAGTGATTAGCTATAGTTGTAGTTTTGTACTCACAGTGAAACCGCAGGAAATCTGGAATGATTGCCACAGAAAATAATTGACCGAGGGGAAATCCATGTGATAATATTTTGGATAACTTTTTAACAAGAAGCTACCTGCACAGGTAGGTCTTGGTTGTCAAGCTGATATAATTAGGATAAACTGGAATTAAGTAACTTCCTCTTCATCCGGTAGCACACCAATCTGTGGTCTTTTTTCCTCCTGTCTGTTCATTATGTCATCACTTTGTTCTCTTGAAGATCCCCGGAGGTCACGGAGAGGAAACAGCATTTAGGAAAATATGCACATGGATGCCATGCTAATCTAAACAGGACATTCTCCACCCTTGTTGTGGCCTTTTCTTGTTCCTTTTGCCTACATGGTTTAGGCATTCAGTTTGCCATCATCACAGAGTCCCAAACATCATTGACTCGGAAACCAGACCCGTCAAAACTACATCAGCCAGGAAGTTCATCACATGTTGATCAAGGCAATTTTGAAGGACTAGGCATAGACCTACACACATCAACATCATATTATGGTCCAATGCCTTTGTCGACATAATTGATCTTTGTACTGTGTAGATCAATCAACAGTGATTTCATGTAACTAAATGTGCAGTCAAAGGCTTTCACCCATCACGAGAACATGACTGTGGCTGGAGATGAATGTATGCATGTGACATACATTACTATTGATCACACATTTGACTTAACATGCCTGCCCTCATATACTGTGTTAACTGGTTTGGTTTTTCTCTCTGGTGCTATGACCTGAATTTTTTGCATGAATATCTCTGTACTTTCTACTCTTTACATTTTCAAATCAGGCTCGTTTTTCTTGTTTGGTTTCATTCAAATGAGGTTTTTAAGGCTATTTTCCCATGCATTTTACCTGTTCCGTATCAATAGCATGTGCTATCCAGACAACTTTACTGATTGGTTGAGGCTTAAAAACGTAGTAAAGACACTCAGAAAAGACAATGCCATTGGTGTATTGCTCACTTGCTTTACAATGGACATTACAATATGTACAATGTTTTCATTTTGGATTGATGGGATCGTTGATGAGTGAATCAATGTATCAATGTAGACCAATGTATCATTACACCGCTAGTCTCTATACTTCTACTTCTACTTGAGTGAAGAATGCATGTACTTTTGACACCTCTGGCTGTGGCTTGGTTTCCAAAATGTCTGATGACTCTCGTTTTTGAACTGCTGCACACCTTTGAGCTTAAGATATAAAAGTATAATGAATAGGTTGCTGTATTGCCCCAGCAGATAGCATTTATCCTTAATGTGAGCCAATATTAGCATCTGCATTTGATACGAATAGCTGTAAATCCTCCCATAAGCCACATGGTCAGTTCAGACGTACTGCTTTTTAAACCCTATCTGGCATCCATGAGCTGATGAAGCAGCTCCTGGAGGTCTTTGCATCCTCTCTTCTAATTCCCCAAATTATGGGAAAGGTTTAAGTTGATTCTCTATGAAATATAGATGGGGACAGACTGAGACATGATGCCTCATATTCCTTAGGGCTGTCCTTTAATATATACTGGGCCTGAGAAAAAATGACATTATTAGCTCCAATAAAAATCATAATTAAGTTTGGACGCACTGCTCATGGTGGACTGTGAGCTTTCAGGGATCTTTAAATGGCACTGGCTTTGGTGTCTTTCTAGTGAAGTTAACATTCACCCTTAGAATAAAAATCTGTCAGTGAGTTGCGCAAGTATATACAAGATAGTATAAGTCAGCAGAATGTGTTATTAGATGAGATGATATAGATGACGAAACAGGATACTGAAGTTTTTTGCTTTAGAGTACAAGGAAGGAAACGAAGAAAGCATAATCTTTTCAAAGTTACCATTATTATTTGTTTGATACAACTGTTAACTACAACTTGTGGAACCCTTAGTGCTGGTTTTACTTCCAAACCAAGTAGAGCAAATCATCTTAATCTGCTGTTTGCTCCCTTGAGAGAGAGTGATTATTTGTCACTGGGAACACATTACAGCATAGCACACAGTGCACCACAACCAAATGTGACCTCATTTGCCCATCCGTGAAGAAGCAGTCCGCAGCTGGCATGGAGCAGTGCTTGGGGATGGCTTGGGCATGCTCATGAGTACCTCAGTGGTATCTTTACCAGCCCGGGATTCGAACTTGCGACCTTCCAATCAACTGCCCCTTCATCAGCTCACCACCATCAAATAAGCAATAAGCAACAAATGATTGTTTTTGTTTATTTAAATAAATTCTATTACACTGTTACCGCTTACATTGTTGATCACACCATCAACCTCTATTTAATATTAAGTAAATACGGCCACCAAGGTTTTCAGTACATATTCAATACGCATTAACATATCCTGCAGGAGTACATGTGGCGACTTATTCCAGAGGACGTTCTTCTGGTTTTATGCCAATGAATAAAGAAACGACTGTCTATGGATTGTCTGAACCCAGGCAAAGCAGGACAGACAGATCCTGAACCCTAAAAGTTCTCCCTTACCAGAATACCCCAGTGCCAGATTTTTGGAAAATTTTCCTATGTTGTTTTATCGTCAGCAAATATTTTACGATTTTGACTGCACACAGATTTATCTCCGGGACCCTTGAGTAATGTGCGATTTTCACCAGTGTGGTTTTCCAGTTGTAATTCTGGGAGGGCTGTGTGTGACATTCCCATAAAACACACAGTGAGAGGAAAATGAGTGAAACGCAGCACATTTCCATCCACATCTCTACACTTTGCATTAACCATGTAGTACATTTTTAGACGTAGCGCTTGTCATATTTGGTATATTCTTCAGTTCAAAACAAAAACATGTGATTATAGCAAAAAAATATTTAAATTATATTAACAGTTTCCATTTCACAGTAGATGCAATGCAACAAGACAACAAACTCAGCACTTTACGGAATAGAAAAACCACAGAAATGTCAGCTCCTTCATCTACATCGGTGTTAAGTTTGCAGTTGCTTACAGATTGCAAAATGAAGTTTGCTGCTGATAAAAAGTGAACATTATTCAGCTGCGGTGGGTTGGTATTTTTTTTATACTTCTGTCCTCAGATCCAGACAGCTAGGCATGAGCTTCTATCCCCAGGCCTTCTTAACCAGGGCATGTCACACATTTTTAAACAGATTTTAATACCACAAACTGATCTAAATTCTACTGCCGCCAACTTTATCACACACTTGCTTTAGGACATTTGCACATTTATTTTAGGAATGAACCAGATCTACTGTACATTTCACTAAGTTATACTTGAAAGGCCTTGCTTCAGGTAATAATAAGATTGGTTTAATTGATACAGATTAGTTGACTGCTAGTATATGTATAAAGCAAATGCTCTATACTTTCATTTTCATACTTCCCCAAAAATTCACACAACTCAGAATTTTGTATTTAGCATTCTTACCTTTCTGATGTGTGTTCAACACTGAAACAGTATCAATAATGAACAGGTTTGAGATTTCCAAGGACTGGACGGAAACTCCTGTTCTAAAGCCTATTTCAAACAATTTTCAGGTAGCAGTGATAGGGGACTTCACTCATCATTGTATACATCAGTGTTGTAAAGTCCATTTATATTGTCGTGAGCTGATATCAATTTTGGTGCCAAAGTTCAATCCGAATATCAGCACATTTTATAACATGCAAGTGAATTACTAAGACAGACAAGACACAAAAGTTACAGACAAAAGTCAGACTTATAAACCGAGGACCTTCCTTCCTTCCTTCCCCTGTAACCAGGCTTAAAATTTAGGATAAACTGATGCTGCATCTGACCCAGGATCAGCATTTCCATATCCACATTTGCCACTGTAAAGTGAGTGATTATATGTCATTGGGAACATACCACAAGACAGCACACAGTGCACCACAACGAAATGTGACCTCTGCGCTTGACCCATCTTTGAAGGAGCAGTGGGCAGCTAAAAAGGGGACCAGTACTTGGGGACGGTACCTTGCTCATGAGTACCTCAGTGATAACTTTTCATCAACACCACGTCACACCACACACTGTAGCTAAAGGTACTTAAAAACGTAATTAACCTCAACTGATTTAAGTGTGCTATTTAGTGTGAGAGATTGCATAGATAAAATAGTTACACTGTCTGTCAGGGCATGAACATTTAGATTCTTACAGTTATCTCTAAACTACAAACTTCATTTAAACTTCCTCTCACTGACTATGGTTACATTATGGCATTAATGCATGAAACTCTACTCACCACATAGTAAAACTGCATATCCTGGCGCACAGGATCCTCGAGCTGCATAACTGTAGACGAGGGTCCACACGATCTCACATAGAGCAAAATCATAACACTCCAGCAGAGAACTGCACCAGACACATATCCCACAGATGAAGATCCACTTTGTTGGCCGCTCTGCCCAGCTCCTGGAGCCAGATGAGCGTCTGCTGAGAGGTGTTAGTCTATTGCTGGAAACCGGCTGGCTCTAGGGGGCTGGTGGAGAGGTGAAAAGGGCCCAAGCATCCTCCATGTAGCTGTTTGTCTGAAAAGTGATAGCAGTCTTTCCTGTAAAGGGTGCTGTGTGTGTGAGTGTGTGCTCCAGCTGATAAAATATGAGGCTGCAGCTCAGAAGAAACTCCACTGGACTGTGCTTGTCAGAAACAGGAAATGCTCAGCTGGCAGTTCAGGGCTCAACTTGCTTAAGCCTGTCACTCTGGAACAAAACTCCTCACCACATGGACCAACCTTCCATTCCCTCCTTCTACGCTTCCTCCTCCTCTTCTAAACCAATATCTCAGAGTGCTCTAATGTTACAGTGGACATTGAAAGCATGGCATAACATTCCTCCAAAACAATGACTTACTTGTAACCTTATATGCGCAGTAATGCAGAGGGAGCGGTGGATTGGTCTTTGGAAAATTACTCATTAACAAATTGCGTTTATATTTGAGGAGAGACCTCATTAGGAAATTGTTATACAGCATTTGTTAGGGCTTTGAAAAATGGAGGCAGATATTTTTCCTAAGCTTTACTTATTCCAGAATACAGAAACTAATCATAGGTTCCACACACAGTAAGTTATTTAATGGAATTAATTTTTTTCTGCCATGTTGAGATCTCTTAAACGTTAACATATGCAACAAAAAAAAAAGGAATTAAGTAATTAATCTGTGACTGTGATCATGTGACGGACTAAACTACTTGCTGCGTGAGATGGGAGTTTGATTGTAGTAAACTCACTGACTCATTTAGTTTAGTAATGATCCAAGCCATATTCTGAACAGATCAAATTCTTGAAAATATTTGTGACTGTGGTAATGATCTCATGTAGCTTTAATCCACATGTGTGCAGTATTATCCTCCACAAAAGACATGTGAACACCCTGAACTCTATTTCTTCTGAACCACAAATACTGAAGAAAGACATTCATGTCCACATGGGGGCAATATTGACCTAACTCTTCTGTTTTGCAGAAGTTACATAACTTTGTTATGGAACTAATAACTGGATGTTTTGAATGATCTATCAGTAATTTTAAAAGATCCAACTTTCCAAATAGGATTTCATTCTTGCTTCTATACACTTGGGGAGCGCTAACTCGCAAAAAATGTAGAACACAACTTCATACTGAGATCAGAAGGCTTTTTGTTAGATAAACCATGAACAAATTTAAACACAATTTTAAAAATCTGCTGTCAGCATGAACTCTTCCTGACAGGAAATATGCTTAGATGATATGATAAGGTTTTTTTTTTTTTTTTTCAATAAACATTGCAAGACAGTGGTTAAGCAAAAAAAATAATTTATTTTAATGATGTCACTTTTAGCACATAGGCAAGATATAGCTGCTTGAAGAGCGGCAGCTACATTTCCTTACTGCTGGAGAGTGATTTTCATAATATGCAGAATTTTATATACATCTTTCCAATGATAAAATAACAAAAATATAATTCCCGATATTAGATTTCTCACCCAGCTATTTTCTATTTAGAGGGGGAAGGAGCAATTTCATATATATTTTTAAAGCTTTTCTGTTTTTCTGTCAGAAATTCTCTCTTAGTTCACTGAGGCGGACGGAGAACTCTGTGCTGATTTGTAATATTATAATTCTCTGTTATACTCATCTGATAATTATTTCTAAAATTTGAGCTTATTTTTTTACATGTTATATACAGAATGAAACCACATAGTTTCTTGAATTGGGGATTGCGCTGAAGTTATTCATTTCACAACAACCAGCCACTTTGTAGGAACTGTGGCTGAGAGCAGAGAGATCACCAAATTTGGGGCTGAATTGGGGTGAGTTTGCAAAGAAAACTAAGACGACAGGTGATTATTATTCTGAACCTACTCAAAAAGTGTCAAGCTGATCTTAACTTACACACTTTTTCACTGTCTTCTTGTGAATTCTCAGTTCTTTTATGAATTTCTTGTGGTCTCACACTGCTGCCATGTTTTTGGCCAGCAGAGCTTCACCTCTCCTCTGTGCTTGAACTTCCTCTGGGTCCCTTTCAGAGAGAATGAGAAGAAGGGGGAGATGAAAGGAGGAGAAATATAAAAGCATAGACGAGCTCTTACTGCAGGCCATGCCACAAGTACAGTTACAATATTTTACTGGTTATTAATCACTCTATCTTGCATTCTTACTTCAAAAATGCCAGATATACGACATACATTACTTGTGACCGTCTTAAGGTGTTTTGTAATAAACATTGGCGTTATATTCAATTCTGGTTAATTGGTCAATGGTCTGCAGTGTTTTTTTATATTTAAGGCAGTCCTTTCTCAAATGTTATGGTCATGGCTAGCCATAACTCCACTCCCCCCCTCTTTCTCTCTCTCTGTCTCTGATTCTCTCTCACTCTCACCCTTTGACTGAAAAACGCTAGTATTGTTGACAAAGGGGTACAGCACAGAGTACACAAGATTAAGGATGACTGTTATAGTAATAACCATAAAAAGAGTAAAGGAAACTCTGCATACTCCTACGGAAGTGCAATACCAAGGCATTGAAAAACACAAAGGCTTCACGCCAGAGTACAAGGCAAACGAACACTGGTTGTCTTTTTTTCATTCACTAAATAGTTAAAACAAGCGTCACTCACTATTTTTATGTAATACTTTGTATTTTCTCGTTATATTTTTAGATGCTGTCAGTATACCTGAAGAACCGGTATAAGAAAAAAAAAAAAAAAGGATGTTCAATCTTAGTCCGTAGTGGTCAGAAGAGTCTGAACAGGTTTTCGCCACGTGAGGCTTCCACCCCTGGACAGCAGAGGGTGCTCTGGCTCAATAGCACCAGGTTTCTTGATTCTGATTGTGAGCCAGAGAAGCACGGTCATGCATGTGGGAGAGGAGCTTCTTACAAGGAAATGGGCAAGAACAAGCAGTCTTGACGTGCTGCAGTGGCCGATCGCCGATGGATTCTCTCGCTCTTTTGTATCTCCAAGCCTCTGACAGTTACACAAGAAGAGGTCCGTTCATGATAACATACACAGTCCTCAAGTACCTACTGCGTTCCATGATTTTTTTTTTCTCCTGCCATGTTGTTCATGCATGTTTCTTCTGAAAGTCTCTGGATATTCAAAGAAAGAGTTGGGGATTACGACAAAGAGGTCCTTTTTTGTCGCAGTGACATGGACAGTAACCACTCCAAAAATGGTAACTGAACAAAAAAAGCAAAAAAACGAGCATAGCTCCATGTTCCTGACATTCATAGGCATTCACTGCTAGCTAGCCTGCATTGGCACAGAAGCAGCACATACAGCCTTGATGCATAGTCTGAAATGGCCTTAATATGAGAGACATAACGTAATGCATTGAGGGCATAGAGATAATGCTCTGGAAAAACACTGCAGCTGCAGTTTCATATTTGGATTTGTGGTGGTTAGACCAGTTTGCAGCAGCATGACCCTTTACAGCCTGGACATATAGACATAGACTCAGCTATTACCATGTAAAGATCCAGAAACTCTCCTCCCTGATTCGTTGAGTGTTAAACAGTGCAAACTCTTCATCGAGAGCTTATACACACCGACTGGCAGCCAGATGGCTTTTCTGAGTATCAGAAAACCGCTGAGAGATTTGCAATGCTGGACACCCAAGACCAAAGCAACTCCCCCAGCTGTGGATTTGCAACATTGTTATGCCCAGTTTTCTACTTCTGCACTGTTTCACTTGAATGTTGTTGCCGTCCTCATAATCTGGTCTGTGGTAGATTTGGTTTGTGTGTTTGTGGTACACAGGCAAAGTAAAACTACACACTGTGTACCACTATTGGCAGTGTGGGAGGATCGCTAGGTGTTGGGTTTAAGTGAACTGTGTTGAATGGTGTTGGTGAATTTAGTCATTTTGATCCCTCTGTGCTGTGAAAAACAATTATGGTAAGCAGTTTGAAAAATAAAACCACAAAATGTTCAGATACATGTTTTTCCCCTCATAGCAAATAATTCTGAATTTACACTTTTGTATATATGATATATATATAGCTTTATACAAGTAAAATAAACAAAACAACTTCTATATGGAATTTTAATGTGTTAAAAAAACAAAACAAAGGCAAATGACAAAAACCCAGCTTTTTAAATCTGTAAACTCCCTCTTGTAATGAAAAAAGTGCTTTGTTTTAAGGGGTAACCAAACCTTGCTTGCAACCTTTATGGAATGTTTCTGTTTCTGACTAGGACACTCATTCTTACACTCTACATGTAAGCTAATTCACCTCAAACTGTATCCTAATCACAAAAGAAATGATCACACTTGATCTTTGCTGGCTACAAACATAGGCTGGTGCTCCTTAAATATGTGTAGAATATCAAAATATTACCATTTATTTTTCCATAACAGAGTTTATGTAACATTCTCAATGGCAGAATTCAAGGCCAACCAAATTTTTTGGAATCTCCCATTAAACCAGGCCTCCATACCTTTAGTAATGGAACACACTCCTTAGCAACATGACACAATCCTTAGCAAGTGAGACTCCAGCGTTCCAAGGTAACATAACTCGCTACAGATAGTGCGAGTTCCCAGCAAATGAAACCATTTAGATGTGCAGTGGAGCTTTAAAGAAAACCAGCCATAACCGGATCGGTCCCCTACAAGATGAATCACTGGTCCGGTGGGGCAAATTTTGAGGGCTCGGTTCCAGTGGCATCCACGTCTGTCTGAGAGAACTCAGTGACACGGCGAGCCAGAGGATTTGTGCTCTTTAGCAGTTCCATGGCAGACACTCTGGTTCCACTACTTGACTTGTTGCCCTTCTTCTGAAGAAGCGCCATGAAGTTCTCATTACGGGAGCTTGACCTAGGAGTGCTACCCAAGGTCAGTGTTCGGATGTCACTGCCGCTGCTCTTCACAGGTGACACTAAGTTCTGGCGGCTGCCAAATGAGTCCCCCGGCTCCTTCCGACCCAAGACCTTTCGCTTAGACCTGGGTAACAAAAAAACCACAATAAAGTCATAGTGTACGTAGTAGCTATGATTCCAATTTTGTCTGAAACTGTCCAACTTCCAAATTCTTTTGATTATAGTATTACTGCATGGTCTCTTAATAGTTAGTAGTGTACATAGATAAGTTGTCAGGGGCAGATTAATTCTGCAAATTATGATAGCAAGTGATTAATTAAAATAATATAGCTGACTGTAAAAACCAGATAAAAATATGTAGACAGTGATGTAGATTTAGCTACAGAGTGTGTGACGCATGAGCAAATACACACTTGGACAGGATCTATTCTACCGAAACATGCTATATAAAATATAGTGAAATGAGTTTTCAATATTTTTATCTTATTGAACTGCTTATTATTCAAATTAATATATTTGTATATAGTATATATATGTATATATACTATATATATATATATATATATATATATATATATATATATATATATATGTACAGTACTATATAATATATATATATAAAGCAAGACCTGTGTATGATGGTGAAAAGGTCCTCAGTTGTATGGGTCGTCGGTGTGTGGACAAAAACATCGTCATCTGTCTCTTCCGAGATATGTAACTCTGTCTTGTCACTGATATTCTCATCCTGTTGAATTTCTGTGGAAAGATTTTCAAAGTCTTTGCTTTAATCAAACGACCTGTTTCCCTCTGTTTTATTGACCTTTACCATAGCTAATATTCAGTTAGAGATCATCATCACATCCCTGTAAAGTATTCCTGCTGATAAGCCACAGTCCTTTGATGCCCTTGACGCCTTCCGATGTGGTATTTCAAGGACTGAGTACTTTATTTATAGCACTACATATGTACAGTGAAAACTAAGTAAATGTACACTCAATCACTCTTTATAATCCAACCAAAATCAGCAAGCTATCAACAAAATACATAATTTCCGTCAAACAGTCTAATCTTCACTTAAATCAAACTGTATGTCACATCCTGTTGAATTCTGAGGCCCAGAAAGGCTCACAGATTGAAATCAAAGTGACATCCCAGCTGCAGACTGTACCTCTACAAAGACGAGATTTACTGTGATTTGCAACTACACAAAGTACAGAAAGTAAAACTAAGTCAAATGTTAAAATAATGTTAGCTAGATTACATACCTGTCACTACCCCTACAGTGAGAGCCTTTAAATCCTCAGGTTGTGTATCCTTACAAAGGTTTTCTTCTGTCACATCGTGGCTTTCCTGACTTCCAGTAGCTTCTAAGTCACCTTGATTATATTGATGTAAATCACTGTCATGAGTTATATAGATCTCTGGTTCAGTTGGTGTTTCCTGTTCTTCTTTATAAGACACCTCCTCAGCCTCAAATGTCAGTGGGGCTAAAGGTAACTGGGCACCCCCTTCAAGTAAAACAGTCTGCTTCTCTGTCATTCCGTTCGTTTGGACGGTAGGGGAAGGTAAAAGTAGGACATTCGGTTTTTTAGGCACAGGCGGGGGTACCTTGGGCTTCTTCTTGTCATACTCAGCTAGGCAAGAGATGGTCATTCGACTAGGAAGGGTCTTGCTTTTGTCCTCTTTCTCTGGGCTACTAGGAAAGATAAAGTCTTCCTCAGTTGGGATCCCATGCTCTAGGTCAAACTCAGGAAGAGGAGGTGGATAACTAGGTGGCTGCTCATGAGAGGTCACTGTAGATGGATTGAGTGGTGATTGAGGTGGCCTCTTTGGTTTGGGCTTCCTTACCACCATGTAGATGTTGCCTACAGGCATGGGTCGGTTGACAGGAGAGGCTGGAGGAGATTCCTGGGCATGAGGAGAAGATGGAGACTTAAGCATCAAGTTCATGGGTCGCTTAGGCAGTGGTGGTTTTACAGCAACTGGGGGTTTGGGTGGTTTAGAGCTACAGGGGGTGATAGGTGGACTGAGATCACGTCCTTGTTCCTCTTCTATGATGTCAGAGGAACCATCAGGACTGTCCTCTAATTCTGAGCGGCTCACTGAACGGAGTCTGATATTCCGCAGGTCTGTTGTAGTTACCATGGGTTGTGATTGACTTGGGCTCACTTTTCCTGGTTTGCTGGTAGTAGATGTATCCGAGTGCCTGCGGCTAGCTTTAGGTTTTGGTTTGACAGAGGACAAGTCTATCTGGGCATCTGCAGGTAGCTCAAAGGACAGTCGAGACCGAGATTTGTCCTTAGGTGATGTAGCCGGAAGCGAGGACTTCCTCTCTGGAATTTTTGGACGCATCTTACACGCTGGGGTTGGGGTGGGTCCTGTGATAGTAGAGTTTACAATAGTTGGGGTGGGTGTTTCAGACTGAGAAGAGTAACCACTTGATGGCGACATGACACATGGAGGCTTGAATGGTGAGACCTTAGTGTCAGCTTCAACTGAGAGCTGTGAAGGGGATGTGGCTCTGGAAGTTGTTGGTGAATTCAGAGATTCTGTGCTTCCACGCACCTTAACACATTCAATCACTGTAGTACCTGTTGCTGTGCTAGAGCTTGACAATGACCGGTAGGGATCATTGTTGGACTTCCACTCATTGAGCTGCCAGTGAGGAGGGAAGGCCAAGTCTGTTTCTTTTTCAGCTGGCTGGGATGTGTCAGAGGTTGTCTCCAGACTGCTGTGTGTCTCCTCTTCTTGTTTCGATGCCCTGAGGAATTCTGGCTGAAATGAATCCTTCAGATTGTGATCTCGAGGAATATGCAGACTTTTGGGTCTGCCGTCTCTGAAACGCCCTTCCCCATGGTGAGAGCCCATCCTGGCAGCTTCGGACAAGTTCTTCATCAGGGATACACTCCGTACAGGAGGTGGAGGCTTCTTTTTAGACTTCTTCAGAGATATGCTACGTGATCGTGACCTCAGTCGACCCTCTGGGAAGAAGTCTGACCCTGTTGCCACAGACACATTGTCGGTGCTAGTGCTGTCCTCAGAGCTATTGCTGGGGTAAAGCAGGGCATAGCTCTCACCTTCTCTTGCCATAGGCACAGTCTCAGTGGGACAGCCCATATTATCTGCTGAGCACACAGATGCAGAGTCGGTTGGTGTTGAAAGAGAACGCTCACGAAACTTGAAAGCATTGGCACGTGCTGACCTCTTTTCTTGCTCACCGTTGTTTTGGCCATTGCCAGCACGAGGACTGGCTCCTGCACCCTCAGTCTCAGTCCTTTTTCCTGGAATAAAACCGCCATGTGCCACTACAAACGCTCTGTGTCCAGAAGGTTCTGAGATGGATGTGAAGGAGCTGGAATGTGACCCAGAGCTCACAGAAAGACCAGAGCCTGTCTGGGAGGGACACGCGAGGCCACCTCCACCAGTGCCTGGTGCTAACATCCCAGGTTTGGATAAAGTCTGTTTGGCAACAGGACTAGGGGCCAAAGCATAGTTGTAGGAGTCATTCCAGGATGGAGAAAAGGTGGAACCCTTTGGTCCATTCCAGGAAGGGTTGGGACACATGAGGGTGGCGTGATCCATCATGCCTATGTGGGTTTTGGGGGATGGGGGCACACTGTGCTCTAGATCACTCTGAGTCTTCCGTAGGGGTATGTGCTCTCTTGTGTTATCCGTGGTGGGCTCCAGAGATCTAGGCTGCGAGGAGTCAGGAGAATAGGCACCTTGTATCAGATCAACAGCAAGAATCTTGCTGTCACCTGAAGGAGAGAAAAAAAATAATAACATGAAAACAAAGCAATTTGACTATGGTTACTATAAATCAAGATGGCATGCAGCTTTCTTATGTAGTTAACAAGGAGGAAAGTCCCGTAAATTCTTCCAATGTTTCCAAAAGAAAGGATTTGCAGTACCAAGGAAAGACACATCATGGGCCAATGACCTGTCTTTTCCTGGTGTTTTCCTCTTGTTCTGAGTCCCTAACATTACGTGTTCTCTAACTTCCTATTCACCTTGGCAGTGCAGCGTGACATCGGGGCCTGCGATCACACTCCTCGGGCGGCGGACGGTCTTTGGGTTGACCGCCGTCTCAGTTCTAAAGGGGGCCTGGAGTTCGCTGGCGTGCTTATCAAAGCTCTGGCCTGAGGCAAGACATGAGATACCACTTCTCAGTCTGAGGGACAGACCGTAGTCGAAAAATATCTCAGTAAGTTGTTTCTTAGACACAGAGTATGCCCTGGACATGACTGAATCATGTGGTCACAGATGAATGACCGCTGATGGCTAGGGTGTATCTCAGAGGATTCTGGAAAATCACTAGGCTTAATCTGTGTCTGAAACCCAAACTGAACCAGCCTAAATTGTACTGTCTAGATGTATAACATCTAGCTTACAGAAATGACATTTTCCGTGAATGTAGTTTCTAGAAACTACAGGTAAAAAATATCTGATGCATATGCATCAAATTAATCACAGACGTCAAGCTGTGTCTTGTAAGAAGCAATGGCCAGCATGAGATGGATAACTACTGGTGACTTTGTTTTTGGAAATGACTGGTATTAAGAAATGGACTGCAGAAATGGACTGCATTAAATGAAATGCACCTTGTTTAAAAAATGAAGACAGCCAATGTACAATATTTTTCATTTCATATCATTAATCTTTGATCACATTTAACGTGCACTTGACTAATTTAGAATGAAATTTTGTTTTCATTTGAAACTACTGGAAGAAAGCATGGTTAAGTTCCGCAGTGGACTGGAGACTAAAATAGACTGATATAGAGAGAGAGCTTTATAAAGTGTGCAGGTGGTTCTGCTGTGAGAAATGTGGTAGCATGTTCACTAGTGTCACAATGATGTACTGAATTGGACATAATGTGCTAATTAACTCTCGCTCACACTACATTCATTACGCAAATGTGCTCTTTCAGGTCTCGGGGAAAATGTTTCCCCAGAAAGCGCCCAAGGAAACTTCATTACCTCCTTTACTTATGAATACGTGAAGAGAGAAAAATAAAAAGACAGTTTGAACACAAAGACAGTTCTTCCTCCTTCCTAGTACTTAACCATACACTTTATCACTATCCGTCTGTGTGTCTGCCCTCTTCTACAGCTTTCACCATTCCTCCTCACCAAGCTAAGGAGGAAGAGCTGGACGTTGCCATGGCAACAGCTACCTGTACGTTATCTTCGGCGGGCGGGGAGCCGAATGGCACCTCTTTGGGAATTAGACTCCAGGTTGCCTGAGCATGGCGTTAACTGTGTTTAAAGACCTGACCTACTCTACTGCACTCGTCCTCGAATAGGAAGAGAGAGAAAGCAAGACAGGCGACGAGAAAAGGGGGCGAGGGGCTGGGAAAACCCTGAGAGTCGGGTAAGAGGAAGAGCTACCAGGGTGGGGTTACAGAGAGCAAGCAAGAGGGAGAAAGAGATTTAGCCAAAGAGACAGACGAGCAGAGAGAAAGATGTCAGTGGCGAGAGGAGCGGAGAAGACCTGAAATATGGGACCTGAGTGTGCTAGTGCTATGGTGTTTCACTAAAACAGGGTGACAGCTTGAGAGAGGTGGGAGGTACTCGGGGGGGGTGGGGGTGGGGGGGAGCTGTCGCAGTGCCCCAAGTGGAAATGAGAAGGAGATTTGGCATGTGTTGAAAGTTATGTTATCCAGAATGGGCAATTCAAGGTTAAAAATGAAAAGACAAATACAAAACACGACAAGAAAACAATGAGAGGAAAAAATGATCTGATGTAGGAAATCCTAAAATGTCTGACCCTGGATGGACCTCGGCTCAGACACGTTACAGCGTGAGAGCAACTAAGATCCACTAAGGCACAAATTACTTTGTAGAGGAACTACCTTCAATTTAGTTTAAAATCAACATGAAATTAACAGTGATTCACAAAACATTCTCACACTTACGGTAAACAGCTGGGTAATCATGAACTTGGTAGTTGAGCTGTATAAAAGCAGGGCTAACTCTCCTTAAAGCTTAAGGTATTTAATAGTTCAGAAAATAAATAAGTGGGAGACTGGTTTTAAGTCATCCCTCGCTTAATACTAGTTAGACCTACTGTTTTAGTATGTAAAAAAAATAAGAATCTAAAATTGATCAGCAACGACAAACATCACAATAAAAAAACTATGCACTTCACTATAAAGGCAGCCATGTGAGTAAACATGTTCCCACAGCAGAAAGCCTAGTGTGTGCTACCTGTAATGTCGATAGGGACTAGATGTGCAGGGGTGTGTCGACCCAGGTGCCAGCGAGGTTTCTCTGCAACTGGGGGTCTCAAGGAGGAGTTCCAGCCCAGGAGGTGGCGCTCTGAGCTGCAGGCAGCAGGGTCCTGAGCTCGGATCCCTACTGACGTCGTCTCATCCTCACACACTTGTTTATTTGCAGGCTAGTGAGATAAAACAGATGGGGGAAATGTGGTTTAGGGCAAGCTGGTATTTGTGATTATAATGCAAAAAGTCTTGCAAAAAACTGTGGTACATTTATGTTTACTGTGCAAACTTCGCATTCATGTGAAATCTGGAATATGTACATACGAGAGCATTGCGTTAATAAAGTTTTAATAGTGAGTACATTACCAGGAAGACAAACTCAGGCTTCTTGTTATGGAGTGAGGATGGAGATCGGCTGAGAGTAGTGGAAGTGTCTTCTGAGCTCAGAGAGGAGGGGTGTCGAAACGTCTGCCCGGTTACCCTGTTATCATACAGCTGCTCCTCAAAGTCTGCACACAAACAGCAAAGAAACAGCTAGGATTAGCTTTGGCATTATGACACACCAAATCTTCCTATAATGAGAAGCAGCAAGACTGCTCACATTGTATAGAACTAACTCATTTGACCTCTTATTCTCTCACGTCCCCTCGGGCTTACGTAAACAAAGTGATTACCATTTCATTCATAAAAAAACAAGAGACCTCACTCCTTCAACCCCTCCACATGGTGGCCATATGTCTATCCTACAGCACTCCTTCATAACTCAGCCACATTATAACACACACTCAAATCCAACGCTTCCCTTCCTCTCATTATCTGGCTGTTTGAAACTTTTGACTCCTGTATGTGTGTGTGTGTGTGTGTGTGTGTGTTAGGCGACCTGAACTCGATCCTTCTTAGCAGAACAGGGATGCCGCAATCTCAGAATTTGGTTGCCTAGCAATGGTGGCTGCGATGAGACAATGGAATGCCTCTTGATTCAACAATAGCCCCCAGCCCCGAGGCCCCCCAGGCAAGCCCCACAGAACAGACCCATTCACAAGCACTGCACCATAACAGAGACAACAACAGAGACTTAAGGCTCTGCTACAACACTTTGAGCAACAAGGAGACAGACTGGTGACTGCAGTCTGTCTGGAATTAACTACTGACCCTTACATCTAAGTACATAGCAAATTAATAAAATGCTGGTAAACCATTATCAGAAAGTAAAACTTTTGCCAAATCAATCTCCAGACAATGATGATCTGCTGTTGCGATCCCTAATGGAAGAGGCTGAAAAAAGTAGAAGAAGAAGAAGAAGAAAAAGAATGGGGCAGATGGTGGCGTAATGGTCAGCCTGTTCGCCCCGATGATCAGAAAGGTGTCGGTTCAAATCCCAGACCGGTAAGTTACCACTAAGGAACTCATGAACAAGGTACCGCCCCCCAACGGGCGTTCCCCATGTTAGCAGCCCAGTGCTCCTTCACGGATGGCTCAAATGCAGAGGCCACATTTCGTTGTGGTGAGGTGTGTGCTGTGCTGTGGTGTGTTCACAATGACAATCACTTATTTTCACTTGTTCTCTTTAATAAGCATGAGCAGAAAAAGAAGGAGTAGCAAGCAAATTGTAAAAATTACACCAGAATTGTACATAATGTAATATATATTTAAGAGCTCTTTCAAAACTGGACAAAAAGTACTGAAGGTTCCATCAAGAAGCTGGATGAGAGAATTTCAAGAATGTATAAAGCTGCTGTCAAAGCAAAGAATACGTACTTGAAAAGATGAAGCAAAGTAAAAATAGTGATTTGGAAGAAAAAGAAGGAATGTTTAAGTCAGATGTCTCAACTGAAGACACACATCAAATCATCATATTTCTGGAAGCGGTCTACTGAGAACAAGATCTGTAGTGGAACAAGGAACTTACAGAGACAGAAGATACTGTGAAGGCAAACATTTAACATTTAAGAAAAAGAAAAGCAGGGGCAACTCTGTGGAAAGATCACAATTCACTATCAGGCTTTTGTGCTCCGTCTAAATGTGCTTCATACAGTGCATACAGAACTTAGTCAACTCCGGACAGCTAATCATTCTGTAGCACCTCCACGGTGGCTGTGGTGAAACAGACATCTGTATGCATGGTAGCCCACACTTTACAACAGCCCGCCAGCCCCTAGGCACTGCATTCCATCTGAAACCCCCTCTCTAATCCCCCTTTAATGAACACAAACGTCCTAATCACTCCAAACGTTCTCTTCTATTAGAGCTAAAATCTCCAGACTTAGTTTACACCAATTAAGAGCGTTCAACAAGGTTGCTCTGGACAGAATGCAGAATCCTCCGAAGCTGCGGGTGACGTGTCTCTGCGGAACTGAGACTAACTGGACACAAGTAACTGAGCAAGATCAAAAGCCTGAGGACATATATTCAACAATGAGCAAAATGCACGGGTCAGAATCAGCGAGCAAACTCACCAGAAGTCAATTCATACTGGCCTCTTTGTGAAAGCGAAGAGCTGCCTTTGAAGACCTTTGAAACCGCTTCAAAGGAGATGTTGCAAAATCTAAAAAGAGGTTACACTGATTGTGTGCGTTAGTCCGGGCACATGTGTATGTTTCAGCATGTGTATGTGAAGGTGTTTTAGGACAGACACACCCTCTTGGCTCAGACCACTAAAGCAGCAAAACACTGCTCGGACACAAACATCTTCATTCCCTTTGGCCAATCAGCATGCTTGTGCAGACGTGCGGTCAGCCACTCATGCGAGAGGAGTCCCGCAGCAGCCATGAATAACCTCATAGCATCTCCCCTAACAAGATGCACCCCCGAACGCAGCCATTTATTAAATATGGGTCACTCTTTTTCTTGCATATCCAGAGAAGAGATGGGACTGGACGAAAGCAACAATGCCTCTTTTCTTGTCCATCCAGCCCGGTTTGTTGCGCTTGTTTGTGTTCTTGCTCCTCTCTTTCTCCAGTTCTTATTCATGATTGAACATTCACAATTGATCAGCATCACAGAAGTGACTGGTGGGGAGAGGGACGTTTTTATGCTGCCCAGACATGCTATCTGGGTAAGTTTATTCAGGCAAAAATGTCTGACGGTTAAAGATTTCAGTATTGAATGTCTGCTGAAGTTAATTTTGTACACTATACATTTCTCACTAATGAAGCCAGTCACCAAAGTTGAATATTATGAAGTCAATATACACACACAATGAACTTTCCTGTTATGGGACCAACAGCAGATCCACAAGCAACAAAGAAGAAATCAGACAAGCACACACAGTATATATATGTAGTTCACAATCGCAAGCATTACTTTTATATTCAACCAATAGGTTTTATGTGGCCACACCTGAAAACCAGACAGCGGCTCTATGGGTTGAAAGATGCTTTGATCTTCCATCAGTTCTGCAGGACTGGGACTGAAGCAAAAGCGCTTTCAAATGAGTCTTTCTCATAAGCAAAGCAAACATTTTTCCTATTAGCCTTATGCTCACTACTAATGGCGTGCAAACAAAAGCACACAGCTGCTGTTTGTAGTGCATGGGAGCGGGCACTTATTGAAAAAAATGTAATTAAGACACACAAAACGACGAGAAGTCGACAGAGGGCACAGACCAACATTATTTTTCTCGAACTCTAGATTAGGATTTATTTTTCCTCTGATGTCCATCAATATATCGAAAGTTGTTTTTTCAAGAACACAACATATTTTCGCCTGTAATTTCGCGACAGGTTTACTATCTTGGCAATACATCATTATCATAATGGACGAACAAGTTGATTTCACTTTCATCATGAACTGTCACAAGTCAAATCATATCAGTATCTGAAAATAAGTGATGATTTGTTACTGTGAACACACCACAGCATAGCACATAGTGCACCATAACGAACTCATCCGTGAAGGAGCAGGGGCAGCTAACAAGCGCCCGGGGAGCAGTGCTTGGGGACGCTAACTTGGATTCAAACCGGCAACCTTCTGATCACGGCGCGAACACCCTACGCCACCAACTGCCCCAAATCTGCCACTTGAGACAGAGGCTTGGACATTTACAGCTTTACCGTCGGGGGGAAAAAAACAGCTTTTGCTATGTCGAGCTTACAAGCAAAGTAGGTCGTGATCTCGAGATAAAGAGCAGAAATATTGTTGACGCGCGTCCTCTATGGACTACAAATCCATACTAAAACTGACACAAAGTGACTGCACTGTACTAGGTTTTGAAGTAGGGCTGTTCTATATCATACCACACATGACAAAACTGTGTAATATAATGATCTTATAATGTAATTTTACGTCTTTTAAAGGTGTCATTTCGCCTTATCAACGCCATGATGCATTTTCGCAGCGTGATCAACAGCGACTCAAAAGCAAACGTGGATGTAACGATCTACATATACGAGCTCAACCTAACGGCTGAAGCCAGTAAGAGACCATGTTGTCATTTTCTTGTCTTTACTAGCATGTGAACTAGGGATGCACCGATCCAAATATTTCAGTTTCGATACCAATGCTGATACTTGAGCCTTGGGTATCGGCCAATCCAGAGTAATGATCCGATACCAGTTTTGAACTTTTACAGCCCTAAGAGAAGGCGTTTTTTTCTATACTTTTGTTTTTAGGCTTACTGTAGTGTTTGTGTGGAGGTTAGCCATATATGCCTTATCTTGTTATGTTCAAAACGTCCTGCACTCCTCAAATTTGTCATAGTTTGATGTGTAAATGCTGACAGTCTTGAAATCAGTTTTTTAGCATTATGTAGTATGAAAGTGTTGAAACTGTAGATCTAGAAATAGTAAGAACAGTGTCTGTTTTATTGGACTGCAGAGTTTTTATTATGTAGAGACATCCTATGGCTTAGTACCATAAAGAAAAATAAGGTTAGTGCCAGGTGGAAACACTTCTTTATCCATTTGGAATCCATCTGGACAATAGAATAAAATAATTTTACAACATTCATGCATTTTTCTATATTTATTTTTTTACTTTCTAACATGATAGAATGTAATTTTATGATTAATAGAAAATGAAGAAATACTGAAGATTTGGACTCATTTTGGCCAGTAACTCATTTTGGACTCGTTTCTGGGAGAGAACTACATGTTTTGACATGATGGCTTTCCACGCGCGAGTCGTTTGACCTGATGGCGTTCCACACAATAACGTGAGGAATGCGCATCTCGCAATAAACACTGAAAACATCATGTAAATGACTGTATTGTGAGTAGAACACTGGTTGTTTTTGTTATTTATTAGCAAGTTTTGTCTGTAATAAAGGGGAAGATTTGACTGAACTGGGACGCTTTAGTGAATGTCAGACTTCCCTGTGAGAGACGCTCACACTAAGAAACACAGAGAGAGAGAACTGGTGTTGTTAAGGAAATTGTACAGTATAATTGCCTATAATTTTGGGGTTGTAGTGTGTCGCGCTGCTTGTTCTGTTCATTGTCATATCAATATGTAGGAATTAGTGCGAATGTCGAACAATAAACCAGCTTGCCCGCAGTAACACTTCCCATGCAAAACGGGTGCGCGCATACGCAAACGCAGAAAAACCACCAATGCCACCGATACTCAATCGAGCTATTTGAGTCGCCATCGGACCAATATCCGATATCAGACCGATATCGGTACATCGCTAAAGTGTACAGCGCCGCTTCATCGCTACATTCGATTTAAATGACTTTAATTTTGTTTGTACTTACAAAGTCACTACCATCAAGCTGCAATCACCGATAATACATGTTTTACAGTATTATAAATATAATTATGGTAAAATTCTTTGAGATGTTGTACATATTTTAGGCTATTTTGTCCACTTCTACTCTGAAGACCCATAGTCAGCCATTCCCAAATACTTCCCATATCATAAATCCACAACAATTGTGGAAAATATTAACTTTTAATATTAACTAACGCTTTGTGCAATTCACTTTGTGCAATAAGAACATACATAATAATATAAGGGCACAACTACGAGTACATCTCCAGCGGTAATATTTGCTTCATATCATACATCTCTGGATATATGAATATCGGAGCAGGGCTGTTTGTATGCCCAGCATGCTCAGTGCCGCAGACAGCCACACACACACACACACACACACACACACACACACACTGACCACCCACTCCTCACTGTTTAAGCAACAGCTGCCCTTTCAATATGATACATGGGACAGCAAGTACTGTAACAGACAAAACACACACACATAGACAGCCACACACACACACAGTATGGCTAACATCTGCTCATCCTTCACAGTTGTCTATTAATGTGAGGAGAGGAAAGAAGGAACAAAAATGAAGACAAGCATGGAGCGAAAACAGAACCTTTGTAAACACAGACGCATACACCCAGACACACACACACCCACACACACACTAAAAACACACAGTCTGACAAATGTCAGGACGTATCTGCGTTGATGTGTTCATTCAGTGAAGTGTAAGAACAAAACGAGGAGAGGAGACGAGACCTATGTCATCTTCCCCTCAAATCAAGATATATCTGATTGATCACAGGGAGGGCGAGCGTGAGTCACAGAAAGAGAGATAGAGACAGAAAGGGAGGGAGGGAGGGAGAGAGAGAGAGAGAGACGGGATGGAGAGAAAACACTAATATTACAGTGAGCAGCAGAAATGCAAACACACTCTCTCCAGCAAACAGGAGCATTTGTAAAGCAAATAAAGACTGGGGCGTTATGAGACGCTGCATGTACACACCTCAGCATAGAGAAAAACGAACACAGGCAAGGTAACCTGAACACAGCATGGGGATGAAGGATCCAGCTCACCCTCAGCAACAAACCCTCCAGAAACACCCACCCACACACACACACACACACACACACAGCAAACGCCAAAACACATGCGCGCGGACAGAGACGGCAGAGTACACCCTGTGACGGAAGTCTCCTACCTTGCAGCAAGCTCTGGAGGTTGAGCTGAGCCTCCTGGTGCAGCTCCTGCACACACTCCGGCCTACTCCACGAGCCGAACACATTCACATGCTGTTGCCATGACGATTGGAAGTGGGCCGTTCGCTTGCTCTCTGAGTCCAAGTTGGTGGTGGCTGGCAGAGAGAGAGAGAGAGAGAGATGGGGAGAGGAGAAAACAGAGAGAGAGGGAGAGGGAGGCAAGGAGGGAGAGGTGGGGAAAGAGAGGCAGGAAGAGAGAGAGAGAGAGAGAGGCAGAGAGGGAGGGAGCAGAAGAGGAATACATGAAAGAGAGGGCGGTACAGAGGGAGGAGAGAGAGAAAGATACATAAATAAAAATTTATGACATTTGCATAGTTAATATCAGGCGACGAGGGCTGGATAATGCTGTACGCTGCCAGAGATATGGAGTGGTCTGACGCAGCCAGACTCCTATTATTTGAGCTGCATTGCTCTCATCATAATACCGGCTCGTTTATCAGGATGGTGATGTGTTTATCCTCACGTCTGGGGAGAAAATCCTGTGCGTCATTTCTGTAGTTTCAATGTCTTTTAACACCTGCTGGCTTTGGAGCAATAAACCAACTTTGAAAGTGTAGCAGTGTTACAAATCTTTATCGTAAAGGAGAATTAAGTACACATTAACATCAGCCAGACTGAAGATTTGTCCAAAGAAAATCACGGAGAACATTTGAAAGGACAGAGACAGAGGAAGGGAGAGGAAGAGAGAGAGAGAGAGAGAGAGAGAGAGATCATCGCTCACTTTCCTCCCAAGAGAGTAGCTGTGTACACTTAATTACAAGTTCAGCACCACTTTTCCATAGAGAAATTAATGTTATTTCTCTCCTTATGTAGCTGAGCTCGGTTACGTTTACAGTACTCGGGGGTCATGGGATCCTGAGCCTATCCCGGGAACTATGGGCGCAAGGCGGGGACCAACCCTGGGCAGGCGCCGACACCCCACAAGACACACACACACACACACACTCACACCTTACGGGGCCAATTTTTAGGGCCGACCCGGGGGTTCAAACTCATGACCTACTCGTTGTGAGGCGGCAGCGCTACCCACTGGGCCACCGTGCCCCCCCAGAGCCACTTCCATTTTTCTAATTACAGAGACTTCAGGGTTAAGGGTCTTGCTCAGGGACCTAGCGGTGGCAGTGCTGAAGGTAGGTTTGAACCCACAACGTCTTGGGCAAGGGGCAAGCATCCTAACCACTATTGTGGGTGCTCCGGTTTCCTCCCACAGTCCAAAAGCATGCAATATAGGTTAATTGGTGACTCTAAATTGGCCCCGTAAGGCGTGGGTGAGAGTGTGATTGTGTGAGTGTGTGTGCCCTGCGGTGCGTGGGCGCCTGCCCTGGCGTCCGCCTTGCACCCGTAGTACCCGGGATGGGAATTGAGGCGATAGCGATTTAACGGTTGAGATAATAAATGAATAAATGAATGAGGGTTGTTGCACAAAGATGCAACTTCTTTTTTGTGGGAGTGCCCCTTATGCAAATATGATTATGAGTCTATAAACCCGGGCAGAACTCCAGCAGACCCTCAGCAGCACATCGAGTTCTTCCCGCTGACATCTGAACCCTCCCCACATGTACCATCCCATACATGCTACGCTTAATTAGCCAAATATATTCACTCCCATTAGCAGATGATTAACTAGCATGAACTGCGTGGGAGCTCCAGGACATTACGGAAGGTCCAGCAGCTCTGCACCCAGGTCTCCCTCAAAGCGGGTCTGATTGCTGTGAAGGGGAGGCCAATATGGAGAGCTCGTGGGCACATGTGCAAAAACTAAAAACAAAAAAAAAGCTACTCACTAAATCAAAAATAAAGTTGTTAGTGTTTCTCTCATAATTATCAATGACTGACACATTGCCAATGGGGAATTTTTTGAGCATATGAGCTGTCAATTAAGAGGGGTTGCCAATATGTTTTCACTTTTTTATCAATAATTAATTGGTAGAAACATAAACACGTTTTGATGACACTGATTTGATGTGACATTTCTTAAGTTAAATCCTAAGTTTACAACAAATTCAAACTACCTAGATCTTACTGTCAGAGTTCTGAATGCAGGGCTTAAGCTTCACTCTTCCAAACACCAACAAATCTCAGGTCTCAAAGACAAACAAAAAGTAGAGATGCGTCAGCAGTGCTATTTTGGGGCTAGGAAATCGGCAGAACTTCTGTGGGTGGCTGCTGTCAAGAAGAACAGGTATGAGGGCGCAGAGTGACTGAATCATTTATTCACTTTTTTCCCTCGTTTGCTTCGCTCTCCGCATGTGCTTCTCCTCCAAGTCCGGCTGGTCCAGACACGTGGGGTTGACTAGCAGAACAAGGAGGAGCTATACTTTATGGAATACCGGCGCGTTTTTTTTTTAAAGGCAGAAATTTGACTTGGTTTGTATTTCGCCGTGGCGCCGTTGGGGGCCGTATCCGGAGGGGCAATCCAACCAGCATCTCAGTCCACAGCATTTACAATAAATTCATAGTTCGTTCCATTTGATCTCTCACAGCGTGAGCAAAATATTCTTGAGAGGGTAAAGTGTCCTGCATAGAAAGGGACAGACTTGGGGGGATGCACACATAGACACACACACATTAGCGCATCAAAATGTGTTTTTGAGCCATGATCCCTTGTAGAGAGATGCCAAAAGTAATTACTCTCAGAAAGTAATTGTAGTGACAAGAATCCCCCATTCAAACTCTCTTCCAGGCCTCAGTCCTCTCCTTCTTCTAATTTCTCTCTCTCTCTCTCTTTATCCACTGATGTGTGAGATTGGAGCGTTTCCACCCACTGAAGCAGGGGCAGCACCTGATGGGTTTTCTGCGTGCCAGCGAGTGGCTACTGGCACTGATGGGCTGTCGATAAGAGTCTTTTACACTGAGGTGGTCAGGCAGGTCTTGTGATCATTTGCATAGAAGCGCAGAGGGAAAAAGGTGCAAAAATAGCGCCTGAAAATTCCCATATTCTCCATCTTGTGGTAGCACTTAATATTACCGGTCTGTGGGGGCATGCAGTGAAAATAAATCACCAGCAAGCAGATGATTGTGAAGAAATGCAGGCAGACTGAGCTAAAGGATCATCTGAGTTTAAGCGATTATTCTGAACAATTAACTCGTTAGGAAGCGGCCAGCAGGCGAAAGAAGGTGTTCAGCGGACAAAAGTGAATTCAGACGATACTCAGAGTATCTCTTAGCTGTGCTTCCCTAAGGCAGTGGTGTAAAAGCAGGGATTTTGCAGCCGGTGGAAACTCTGATCTAAGTATGAAGCCAACGCTGACAGTGTGGAAATCGAGAGTCCAGATTCACTCCCCACACGGATGGCATTCGTGGAAACAAGACACGTACAGTATTTTCCGCCTTGTTATGCTTTCTTCTCCATGGCTACTGTATCTACAGCAGTGATACAACCCAGGAGAAAAGATAATTTGATGAGGGAGAGAGGGAGAGAGAAGGGGAAGGAAAGAAAGAAAGATACAAAGAAACAAAGACGGTAAAGTTATAATAAAACTCGACTTCCACAGACCGATGCTGCATTTTTAGCCCTCATTTTCACCAGAGCAGTTGGTAGCGTTACGGTTAGGGAGTTGGCCCCATGATTGGAAGGCGGCCGGCTCAAATAAAAGTACTACTGAGGTACTCATAAACAAGGTACCGTCCCCAAGCACGGCTCCCCGGCCGCTGACCACGTTTGCTGCCCACATGCAGTCAAATGCAGAGGTCACATTTGGTTGTGGGGCACTGTGTGCCGTGCTGTGGTGTCTTCACAATAACAAATTGTCACACACTCACTCACTCACTTAAAAACACACACAAGCAGCTTCATCTCGATGACAACATAATTATTTGACACTAACAGATGTGATGCTGCGTTCTGGTGAAGCAGCTGCATGATTGTGTATGTGTGTGTGAGTTTGTGTGTATGTGCTTGCCAGTGTTTGTGTGTTGCTACCTTTAACTCCCTCCAGTGCTGACTAGACTCACTCCTGTTTCCTCCCGTTCTGTTCTGCCTCACTTTCCTTTGGTGTGTGCTTGTGTGTGTGACACTGAGTGGCAGGAAAACATGGATTGTGAAAGAAAGTGTGTCTGTGTGTCAGTACGTCTGATAACCCCCCTCACCAGCGGCGCGCGCCCCACTAGTGGGGAATGGAGGCATGGCAGGTGGGGTGCGACAAACGGAAAGAAGTTTGCCTGGCCAAAGTCTTTGACAATATTAAACATAACGCAATAGATAGTTTTCTTGGTTACTAATTACTTTTACAATGATGTAACTTTTTGGGAGAAGTAACTATTACTACTATTACTATTACTAAGTAATGTTAAAATAGCATTAAGTGAGTGTGTGATTATTTTGTCATTGTGAACACACCACAGCACGACACACAGTGCACCACAACGAAACACGACCTCTGCATTTGACCCATCTGTGAAGGAGCAGTGGGCAGTTAACAAGGGCAGCGCCCAGGGGGCAGTGCTTGGGGACGGTACCTTGCTCGTGAGTACCTCAGTGGTACCTTCACCGGTCGTGGATTCGAAACTGCGATCTTCTGATCACGAGGCAAACACCCTACCGCTACGCCACCAACTGCCCCTTAGAAAGGAGAAAAATGCAGCTTAACGTTTTGCATAGACTGCAAAGTGAAAAACTGAAGTAGGTCTAAAATTTCATTAGTGTTTGGTGTATTTTTGATGAATTTTATCTCATATTCTATGTTTAACATGCTGATGTTGTATCTGATGTGTTTAATGTTACTGATTTAGAGATAGACATTGATGTTGCTTCAATAAATTTGAAAAATTCAAACTTAGTGTATTTCATTGCCATTTTCCTATGTCAATATGTCAGAGGTGGGGCTCAAAAGCTCATCCCACATGAACAAGAGGAAATGTATGGGAGGAAACCGAGTCCGTGGCCTTTCGGGGGTTAAATCGGCATCCGTCCTGCCCGTCTACCCTTTTGCCCTAAACTCGGTCTCATCACTGTTGTCTACCTCTCCTCCACCCATCCTGCAGCTCCACAAACTCTCTAACATCGCTAACCCCGGTCTAAACATGACACAGCGAGAAAGGTCATGGCACATCCCGGAATTTAATCTTCAGGACCTTTATGCCTCTCTAATGGATTATGGTCAATAAACGTTGGGTTAATAACTTACAAATTAAAAAAAAGAAACTTTTGGAGGCCCTTGATAAGTCCTTACTAAAATATTTAAACTCCATCCTTAATGACCCAATATGCAATAAGGCAAACAAGAAGACATTTATATAAAACCACTCATTAAAGTGGCTCGAAGCTGCAGCCGTATTTCCACCGAGATGCTAAAACCAGCCTTACTTAATCCCAGCATACATGACTAAGTGAACAAATGGGCCCCGCTTGCCTCGTGAGCGGCTCTAGGTGTTAAGAGCTTTTTAAAGCTTCTCTTCACATTACGCCAGTGTTTAGAAATGAGTCAGGAGCACTGGGACACGTCTCAGCGCTGAAAGCCCAGCGACGATGCCGCGCGTTGCGAACACACGTGGGGGCGTGGAGCAGCATGTCTCTAACAGGTCCTCTCCGCTAGGGACTTTTCTTCTAATGGGAGATGACAAAAAGCCACGACGCGCTCACACACACCTGTCATGTACTCGAATTTACTTAAAGGCGAATGTGTGCAGCTGCATATTTGTGTAATATGGTTAGACAGATTTAATAGTTTGGAAATGACTAAAGGAAACACGAAGCAGTACGTTTGGGTAAAAACGTTTTCAAAAAGTGCTGTATTAAATTTATGGCACACGGCAGACGCTCTTATCTAGAGTGGCTTTCCTTTTTCCTAATAACACTTTTTCCTCACTAGAGCCACTTGGCGTTAAAGGTCTTACTCAGGCGCGCAAAGGTAGTAGTGCTCGATGCAGGATAGAGGCAAACTAAAATAGCAGTTTTCTTGCCTTTTAATTAATCAAATCAATAATCATAATTTCATGATGATCGCCGGGGGACCGGAGCCTATCCCGAGAACTACGGCCACAAGGCGAGGTCCAATCCTGGGCAGGCACCAACACACCGCAGGTCACACACACTCACCCTCTCATTCACACCTTACGGGGGCAATTTAGAGTCGCCAGTTAACCTATAGTGCATGCTTTTGAACCGTGGGAGGAAACCGGAGCACCCGGTGGAAACCCATGCGAACACCCCGCCGTGACCCCAGTTGGGATTAAACGGTTCGGACAATGAATGAATGAATGAATGAACTGCTCATTTTTTCTGCATCTGCTGGCTTGCTCCAAATGCTCACTGTATGTGTGTTGTGACAATAAAGACATCTGACCTTATTTAGCACTTTTACATGTATTTTTTTTAATGGTTATATTTATTTTTATTTCACCTTAAACTACGAACCACTACCGTTGAAAACACCACCAGTGGTGTAGGTCCGATTTTTCCTTGTCAATAAATAGACTCGTTTTCTCTTTTATCATATGCTTCATTGAGCACACTTTTAGAATCATAAAACTCTAGCACCATTAACAGCTCACTGCTTGGACAGAGTCCGTCTGTAATGTCTTCTGGGCTAATTTTAGCTCCTAACACCATCTGACATAAAAATGGCTAAATTTGACAGATCGCTTCTTAAAGAACATTTGGCAGTGTGAACACCCCCATAGACACACTTTAAACAACAGCCACCGAGCCACAATCAGGCAGGGAACAGCCAGACTGTGCCAGGCGAAGTGTGAGCTGGCGGAGAGCGATTCGATCAAAAGGGAGGGGAAGTGCTATTAGTCCAAGTAAAACAGAGTGATCTCATGCTGCAAATAAAGAGAACAATCATATGATTTCCTTTCGTGTGCTTTTTGTTTGTGCCCATTTGTTTGTGCCCATTTTAGGGCACGGCTGCAGCTTTATTATCTGTTGCTTTGCCCAAGGGCAGACAGCTTTTTGGCTATTAAATTGGCATTTATTTTACAAATGCTTAGCGACAGCATGGAAAATTAGAGTCAATAATGAAAATAATCACTTAGTTTTGGCTTAGCATAAGCAATCTAACTTGGTGCTCTTATGTAAAACGCTAGAGTCCAATTCATGAAAGATTTTAGATCTGATTTCAGTATTATATTTGTAATTACATAAAAAATATAGTATATTTTTCTTCAGAAAACACACAACTTAAACAAACATTTTCTCTAACGTTGATTGTGTATAAGTCCTAAGACAAAATGAATGAATCAGTTTAAAAAACTTGACTTTGACTTTGACTTTGAAAATAAACTTAAATCTTAAATATAACTTCAAACAACACTGTTCGAACAAAACCCTCTGGTGGGTTTTGTAACATCAGCCACTATAAACACTGGTACTTAAATGCAATAAGCTCATACTGAACAAATATAAAAGTACTTGCCAATTAAAAAATCTTTATGTAAATGTTCTTTCTGTACAGCACACTAAGGTAAAATGTCAGGTTTGTCTATTCAATGAACACAAATCATCTTCTTAACCAGTGTTCCACAAAGCAATTGATTTTGAGATTCTAAAATATTGATTTGCATCCATTCCGAGCACTTTGCTTTACCTAGCATCGACAGCTGCCAATCAACTACAATGTCACAGCCAACGGCACAAATTCAAAAAGATAAATCTTCCAGTAGACCCTCATGGGACCTAACATCGAGAACATTTTGAATGGGAGCTAATGGACAGAAAAGAATTCTTTTCTGATCTTGGTCGACATGAGCCTTGAATTACACAGTGGTACCTTTATCAGTCTGGGACTTGAACTGGCAAAACAAACTTTATCATGTCGAACAAATAATATCAAACTAATATCTATGTTAATATAATGCTGCACACCCAGGGGAAAGCAATCTCCAAGCTATAGTACTGATCTTCTGTAAACTGCTAACCAGCCAGTTCCATCTCCTCCTCAAGGATCAAAAGGGAGTTGGCATATTCTACGAGACTGAATCATTTACCCAATGGCTAATTGTGAATTTTAAAGAGGCCTGAACCGTGTCTAAAAGCAGAAGATCTAAGCAAAATTGACATTTAAATGAGAAACCCAGGGTTATGCGAGCATAATGGAACAAACTAAATGGAAAAAGTATTTTTAATTCAATCGGAGACGTAGGCTGTGAGTCCACTTGGCAGCTCAGAGTGCTGTTACTGACTCTATTTTCCTTCCTTCAGTGGTGTTGACACAAAGATTCTAGAACAATCCCTCAGGAAGGTACCAATATGATGTCATCGCTTATAGCCTGTCTGCCCAGCTATGGTTTGCTTTGGCTCAGTTTCTCGTAATGCATCTTATCCTGACTTCCATTTTGCTCTAAGGCTTACATTAAAAGGCTTGCTTCCACTACAGTTCACATGGTACGCATGTGTACCGTGAAGCACAAGGTGAAAACTGGCATACGTGTGTCAACACAAGCCACCTAACAAATAAAATATGAGCGACTCAGCAAACTGAGAACGCTAAATTTAGGCCTGCTAACATTCACACATTCATACAGAACAGACACTTGAATGCGAAAGAAGAGAAACTGCGAAAAAAAAGAGTTTAAATAGACTGTTTATCGCAGCACGTGATAAAAATAAAGTTCACAGATTGTGCCCGAACAGTTAAACATAAAACATGAGGGCATGTCTTTAAAAACTACAAACTGTGGGAATCAAGCGGTGAGCAGAAAGCACTCATTTAGGATTGAAGTACAAAGAAAAACATTTCAAGAAGACAACAGACAGTCAATAACACACACAAACACACAGACAGTAGAAAAGAGGGCACAGATCCCATTGTGGCTGCCTTTTCCTGTCATGCTCTACCATGAATGAATGCTGCCTAAAAAATGCACCATTGTATTAAAACAACTATTTTTGGTGCATTTATTATGTTGCTTCTCATTATTGTAATTTCTGCCAGAACCCATTTTCCCTGAATCTGTGCCATTACACTCCCACAGAGTTAATATAAATGCCCAAAAAACTAAATCTCAACGCACGTAGTCCATAGACAACGTTCTCAGAAAAACAGTATAACTAGTATAACTCGTAATGTTGCTGCCATGACAATGATTTAATAAGTAAAAAATTGTTCCCGTATAGTCCATAAACAGGGTGGCACATTGGTGCACTGGTTAGCGCTGCCGCTTCACAACGAGAAGGTCCTGGGTTCGATCCCCACGTTCGGTCGTAGGGCCTTTCTGTGTGGAGTTTGCATGCTCTCCCTGTGTTTGCGTGGGTTTCCTTGCGTGGGAGCTCCAGTTTGGTCCAAAAGCATGCACTATAGTTAATTGGTGACTCTAAATTGGCCCGGTAAGGTGTAAATGTGAGTGTGATTGTGTGACTGTTGTGTGCCCTGCCCAGGATTGGTCGCCGCCTTGCTTCCATAGTCGCCGGGGTAGGCTCCGGTCCCCCCACGACCCCGTTAGGGATTAAGGGGTTCGGATAATGAATGAATGAATGCAGAGTCAATAAACGAAGGTGCTTAAAAAAAGGTTATTACAAACAGAGGCATCTCTTAATCTATTTTTGGTTTGTATCATGATAATCATTTCATAAGTTTAGGTCCAGCTTCAGTGAAGGTTTATTAGGGTAGTAATAAACAGGTAAGTGAAGTAAGATCCAGGTTCCCGGGGGAGGTATGAGGATAATTGGGCTATTGTTTTGGGTAAAATAATATCAAGTAGAAAGCTGGAGAGGATATCTGTGCTAAGCAGAAAACAAACAAATGTAGTTCTAAACTACTTCTGCCCACAATTTATTCCAAAAGGCCCTTAATATCTACCATCTACGGGAGGCTGACACACATCTATCAATAACGTGGTGACTTGACAACTGATAAAGACTGACAAATGGCTCACAGCTCCATTAGGGCATGGCTATGTACCAACACACATTCACACATTCCCATTCACACACACACACACAAATATTTTGCTTATTTATCCTTTCATATCAATCCTTGGCACAGCACTCATTATGCAATAGGCACAGACAAGCAATCTCCCACAGTCAAGCCCCCGGCACACACTTGCACACACACACACACACACACACATCCTTGTACTTATATAGTAGTGAGGACCTCCATTGACCTCTATATTACTGTATCTAAATAATACTACACCTAACTCTAACCATAACCTCAGTAACCAAAAGCTAATCTTTCTACACTTTTAGTTTTGCAAATAAACTTCTATTTCTTTTGTAAAAGCAGTTTAAAGAAGTGAGGACCACTAAAAAAGTCCTCTCTTCCCAAAAATGTCCTCACTCTGCTGGTTAAAAGTAGCAAGTACAAGAACACACACACACACACACACAGTCTCTGTATTACTATCTTTGTGAGGTCTTTCCATAGACTCCCATAATGACTAGATGTATATAATTTTACACCTACACCTAATCCTAACCCTAACCTTAACCTCAGTAACCAAAAGCACATCTTTTATCGTTTAGTTTCTCAAATAGAACAAGCACATTTTCTATAAAGTCATTTTTCCTCATGGGGACCTCTCAAATGTCCCCACAAAGCCCAAAAAAACAGATAAAAGTGATTTTAGGGGACAAAAAAGGTCCCCACAATGCAATAAATACATGAACACACACACACACACATCCTTGTACTTATATAGTAATGAGGACCTCCATTGACTTCTATATTACTGTATCTAAATAATACTACACCTAACCCTAAACATAACATCAGTAACCCAAAGTTAATCTTTCTACACTTTTAGTTTTGCAAATAAACTTCTATTTCTTTTGTAAAAGCAGTTTAAAGAAGTGAGGACCACTAAAAAAGTCCTCACTTCCCAAAAATGGCCTCACTCTGCTGGTTAAAAACTCATTTTGGTTCTCACTAAGTAGCAAGTACAAGCACACACACACACACACACACACACACACACACAAACACAGGTTTTAACCCTCTGCAGGATGCAGGATGCTGCAGTATGGAACTCTCTCCTCTATGTCAGGAGGCCTGTCATGCTGCCAGTGAAGCAGCCAGAATTCTACAGCTTCATTTAGAAACTCGTTTGCATAAAAATTCTATGAGGCTTAATTTTCCTCTCCCATTCATTTTACATACATAATTAGCCAACGAGCTCGGGAAAACGGATGTGTGTGCGCGCATGGGTGTGAGATGAAGTGCAAGTGTGGACTGTGCGAAAGTGAAAAGCGCATGTGCCAGTGTGTGTACTTGTGTCTGCCTGTATTCTTCTGCACGCGTTGGCATTCGGCCATTAGGGTGATTCTATGCTGATTGTTTTTAATGCTGATCTTTTGGAATTGAGCAGAGAAAAAAAGGAACTTAAAAAGGTGAGCGTGAAATAGGGATGGGAATTGATCAGATTTGATCAATATCAATGACACTGTCGTAATCAATTCTCTTATCGAATCCTGAGTTGTTTTTTGAGTGCGAAAAAGGTAGTTCTACACAGTCTTCCGCACCAAAAGCAACCATTTTTACAAAATGATGTCTGCACAAGACTGTGAACATCAACATTCATATTCATATTCAGAATTTTTTTGGTTGTTTTTGTTATTTATCAGCTAAATTATAAGTTTTGTCTGTAATAAATAGGAAGATTTAACTGAACCGGAACGTTTTAATGAATGTTGGACTTCTCTGAGAGTCGCATGTGTTTACATTGTGAAAAATATCATTTATGTGTCATGATTCCTCATGGTTGAAGGTCAAGTTGCAGAGAGTGTGTGACTTAATGTACGACACAAAACTTACAGAAAATTGGAAAACGTTGTGCTGGAAAATGAGAGAAATCGTTAAGAAGAATCGATAACGTCTGAGGGGTACAATTGATGATGGAGCTGATCAATTGGAACCTGTTCTGAGTTGGAACCGTCGATTTTCCATTCCCGCCCCTAGTGTGAAATGGGCACCAGTCTTGCCTTTGTGTTGTTTGTGTGTCTGTCTGTGTCTGTCTGTCTTGGCCTCATAACCTCAGGTCACTTTCACATCATTGTGTAAGGATTCCATGACTCAAGAAGAAGCCTGCTAACACTCACCCTCTTTCTCCATTTCTCACACACTCTCACATACTTACACACACACACACACACACATACATTCTCCCCCGCCCTCTCTCACATACACATACACATACACACAAATATCAAGTTACTACTTTCACCCAGTGTTTTTAGAGTCAGTAGCCATATAATGTGTCATTCTGAAATGAGAAGTTCCAGCTGCCTAATGCAAAGTTATCCCATACCATCTGAAATTCTTTCCCTGGCCACAGGCTGCAGAGTCAAAATATAAAGGAATGCACAATACAAAAGTCCTCATAAGAAAAAGACATCATCAAACTGCTCCAAAAAACCTCCATAAGCAGAGACCTGGAACTTACCAACAGCATTACTTGGTATATTTCAATTGTACAAACTCAAATTATTGAGGCACTCCAGAAAAGCGAGCTAAACGTTGTACAAGAACATCCTTCATTTTAAGAACTTCTTTAATCTCAGTAGAAGTGTAATCTGAACTGGACCTTGTCTGCTGATCATGGTGGTTCTAGTGTCAGTGAAAAGTCCTATTAGAGTATATTATGAAGTGAAGTTTGAACAGTAAAAGTTAACCTTTGCAAGTAGTGGAACAAAAGAACCTACCTGCTCTGCTCCTGAAGACATCTAGCTTCTCCATGTTAATATCCACAGTAGGTGAAGGGGAGAGAATGGAGGAGAGAGAAAGAAGGGAGACTGAAGACTACCCTATCGACATTAAGTCAGTCTTAAGCTCAAGTCCAGAAGAGTGAAGCAGTGAGAAAGGGACAGAAGAGACGGAAAAAGAGAGAGAGAGAGAGAAAGAAAGAGAGTGGAGGAATCATCGGAAACAGAGACAGACTAGGAGTCTGCAGAATAAACTATCTAGAGGAAAAAGGAAACTATAAGGCTAAAAGAACATGAGTGAGAGAGAGAGAACGAGAGAGAGAGAGATCGGGTCCGGGGTGGGGGTCTAGATTTGCTTCCTCCAATGTGGAAGAGTGAAAAGCAGGATACATGAGATCTGGCTGTTTTGACCAGCCTCTCCCCCTCCTACTTCATTGTCAGCTCAGCACTGTTCTTTCCTTCCCAAATTCACTAATGCCTTCCTACACCACTGGAAACGACACCTAGCCAGCCAGTCAGGGCTCGGCATCAGCTGTAAGCCTTCTTAGTCCCTCCCAGGAGTGCAGAGAGGCACAAAGGTCTGGATCTAATAACCACAAGCCTGAACGCAGTCAGCTACCAGCGTTACCACAACCATTCGCCAAAATGCTAGAGTGACTCAGCAGGATTGCCAGATGCTGGTGATGGATCAGAGATTAAACTGTAGTGCTAAAATGGTTAAATACAGGCTTTAATATGGATAGTGACTGTAATACAAACAAAACAAGACGATCATCCTAAAACTGCCAAACAGTACTGTTAACATAGCAAAACGTCACTCTTATTGTGGCCAAACTTGAGCAGCAAACTGTGGTGGCGTAGACTAACCAGACAAATCTAAAAGCACATGTTTTATTTATTTAGGGTCATCTGTAGACTATTTAAAAGCACATTATGATTTTGAAATGATAGGCTGCTGTACTACTTACTTAAAAAAATACTCCTAAAATCTCTCATTTACATCATTTAGCAGACGCTCTTATCCAGAGCGACTTCCATTTTCTAATTTCATGGACAGTTCCCCTGAGAGCAACTTAGGGTTAAGGGTCTTGCTCAGGGACCCACTGTTGGTAACGCCAGAGGTCGGATTTGAACCCACAACCTCTTGGTCCAAAGGCAAGACCACTAGGCCACCAACACCCATTTACAGTAATAGTAGTGTTGTAGTACTTGAGAGTGCTGTGTCTTATCTATTCAAGTTTCAGAGCCATATCTACATTAAAGCCAGATTTTACAGCGGGGGCAGATTCCGGCAGCATGTTGCTGAAAAGCCCCTGTTAATTTTGCATGTCTGTATATCACATTATTATGTGCTTTTAGAGTGTTATAAATATGGACGAATGAAGAAGCACTTGGACATAACATTTGTCATTACATTTACACTGATCCTTAGCATCAAGTAGGTTTTAATACAACTTGGCAACAAAAACTGTCATCTGAGCTGTTTGTAGAATCAGAATCAGAATAAATTTGAAGTTTATTTCACAGTATGTTGCCACACAAGAGGAATTTGATTTGGTGGTTGATGCAAAAACATTAAAAGACAAAAAATAAAAATGTGTTTTTATGTACATGATACTAATATAAGTATAAATAAAAGAATATGGATATCACTATACAAATGAGAAAAATAGGCATTTTAAAGAGTGCAAGGATAGCCATACCTTATAACCACACCCGTGGAGGTTTTAAACATAATATGCACTTATTACAGTGTAATAAAGTAAAGACTGGCACATTTATATTTGAACTATACAATCAATACCAACATGCGTGTGATAAATAGTAGGTATAAAACGTTTTACGAACCGCAATCTATTTTTATTTATTTGTAAGTTGTATATCTGTATTTTAGCAAAATATGGTATTTTATAACATGTACCGTGTCGTATGTCACATTTTATGATTTTACATCAGCAGGAACAATCATTTTCACCCGTTTCAAAATGAAAAACGCTTCCCTCCGCTGTTTTCAATGGAGACTTTGAACTTGCTGGACATTATATTAATTCCTCTGTATGTGAAATTATTTGTGAGTAATTCCGTGCACAAAAACTGAAGTAATTACTCTAAAAAGGCATTAATTACATTATTCTCGACTCCAATATGGAACACCATCATGCGCAAAAATGTAATTCTCTTCCAGAAAGCCCAAAAGCAACTCATTTTATAGGCCAAAACCAGTCCAAATCGGCTCAAATCGACTCAAAACTTCTTCATTTTCCATTTTATAATGTTAGCGAGTAATCAATAGGGCAAAAAATAGACATGTGACCCGATCTGCCGTAATGAGTCGGAAGTCGGCGTTCTATTTATTTAGATACGGGCCGATTATGTTGACAAACATCAAAAATATTGACTTTTCTTTTCTGGTCTTATATGAAAGAAAAGGTCTTCAAAATTAATCTGGTCTCCAAAAAAGAAAAATCGCTATTTTTGTGATGTTTTTCAACATAATCGGCCCGTATCTAAATAAATAGAACGCCGACTTCCGACTCATTACGGCAGATCGGGTCACATATAGAAAAATTGATTATTTGTTATCAAATAATTTTATTCTGTATCTAGATGGATACCAAATGGATAAAGGAGTGTTTAAGCCTGCCACTAACCTTATTTTTCTTCACAGTACTAAGCCATAGAATGTCTCTGCATAATAACTCTGCAAGCCAATAAAACCGTGAGTGTTGTGAGGAGTGTTCTGCCACTGTGGTTTGTTGAGATTAACATACGATGTGATCAGTTTGGATAACGGCTTCCAGTGAAGTGATTTCCTCATTATAGATATGTAAGAGAGAAATATTGAATAGACATGTTTAACGTTGCTTAGGCTTTGCATGTTCCACTTATTTGTCATGTCGCGTAAAACGTGCATTAGTCCTGTCTCGGTCTGGACTCGGTCTCGCTCCGTCCTGGTCTCGATCTCGGCCCTTCAGAGTCTTGGTCTTGTCTCGGTCTCGACACACTCTGGTCTGGTCTGGGCACTTGGTGGCGTTAACGGTAGGGTTCGCCCCGTGATCAGAAGGTCGCAGGTTTGAATCCAGGACCGATAAAGTCAGCACTGAGGTACTCATGAGCAAGGTAACGTCTTCAAGCACTGCTCCCTGGGCGCTTGTTAGCTGCCCACTGCTCCTACACGGATGGGTCGAATGCAGAGGTGACATTTGGTTGTGGTGCACTGTGTGCTGTGCTGTGGTTTGTTCACGATGACAAAAATCACTCACTTTCACTTGGTCTGGTCTCGGTTTTGGTTTAGACGGTTTTGACCCCAACTCTAAGTAACAGAAGTAGTTGTACTTCATAACCATTCAAATTGTGTTCCTAACATGAACTTATGTCAAGTACGTGAATGTAGCTAAGAAGTACACAGGCATATTCCAAGGCACTCAAGGTCAGAAACACACAGAAGATATCTAGTGTTTGGTGCAAAACAAGCCCTCTGGCTACACTGCCAGCCTACAATATGACTACTTTGTTCAGTCATCTGCAAAACGATCCGCACAACCTATGACTGTGTGTCGTTTTAACACATTAAAGGAGGATTTTTGCAGGTTTAGGAAACACAGCGTGCTGTGAGGTCAATGAGGTCTGTATAAACAGGGGTTATGGGCTATAAAATGGAGACGGACTCTGCATGGGAAATGTCTGCATGGGAGATGTCATTTTACAGTGTGACATCTGGAAAAAAACAATTGGTGACAAAACACGAGTCATACACACACGCTCGCACGCAAATGTGCACATATGCAGTATGTACACACACTCACACCCACACTATATACACACACATATATAGCGTATTGGTCACAATAACACACGAGTGATGATACAAACACACACACATATGCAAGAACACATGCATATGTGCATGCATGGGCACACACACACCTCCACAAGCAGGAAACAGGCTTTCGATTGACGGGCTTTACCACCTGTCCGTCTCCATGACAACAGCTGGCCAGTCACACACAGCAACATGAAATCTCTCTCTCTACCGTCTTCTCTCTCTCTCTCTCTCTCTCTCTCTCTCTCTTGAGGCAGAGCTTTTTTCTGCCAATATGACGTCATGTGTGAGAGGGAAAAACATGAATGAAAAAGCTACATGTGCCCTACCAACACACTATACACACAGATCACTACACACACACTCAGAGGGGCGCGCACACACACACACACACACACAAGTCTCCAGCCAACTATTTTAATTTCTTTGAGGCAAAGGTTTGAACTCACATTTCACACAAAAGTAGGTATAGCACCTATGGCAAAAAGATATATCAGACCACAGTACAGATACGAGGTTGAGAGAGAGAGAGACAGAGAGAGAGAGAGAGGAGCTCTGATACACGGCTATAAGTCTCTCCGCTGACTCAGGCCAGGACCTAGAGTGACATTGAGGTGCAGTAACTGTAACATCTGACCAAACATTCAGCCATTACCACATGACATGCAGACGGGGCGCAGTCATTACTGAGGGACAAACACACACACACACACACAGAGGCTCATGCTTATACACACACACACACACACAAAACAATCACCCCGCAGAAATACACATGCACATATTTTTGTGGATGCCATTAATACACATCTGTGTGTGTTTGTGAGTGAGCACAAGCTGTGTGCGTATGTGCGTGCAGCTTGTACCTAATCATCTCCCAGTGTGTGTGTGTGTGTGTGTTTTCCCATACGTCCGCATTCCTAGATAAAAGCAGAATTTGATACGTTTTATCTCGCTCGTTCGCTCTCTTCTTGCCTTTTTTCTCCCCTTTTTCTCCTCGGTGTGTGACTGAGCGAGTGTGTGTGTGTGTGAGTGTGTTTGTGTGTGATAACAACAGCCTGTAGTAATCCTGGCAATTGAGTAAGGCAGTACGCAGCTGGAGCATTACAGCATTATGTAGCCCTGCACAACCTGGCACTGATACTAACCTCTGATATCACTATAGACAAGCTCTCTCTTACACTGCTTCACACACACCGACACATACACACTCGCTTACACACACACACACGGTGACACACATACTTGTCAGCGTGCATACACACACACACACACGTGCACACTACCACACACATATAGTGACATATATGCATACATATAAACACACACATACACACACACACACTGGAACACACACGCAGCCTGCAGCTCTTGCTACCAATGAAAAATAATGGTAATGGAATGAAACCAAGCTGATGAACGTTGTTGTGACCAGGGGTTATGCCCGGAGTGTGACGCGTGTGTAAAACGTATGACGTGGGACTACCGTCGTGTGCATTTTTCAGTTGTTGGGTGTGCATGCTCGCTGTACCTGTTGCCCCCTTGGTTCTGTGCCTCCCTTTCGCCCGGCGTTGGGAATTGCCCATGGCTCCTTGTTTCCTGTCCCAAAACATCACCTCATCCCAAGCGTGCAGCCCAGCGAACTGACAATGAGTGACAGGCAGGCGGCGTGTCTGCGTGTGTGTGTGTGGTATGTGCGTGCGATTGTGCAAGAGTGTGTGTGTCTTGTGTGTGTGAGTGTGTGAGAGAGAGAGACTTCCTGTGCCTCTCCGTGTGCGCACGCCCGGAGCGGCTGCCGTTTGTTTGTGCGTAAAAGTGAGGAGGTGCGTGTGAGTTTGTGTGTTGTGCGTGAGAGCGAGGGAGAGAGAGAGACAGAGAGAGAGAGACAGAGAGAGAGAGCACTCGTTTATTTCTCTGCTTTAGATCCTAGCCAGTGAGAGATGGAGCACGGCTGAGCGTTCACTTCATTGAGCGCCAGGGAGGGCTCAACGTATGGAGAGTGGGGGAAGAGAGGAGAGAAGGAGAAACAGAGAGAGAGAGAGAGAGATGGGGAGGGAAGCGAGGCGAGCTGAATACTGAGGAGGGTAGAAGGGGTTTGCGAGGCACCCGAAAGGGCGGGAGAGAGGGAGAGAAAAGAGGAGGGGGCTGCTTTATCACTGCTGAGTGCTTCTCAAGGATAGGAGGAGCGACCGCAGTCGGGAAGATAGGACGGGGAGAGAGAGGAGATGCGGCAGACGGCGGCGGACCGAGAGAGGGGGATGAAATGGAACAAGGGAACGCAAAAATGAGAAAATGACAGAGAGACGACGGAGAGCTGGAGCAGAATACTGAGATGAGTTGAGGTGGATAGAAAGAACAGAGGGGGAAAGAGAGAGACGGAAGGAAGGATGGAAAGGGGCGTAATGAGAAGAGGTGAAGAAAGGACAGAAAAAAGAAAGAGAGAGGGAGAGAGCACAGGAGAGAAAGATAAAGGAGGGGCCGCTATAGGACGATGGCAGTGATGGTGATGTGCTATCACTCACACACACTCGTTATAGCGGGATGCAGTTTTGGTGGAGGCAGAGCGCAGTGACCCCCGAACACACACACACACACACACAGAGAACAGAGTAATTGAAGGCAGAAAAGACAGATAAATAATGAGGGATGATAAAAGAGTGTGAAAGCCGGTTATGGGTTAGAAAGACCGTTCAAGCTTCTGGCTGGCAGGAGACAACCCCACACACACACACACACACTCACTCACACACACTGCGGTGGAGAGGGCAGGTCCCTCCCTTTACTGCAGACTGAGCTTAGCATTCTGAACCACAACAGCACTCTAGATTATCAATTCATCACACACACACATCTGTCTGGTAAACATCACGTGCCCTCACAGGCAAGGTAACACACACACACACACACACACGAATCAAAACTGATGATTCAACTGTGTATTTGATACACATCAACGTAGGGCTGGGTGATATAGCCTAAAAATAATATCGCGATATATTCTCTCTTTCTGGAAGAGAACTCCATTTCCCACAATCCTCTGCGCTGCGACGCGGCAACGCCTCACAATAATGCGACAGACGTGCGCTCGGAATAATACTAAGTAAACAGCTAATGAGCGGCTCCGGTATGTGGACAAATGCTAAGCCCCGCCCCAGTCCGACAGCCGATTTGCCGACGCACCGTCAATCTTCATTTTCACCAGAGGTTTCTGGATGGGCAGGGGAGTGAGTGCTCTGCTTTGAGAGGGCACAGAAGCGAAACGTGAAAGTGGCGTCTGTTTAACATTAACGTGAGGATTTGTACTCGATATTCACAATATAGTCATTTACTACATCGCGCGTGGAACAAGCCACGATACGTCGAATATATCCGATATATCGACCACCCCTGTATCAGTGCTGAATCAATATTATCTCTGAGAGCAGAATGATATTAATGAGGTCGTTTTGTCATTTGTTGCTCGTCTACAAGGTTTAAAGTGTGACTTTTAAACACACACGCACACATACACACACACACACACACACAATGTTTCTGGCCAAAATCCGACCTTGCGTTCACATTTCCCACGGGAATTCTTCTGCTTAAACAGACACACACTCTTTACGAATGAAACATAACACACATACATCCATCAACCCGCTCATCCGATCCCATAATCTCCGCTCTCAAAAACACTCGCACACTTGAGATATGCGCGACACGAGATGACAGACAAATCTCTGTTGGCATCAAGGCTTCCAACGCAAATATGGTGGTGATTAAATGACGTTTATGATCGGCACAGAGAGGAAGGAAGGAAGGAAGGCAGGCAGGAAGGAAGAAAACTCCACAACAGAGGAGCTCCAGTTTACACCACACAGGCCAGGGGCTACACACGGCCTCATACACACACACACAAACACAAACACACAAAGTGCGAATGAGGGATGGAGTCAGCGAGGGAGATGGCATGCTTGTCCTCTTTTGTCCTCTCGTGTCCCGTTTGACCTGCCAACGAACGAGTGCAGATGTTCTGACTTCATTCTCAAAGCAGTCGTTTATTACGAGAGCACACTCTCACACTCTCATTCGCAGGGTTTCGCGTTTTCTCCTCAGTGGCTCCAGCAGCATTGCAGTGTGACGACAAGTCTGGAAGCTCCATGAATAATTGTTGGCAAAGCTAATATTCAGCTGCTATCGGGGGACCAACAGTGTCTCGGAGAGAAAAACGGCGAGGCGAAAGGGGAAAGGAAGGACACTTGGGCATATGTGTGTGCTGGAGACATATAAACACACACTCGGTGTGAGCCTCTCCTGAGATACAGCAGTAAAAGCTGTCAGTTGTGGGTCACGGTGCAGACTACGAGGGAGCTATCCTTCTTACCCACACACACACACACACACAACACACACACACAACACACAACATGGTGTGCGGCAGCTGGCCTCACAGCTGTACTGATCCTATTGTTTCCAATCAAGGAGGGAGTGTGGGAGAGGAGAGATAGACCCAGGAGTTTGTCTTCTCCTTTCTTCCCCTTCTCCCCCAAAAAACTCAAAACAACCAACACTAACCACAACGTCTGCGTAGGTTCTCAGTCGTCCAGGGGTGCGTCTCCCAAAAGCATAAAATATTAGTTTTGTCTGTAATAAATGGGGAGATTTGACTGAACTCGAACGTTTTAGTGAACGTTGGAACTGGAGCCGGTTTTTGATTCCCACCCCTAGTAAAGGTGAATTCATTCATTTACTGAGATTAAGTTTGGGTTAGTAACATATGAATCAATGTATATACTCTGTTAAAGATAGTAACAGAAGGCTGTATTTCTGTGTATATGTTTGGGAGGTCAGGGGTTTGACTGCCGTTCCAGCCTGGTGGTGTGTGTGAAGTGGTAGACTGGAGCCGCTAACCAGAGGTGGACAGTAACTAAGTACATTTACTTGAGTACTGTACTGAAGTAGAGATTCTGAGTATCTGTACTTTACTTGAGTGGTATTTTTCTTGGAAACTTACGACTTTCACTTCACTACATTTGAAAGACAAATACTGTACTTTTTACTTCACTACATTTCTATCAAGGTTCTCGTTACTTGGTTCTTTCAAATCTGTGGATAAAGTGGATGTTTTTCCCCCTTTTCTTAAACGTGATTGTTTGGCAGGTGACAGTCTATCAGTAATCAGTAGGGTTACGTCATGCCTGTAGACTGGAACTATAAAACCAAGTTCAGACAGTTCTGCCGTTTTCTGTCTTGATTAAAACATTGTTGCTGTTGGAAAGTCAAGAAGCTAGAGGTGTAGAGCTGGGTTTTAAGCAGGTCGGAATGTTCATTTGATGTTCTGAGCTGCATTTACAGCTGTCCTCCTGATTAAGTTGGGGTTGTGTTTCATTCTTTAACATTCCACCAGTTCCTCATTCTACAGAGTCTACAAGCTAGTCAGAGGCATTAGGTATTGTAAGTGTTGTGGCAATAATGCAACAATGTGGTGAAAAATGATGTACTTTTAATACTTAAGTATTTTTTAAAACAAGTACTTCAGTACTTTAACTTAAGTAAAAATTTGACTGTATGACTTTGTATTGGAGTAACATTTGACTAATGGTATCTGTACTTTCACTTAAGTAATGAAGTTAACTACTTTTCCCACCTCTGCCGCTAACGCAGACAGAGCTTTGAGATCCAGCTCGACTGTTTGCGTCTTTATTCAGGCTTGTGTAAGTGCTGGAGCTAAATGCGCAGCCCTGCTGGAGGTGTCATGTCAGCTCCCACAGGGCTGCGGGAGGAGAGGAGAGCGATGGAGGTGGAAGAGTGCTGACACCGAGATCAGGTTAAAGTTAGAAAGTTCAGCATGTGTCTGCGTGTTCTCGATAGGTGAGAAGCTGCACGTTTCGGGCTAAGCCCTACTGTTCTTGTTAGAACCTTCTATCGTCTAATGAAGTAGCTGCAACTATAGTGTTGCTGATGCTACTTTTACATGGAAGTTTGTCAAGCTTCAAGCTAGTTATGCTTAAAAGTTGCTAAGTCACGGACGAGCTACTGTTTTAATACGGTAGTAGCGCTATTGTGCCATGGCTCTCATATGGAACGCCCTTGTGGCAAAAATGTACTGCTCTCCCAGAAATGAGTTATAGGCCAAAATGAGTCCAAATTAATGAATTTGCATTGCCATACACAACTGTGTTCACATTCACATCAACTAGACGGCCATGCACAGGCATGGTATCAGATGCCACTTCTGTCAATTCAACACTAGGGCTGTGCGATATGGACAAAAGAAACCTATCACGATTTTCTTGAACAATATTGCGATTTTGATTTTAATCACGATCTTGACACACACAGACATGTTTTACAGTGTGAATATGAAACATTTTTCCAAAGGAAAACAATTAGATCTTTATCAAAGACCTGTAACATGTCTCTAAAACAGACATAAGCCAAAAAAAAATCACCTAGTAAAGGTGTAACAAAATGTCTCTAGAACAGACCTATGGCAAAAAGTAAATGTGTGTTTGTGTATGTGCATGCGTGTGTGTGTGTGTGAGAAAAAACAACCCAGACCACCAAAACCCCGCCCCCACACTGCCAAAACCTACCCGCTTTCAAACCGCGCGCGCAGAAATCTCACTCGAGCAAAAAAGCAGCTCGTCGGTGATCTATTTTGCGCGCGAGGACATTTAACAAATCGAGAGGAAAAAAGACATTCGCAAGAGGAAAAATACAGTTCGCGCGCAATACTTTCACAACCGCGCACTTGATTCCTAATTTTGTGCTCTCGAGTTCCACGTTTGCGCGCGCGACTTTTGCGGCAAGCCATTTTGCGCGCTCTAGTTTTGGCATAGATGTGACGCCATACAAATAGCATACTGCGGGAAAAGTCGGGAGCGCGCGAAAAATCGTGCCGTAAGGCGATTTAGAAATTGCGCATATTCACATCGCGATTTCGATACGATTTCAATTAATCGCACAGCCCTATTCAACACCAATCAGAAACACCTGGTAGTGGAAAACAACCGACATGATTTAGCAATTAGCCATGCTACGTTGCTATCTGTGGGTAAAAACGGCTACTGGAAAAGATACAGCATTTTAAAAGTAGATATGCTACTGAAAAAGTACTTACGGTGGTAGCATCATTAATTTTACTTGATTTTTTTAATAAAATGGGGACAAAATCTCTAAATTCATGTCTTTCTAACATCGAGAGGACTAATGGAACTCACAAATGTATGCTCCCCCCAAACACACACATTCAAACAAACAAGGTATTGATGTTAACTCACTCACTTTAATGGGCTCCTCTATAGCCTTATCATAAGCCACATATATATGTTTACAAAGAACAGCGCGCAATAACTTACATAAGATGAAAACGTCTTTCTCTAAAAAAAAAGTGCTAAATTATATAAAAAGAAGATTTGAACAAAACTGCAAATCATATAATTCAATCCAAACAAATGAAAATCTGTACCTTTTTGCAGATCCTGTGCATATTAAAAATATAGAATATCTCCACATTACTGCCGCTCTGGCAACTTCTTTACATAAAATACACTTTGTGCTGATATGAGCAGTTGTGTCAGTGTGCGTGTGTGCAGGTGAATGTGTGTACACACACGGGATGGGTCGTTCTATCAAGCCGGGTGGACGGAAGATCTGGAGCAACGGACATCTGGCCCACGGATTGGGATTAAAGATAATTAACTTTAGACCAATAATCTTGCCGGCGTGGAACAGCAGGGCCCCAGACGGATTACGCCGGTATCTCTCTCTCAGCCTGCCAGATTACACGGCGGAGCCCCCATACCTCCTACGGCACTCCAACCATCATTCCAGTGCTTATAGCTACACTCTTCTTTTACACCATTCTCTCCCTCCATAATCCGGCTTCACCAGCTCTTCATTCTCTTCTTTCTTTCCGTTCTCTACCGTGTTTCATTTGCCCTGCCTATTTCCCTCTTTCTCTTTTCTCGTATTACAGTCCGTCATGTGCAGCCGTGGATTACAGGATTGTAATTCCAGTTAAACTGCACGGTGTACTGCAGTCGGAATAAGACAGGGAAATGGGGAGAGCTTTAAGGGGGTGTGTGGCCCACTTCTGCGGTGTCACCATGAGACGATACAAGAGACAGCAAAGCACAGAAGCACTCAAATACCGTGAAAAGACTCTCTCTGAAATATTAAAGAGTAAATGATTTAGCCAAAGGAGAATTTAGGGATTTAATTTCGCAAATGGACTAACAGACACTTCAGCACTTTGTAGATGGGGCTGGTTGGGAGGCGTCTTCTTTAATCAATGAGATGATTGGTGGATTGATTACGGGACCTGTTGAAGTGGAAGGTCACTGAACCTTGACCCACTGTGGATGAGCTGCGAGGGCTGTCTGGTTTAGATTTGCGGGAGGGGATGAAGTCAAGCGGTCAGGGAGTGAGGAGTTTCTTGCACACAAACAAACGGTTACATAAGTCTGCAATGCCAGCAATGACAGAATACTACTGTCTGTGTCACCTTCTCTCTCTCAATGTGGTCTTAAGTCCGTATATCCTAAACAATTCTCTCTCCCATACACACACACACACACACACACACAGCCCTTCCATCCATGCTTTCATTATATCTTCTGTCTTCGTTCAGTTTCGTTGATGGCATGATTATTAGTGCTGAGTTTCTTTAAGAGGGGCTAATGAAATGTGAAGTCATTTAATGTTCTAGTTACAGTGAATGTCCCCGAGGAAACGCTTACAGTCACATGTACATTTACTGTTGCTAAGCTAATAATTAGACCTCCATCTTAGAAACGCAGCCTCAGTTATTAATCAGAAATCACAGACACACTCACAGGCACACTTCTAATTACTCTAAAAGTTAAGCACACCTCATATAAAGTGTGTGTGTGTGTGTGTGTGTGTGTGGTGAGCGAGTGCCCATGGGGGTAGAACTGGAAGTCATGACTTTGTGAGGGAGGTCATCTGCTCATTGGTGGCTGCAGCAGAAAAACTGTGCGCTTAAATACTCCATGTACCAAGTACCAATCCATGTTATCATTAAGACTAGGGCATGATTAACAAGAAGCATCTTTGTGCTAAAATAGAATTCATCACTAAACAGTTTTACCATTCACATCTGGTGATTACTGCTGAGGTTTGTTATAAATGCTCAAGTGGTTAAAGTGCTTCAAAAACAAAGCTTAAGCCGCTTTGTTTATGACTGTGGAGTTAAAAACCAGTTTGCTGGGACAGGAAGTCATAAGATCTGTCATACCTGGTTAGCTTTATAAGTTAAAAATATTAAGGATTAACTAAATAAAAGCAATTTTGCTTGGTTATTACTAGGGGTATGAATCGAAAACCGGGTTCGACTCAGAACGGTTCCAATTGTACACCTCCAACGTTATCGATTCTTCTTAACGATTCTCTCATTTCCCAGCACTACGTTTTCCGGTTTTCCCTAAGTTTTGCGTCACGGTACATTACACCACCCTCTCTGCGACTTGACCTTCAAACATGAGGAATCATGATGCATAAGTGATATATTTTGTCGCTTATAAGTCGGTAAATAGTAGGTAAAGTTTATCTTTGAGAATGATAAAGGGGCACTACCTATCCAGAGGAAAACCAAACATCAGACTACACAGAGCCGACAGGTCAAGTACCTCCAAAGGAATGCAGACTGAACTGATCTACTAACCACTCAGTGCTGTAATGGTCCTCGTCTCCACAAGCTAAAGCACGTTACTCAAGTACCTCCAACCTGCAGAACAGTTTCAAGCTCACTAGGAAAACAAGACGAGGATAGCTATGTTGGTTTTAGCTGGTCATCAGGTGGATTTTTTTGTGTTTTCAATCCATCAAACAAGAAGAAAGAACCTTTACATCTTTGCTGGTCTATCTTGTTTTTCATGAGGTAATATATGCAGTTTTAGAAGCAAAAAAAGACCAGGAGACAGAGAGAAAAGGAGACAGGAAGAAAGAAAAAAAGAAAGAAAGAGAGACGTGGTGGTGGGAGGGGAGGAGGGCAATGATATTATCAACAGGTTCCATTATTCCAGTACTCCTCCATGAGTCAGACTGGCATTTCTGCCTTTGGCTTTCACACTACAGTAGCTGCCAATCATCCCACCGCTACAGAAAAGCAGATCATTCACAAGCAAACTGATTCCTAAAACTGATCCACCGAGCTGATTCATAAACCATGAAGCTATTTGCGTTTAGACTTTTTACATGAGAATATTTTACCTAACGAACCACCGATATCAGATTCTCTCAAACATTAATTTCAGTCGAATATTTCTCCAGTTATACCATTAGAAAAAGAAATGTAAATTTAAATAACGTTTTAAAGGACAGCTGCCACTCACCTTGGCCTGAGGCTGAATCCTTGTAGCAAGGTTGCAGAGGGGCAGTAAGGAGAGAGAAGTAGACAGAAGTAGAGAACGGTGTTCAGCCGAGCTCTGCCCTGCCCTGGTTTTGTGGGAGTGGGGTGCAGAGAGGGAAGAATGAATTTGGGGGGTTAAGAGGGGAAAAGAAGGGGGAGTGGTGGGCTCGGAGGGGGAACGATAGAGAAAAAAGAGGGAAGGAGACAAAAGAGACCCTCCCTCTCTGTTTTTTAATCCTTACAGACTTTGTTAAATCTCTGTGGGACCAAGTTGGAGTTAGAGAGGAGAGAGAGAGAGAGAGGGAGGGAGAGAGTGTAGCCATTTCCTGAAAATACTGAGGAATTTGTGTTTTTGTCAATGTGTGTTTGTGTGTGTGTGGAGATTTAGGACATTCGTGAGTCCCTGAATCATTTTTGTAGGTTAGTGATGACCAGTCCTCATAAGGAAAAATGCTTTTAGAGAAAGGTTACGGTACTTATTTCTAGGAAAAAATATCAAAATATTGAATTTGAATTATGGTTAGAGACTAAAGTCGTAGCAGTACTGAGTACAATTAATCAATGGAAACACCTTACAAAGATCGAAGGAAGTGATGTGTGTGCATATGTGTGTTTGCAAACCTCCCAGTATGGGGACTTTGACATGACCTCACACCAACAAGGTGGGGACCTGTGCCACAAAGTTGTCACTGCAGTGTACCTGTTTTGTCAAGTTTAACTTCCCCTTTTAAAATCGAACAAATCCCCATCACGCTCGTATCCTTAAAAGTGTGTGTGTGTGTGTGTTTGTATACCTCCATAATGGGGACTTTCACCCATCTGCACACCAATAAAGTGGGGACGTGTGTCGTTATGGGGACATAAAACCCTCAATTTTCATTCAAGCTGAACTTCCCCTTTAATTAAAATCTCAGTCCCCATAATGATCATATTCTTTAAAAAGTATGTGTGTGTGTGTTACTGAAGAAAGCAAAAAAAACCTTGAGTAGTCCCGCAAATAAAAATTGATTCTGCATTTTTCATGCACAGAAAATCTCTTTCTGTCACAACATCCAAATGATTTGTTTGCAGCAAAAAAGTACAAACGATTTATGCACATCTGGCTTCCGTCCATGCCCGTTTCCATCGCTCTAACGGATGAGGGCACTACTCTGTTGCTGTAAGACTTGAATAATATTATTCCAGCGTTTCACTGCACCGAGAAGGATAAAAAAAAACGACAACAAATCAAAACAGTGGGAGAAAAAGAGGGAATGCATATAATGGGAAACAGATGAGTGAGAGAGAGATGGAGGGATGATGGGAGAGCAGCAGGGTTTAGAGATGGACCTTCCGCACAGGGACGAGCCAATCAGAAGTAAACGTCACGGTAGAAAGACATTAGCTTCAGCTACTGAGTCAAGCTCTCTGACATGGACCTTATCCCCCAAAAGACACACAAACACAGACACACACACACATCACAACCACTAAGCTCCTTCCAGACGCAAAACACACTCACATATGGAGTATGTTCATTCAGACTGACTTTTATGGCTCAGTACGGAGAGAGAGGTGGGGGGGGAGAGGAAGGGAGGGTAAAGAGGGTGAAAGAGAAGGAGGGATGTTTAGTTAGAGAGAGAGGGAAAGGGAGAGAGAGAGAGAGAGAGAATAAGTAAGAGAGAGGTTGAAAGTAGGTGGGAGGGCAAGTGAGAAAGAGGGAAGGATGAGAGAGATGGAGGAATAGACAGAGAGGGAGAGACGGGAAGAAAGGGTGAACGAGGCTTAGAGACAGAGAGAGAGAGCGAGAGAGAGGGTGAAAGAAGGAGGGAGAGTGAGAAAGAGGGGAGGATGAGAGAGATATAGAAAGGGAGAGAGTGAGAGAGGGTATGGGAGAGAAAGAGAAAAGCTAAACAAAATGTGATTTTTGAAATCACATGGTGTCTGAAATCACATGGTGTCCTTGTGAAGAAAATTGTGACCCTCCACGGCAAAACCAGTCGCTTGTCGCAAATTGAGTTATCATGTTTTCATGAAAGGGCATAAATCAAGCTTCAAAACGATACCTATATGGAATGAATGGGACGACATATGACTGAGATATCAACATTCAAAGGAGTCGGGTTTCTCCTGTCACGCCAAGTGAGAAACGGAGAAATCTGCCTTTGAAGTTGACTATCGACGTAGCACTCACAGACGCTTGGTGCGGTCGCGGCTACGTTCGCATTTACGCTAGCCTACGCTGCATTCACAGCCACACGGATAGCCTACCTGCGTTAGGTTAACTGAACTCGGGAGACGAAGATGGATTCCGCAGAAATATCTTCACGCTAGTCAACCAGTGGATTTACCGTAAATATTGGAGTAGAGCGGTCAAAACAGAAACTTTTAACATTCTGCTGGAACTGAATTCCTCACCTCAAGAAAGTCACGTTTTTAGGATGGAAAGGGTAAGTTTTTCAGCCAAATTTATTCCCAACAGTACAGTATAGACCTTCCACTGTTTCAAAACACTAAAAACAAAAAATCCAAAATTTTAGCCCACGCAACATAAACGCTCGTTTTTCTCGAAAACCTCCACTACGACAAGCGACTGGTTTTGCCGTGGAGGGTCACAATTGAGAGAAGTAAATCAGACAGATGTAAGGGTGGGCGATATATCGAATATACTCGATGTATCCCGGTCTGTTCCACACGCTGTGTAGTAAATGACTATATCGAGTACAAATCCTCACATTATTGTAAAACATCCTGAAAACTCCGGTGAAAATGAAGATTGACGGGACATCGGCGAATCAGCTGTCAGACTGGGGCGGGGCTCAGCAGTTATCCCTGCACATTAGGGTAGCAACTCTGGTACGTGAATAAACGCTAAGTCCCGCCCCAGTCCGACAGCTGATTCACTAACCCTAACCCTTCACTGTGTCTTCTAAGCACTAATGCGCTAGGAGAGTTTTCTTAGCATTATGCATTATCTTAGCCTGTCATTCAACAGTTTTAGAGCTGATTAGTTGCAGAATAAGTATGTTTTATTAAGTTCTTTGCTTTAGCGCCATCTTTTCACTCCTCCGCTCCTCGTCTTTTTTTGCGTTCACCAAAATAAACTTACGCAATATTATTTTTTAGGCCAAATCACCCAGCTCTACACAGAAGTCAGTGACAAAAGAGGAGGGGAACTGTGGCAGCGGCGAGGAGGAAAACCAACCTGCCGAGGAAACAAAGGGAGTCTCTGATTTGAGAGGAAGGTTCCAGTAGATATGTGAGAAACGTGATGGGTGGCCAGTGGGAACTCGACTCAGGAGTGTGTTACCGCAACACCACCTGGCCCTTCACTCAGCCTCTCAGAGCCTCGGCAGCCAGGAAATGGAGGGAAACGTGAGAGGGGGTAGAGAAGGAGAGGAGAGGAGAGTGGGATGAATAAAGCTACTGAAAAACGCCCTCTACTTAGCCTTCAGAGCGGATTAGCAGTGGTCAGGAGGTTACAGCCAAATCTGTTCTCGTTTTCATGCTACCATCACTCTTACTCTGTCTGTCCAACCCTCTCTCATTCTTCACATCTCTGCCTTTCTGTTACAATCCACCACTCATTCTTACTGGTTTCCTAAAGGATTACACGTGTCATTTACCCATAACTTCGACTCTATCTCCGAAGAAAAGGATAGAAATTAGGGATGCACCGATCCAAGAGAGATACCGATACGGATACTCGGGTCTTTTTTGCTTTGGGAATGTTTCTATTTCCGCCATTTCGCTCACAGATTTAGCATTGCTAATACGCAACCGTATAATATGGTTCCTGGAACTCACTTCCATACAGCTACAAAATCTTTATGGAGGTCAATTACTGATTGTGGTCTTAAAACCTGGCTCACATTCAGCATAGAAATTCATAACAAGCATGCTGGATGTGGATGAGGTCAGGGGCCTCTGCAGGTCAGTCAAATTTTTCCACAACATTCTCGTCAAGCTGTTTCTGCTCGGTTTGCGCTCATTTTGGAAGTGGATACAGGCCTTCCCCCAAAACTCTTGCCACAAAGATGTTAGCACATATTTCTCTTGAACATAAGTGTACATTTTACCTCATTCAGATATTAGTGTTGGATGTGTCTGAAGTAGCAGAACTAACGTACAATAAGTGTCCAAGTCCTTTTGCCTTTTCAGAAAAACACGCAGTCCAAGTGGTTTCGAATGCATATAAAAACATTTTCTATGAGCTGAGGGTATGTGGAGATGTGAATGAGATGGATGGATGTCTGAGTCATTTTATAGTAGCACCCTGACGAGACAGATGCAGAACTGTGAGCGAGCTGCAGAAATCCATTCGCCTTTAATAAGCCCGTCGCTCAGATGGAGGGGATGAGTGATACCGAGAGACATGGTGAGGTAGAGAGAGAGAGAGAGTTGCACTGTAGGGTAGGAATGCACGATAATATCGGAATCATATCGGAATCGGCCGTTAATTGTTTTTTTTTTTAAGCCACCAGCATCAGATTTGCCTCCGCTGATATTTAATGACATTTACTGTACGTCGGAAAAGGTAGCGCTTGTGCCAGGCATGTCCGAAGAGCTGTTATGACAGGGTCATCTGGGATGCATAAGTGACCGGTGAAAAGGTTGGTGTGTGTTTAAATGTTTTAAAACTATGACCTCTCTTACAGTCTCCAAGCTATAGAATCAGAGAAAGAGAGCGATTACAGTCTCCCTCTGTTCCCTTGGGAACACACAAGATAAAACATGGCTTTACATAAAACGTTGTCCAAAGATTCAGCTCCACCCCTTAATAAATATTACGGCCCATGAGAAAACTGCACGGACACACACTTACAGGCGCGTGATTCTGCACACACACAAGCATGTGAACACACACATCCTCCCCAACATTTATGGAGCTCATAGCTGCAGCTGCCTATAAACTGGCAGGCGAAAAGGTGAAGGACACTGAGGCAGGCATTAGCAGACTAGTACAGAGCCCGATAAACACACACGGTTTAATGCATGCAGTCTGCCTTCATATACAGAGCGCCACACTAAATCTCTCTCTCTCAGCACTGTAAACAGTGAGGAAGACTCCAGGCGCTTTTAAAAGCCCAGAGGCGTGCTTCCTCGCCCCCCCCTCACGCCCTCTCCTGCCCCTGTGCGTATAAACTGTTTAGTGAGACAGACGAGCCGGAGAGGATTGTTATGCTTTCAGACTGGGAGGATGAACCATCCACTAAACATCTCACAATGGAAGCCGAAAATCCACAGAGAGTGCCAAGCTGCAAAAGACAACACGCATATACAAAATGTATAACACTCGCCTCCACAAAAAGCGTTCAACAAATGATGCTCTTCTGCACCCAAGAGGACATGACGGGAACTGCAAGAAGCATTAGATCACTGGTAAACCCGAATTCCACACTTCTCTGCCAGAAAATTAAAGAAGAGAGAATCTGAGACTGACTTCAATACACGTTTTATGCACACAGTGAATGAGGTTGTCTCCAATTGTTGAAACTGTGAATTCATTTTGTTTAACGTCTGTCCCTTTAGGACAAAGAGGCAAACTGTACTAAAGTCACCAGCTGCAGGGACCGCACTGAGGCAACTCACAGCTGAAAAGATATTTTAATATAACCACAGGCTACACTCCTAATCCCTAATAACCCCTATCCCCTGTATAAAAATAATAATTTTGCCCATGAAATGCAATAAACTTCAGGGGCAGTTGCTGGCTTTACGGTAGGGTGTTCGTGCCGTGATCAGAAGGCCGCAGGTTTGAATCCAGGACCAGTAACGGTACCACTGAGGTACTTATGAGCAAGGCACTGCCCCCAGAAGTAACTATGTAAAATAGATACACACCCAAATAAATCCTAATTTTCGTCACTTAAAATAATAGTTAAAAATAACAAAATAATAGTAATAATAACAAATACAACAACAAATACAATTACATTAATTTATAGGGGTACATGATTCTGAAAATCTCATGATTTGATTCTGATTCCCGGGTTCACGATACGATTCATAGGTGATTCACGATTCATAAGCGATTCACTATTCAGAAACTATCTAATAAATTAGTTTCCAGATTGCTGTTTTGAGTTACTTTTCCCATTTGGCTGCGGCAGATCAACAAAAATATCACACTGGATCAAATGTAGTTTACTAAATGTAATGCATATGTACACATACTGACTGCATTTCCTTCACGCTCACACGACGAAGGTCTATCTGGACAGATTTCCACATTGCGCCGTCTATGGGATTGGCGACCTGAGCTTGCGTCGGGGAAAAGGTAAACTTAGTTGAAAAATATTAGTCTTTTTTGGAATGCATGAATTGATTTTGAATCGACAGAGAAAGAAAAAACAGTTTGATTTAATTTTTTTGCACACCCCTACTAATTTATTGCCACTTGCACATTTGATGCACACGTTCACACTTTTCAGTGTGTAAAAACAGTGAACTGGTGTGAAAATGCTGTAACTGTGACAGTAAATATATATGAAAAATGTCAAACTTACTGTACTGGAAACATTCAAGTTGTCTTATATAGAAAAATTGCATGTGTAATATGCAACTAAACTCACACACACACACACACACAACACAAAGTTTTAGACTCACCTGATCATGCAGGGGGAAAATACTGCCCAATAATAAATATTGCTAGTCCCAGACAGACGCATGCAGACAAGGAATGACACATTGAGCGAAAAGAGGAAGCACACATGAGATTAAAGGGTAGAGTGATGGAAAGGGAGGGAGGGTATGAGTGTCAAGCCAAAGACATGTGCCACTGCCTCCACATTCTCTCTCTCTGTCCTGTCACTGTCTCACACACACACACACACACACACACCCTTCCCGTGATGGTCTGATTCTTTGGCCGGGTTGTGTGTCAGCTCCCAGCTGCCCTCTCTTTCACAGCAGCACTGGGCCTGTCTGTCCTCCTGCGTATAAAGCTCGCACTATCTTCACTCACGACTCCCTTTAAACTCAATTAGCCTGTCAACTGCTCTTTCTCTCCTCATATCCGCCGCTCTCTCTCTCTCTCCCCCTCTTTCTCTCTCTCTCTCTCTCTCTCTCTCTTTCTTCCCTCCCTCGTCGAAGTTGAAACTAACCCTTAAAAAAGAACAACTCACGCAATGGCTTAACCTTTTCCCAGCCCTTCAGAGACCCACGTTTTCAGTTCTGTGCCAAACTCCGTAAAACATGCGGCATATTTTTAAAGCCGCCTCCTCGCCCTCCGCATGAATAAACATTGTGGCTGGGCGAAAACACTGGGGTCCGGCCTAAAAGAGAGGCTTCACCAGCGTTGTGAAACTCGCAGAGATTCTGCCATGAAACACGGGCAGCGTCCCGCTGACATTTGAGGCCTGTTGGAAAACACAGAATCATGTGAGTGCAATTACGCTCAGTATATGTGACCCTCCACGAGAACTAGACGGTGTTGGGGAGTAGCTAACTAAATTCACTTTTTCAGGAATTTACGTTTGCATTTACTCTAGCCTACGCTGCATTCACAGCCACACGGATAGCCTACCTGCGTTAGGTTAACTGAACTCGGGAGACGAAGATGGATTCCGGAGAAATATCTTCACGCTAGTCAACCAGTGGATTTACTGTAAACATTGAAGCGGAGCGGGCAAAACCGAAACTTTTAACATTCTGCTGGAATTGAAGTTTTTAGGATGGAAAGGGTAAGTTTTTCCCAACAGTACAGTATAGACCTTCCACTGTTTCAAAACACTAAAAACAAAAAATCCAAAATTTTTCCACAACATCCGAAAAAAAATCCGCAACATAAGCGGTCGTTTTTCTCGGAAACCTCCGTTGCGACAAGCGACTGGTTTTGCCGTGCAGAGTCACATATAAGTCTTGGGTTGGTCCCCAGCAGGTTCGGATCGGGCCCGGCCCACATTCTACGAACAGTCTTAGCGGGAATGAGGGAGGGGAAAAAGGGAGAAGAGAGAGCATGTGAGAAGAGGAAAGAGGAGAAGGAAAAGAGAAGACGGGCAGAAATTTGATATGTGATTCCTTGGTGTATTTATCTACCTGCCGGGTGACATATTTGGTTAAGAAACACAATGCAACAATGTGGCTGCTTGCACACAACTACATTTAATAGTTAATCTGCACTAGCAATTATTTGGAAGAAGGCATGTCAGGTCACGTTCCACACAGTTTTATTACGGCAAGTAAATGGCTGCAGATTTAGTATTTTTCATTCAAACACACCCACACACACACACCTATGGGACACCGTACTGCCCGTGTTAGTATTTTTGTAGTACTTCATTTCCTCTAAATTAATCTATTCACTCTATTTCATTTCTTACTGGTCTTAGAGCTAAACCAGCCGACACAACATGTTGTACTTGCAAAACCAAGTTAGTGAGAAAATAAGAACCTTGAACCATGTACATCCTGAAGATCTGAGTGATTGACGCACACACAGTGACATACGTGGGCCCGCTCACACACACACACACACACACACACACACTGCAGGGCTTGATCTAATTCTACGTTACTCTAACCACTTCACCCTGACCTGCAGCTAATGGAGAGCTTGCTGAGTGATGCGGTAAAGTGTGTGTGTGTGTGTGTGTGTGTGTTTGTCTCTTTCTCTCACTGTCTAGCCTAAGGCCATTGGCTGTGTCCTGTCCCACAATGCCTCTCTACCCATACGCCCACTCACATAACCCTCTGTCACCAGTATTAAATCTGCCACAGATCAGTATTCATGCATGAGTAAGAGAGAGAGAGAGAGAGAGAGAACTAGACGGTGTTGGGGAGTAGCTAACTAAATTCACTTTTTCAGGAACTTATCAGTAGCTTTTCAAGCAGCTATTTAAAAAAAAAATTGAAATGCCCATGCTTGGACCCTGCTCGTTGCCGCTTGCAGCTATATTTTGAGATCTTTTATTTGTGACCCTCCACGGCAAAACCAGTCGCTTGTCGCAAATTTTCAAAATTGAGTTATGTTTTTATGAAAGGGCATAAATCAAGCTTCAAAACGATACCTATATGGAATGAATGGGACGACATATGACTGAGATATCAACATTCAAAGGAGTCGGGTTTCTCCTGTCACGCCAAGTGAGAAACGGAGAAATCTGCCTTTGAAGTTGACTATCGCCGTAGCACTCACAGACGCTTGGTGCGGTCGCGGCTACGTTTGTATTTACGGTAGCCTACGCTGCATTCACAGCCACACGGATAGCCTGCCTGCGTTAGGTTAACTGAAGTCGTGAGACGAAGACGGATTCCGGAGAAATATCTTCACGCTAGTCAACCAGTGGATTTACCGTAAATATTGGAGTAGAGCGGTCAAAACAGAAACTTTTAACATTCTGCTGGAACTGAATTCCTCACCTCAAGAAAGTCACGTTTTTAGGATGGAAAGGGTAAGTTTTTCAGCCAAATTTATTCACAACAGTACAGTATAGACCTTCCACTGTTTCAAAACACTAAAAACAAAAAATCCAAAATTTTACCCCACGCAACATAAACGCTCGTTTTTCTCGGAAACCTCCGTTGCGACAAGCGACTGGTTTTGCCGTGGAGGGTCACATTTGTTCTTCAATTTACAAGGACAGAAGAATTCATAAATATAAGAACAATATAAGTTGTGAATTAAGCAGCTTAAAAACGCCAAAGAAATCCGACACAGAGTTTTCTTGGTAACTTAATAAATGATGTAAAAAGGTTGAAAGATATTGCTGAATAAGACTCATATTTTTTCTTAGGTTCGGTTGGTGAATTTTAGACACAAGGTCACATTTCACTCCCTAGAGCCTGAATTAACAATATTTTGCTAGTATGGATTAGTACAAGCTGGAGAGCAAATTTCTCTTATAGGCAATTGTTCAAAAACTGCATGATTTTTTTTTCTTTGGCAATAAGGAAAATAGATAAAACCACAAAAAGTAGGAGTTTACACTATGAGTAAGCGTTATGATTAATCCTTTTTAGGCGTTGCGTTGGGGGCCCTTTAAATATAGCTGCTCTCCAGTTCTCACCCACCTAGCGTTGGCTAAACGCTAGCATAAAATCGAAATATTGATAGAGATGAAGGTGGAGGGAACCGATAAATCTGCATCACCAAAACACAGCGTGAAGGTGATGACCAGCAGCTCAAACTGAGCTTAAATCAGACGTTAATGGAGTAAACGGAGATGAGAAGATGAAGGAGCCAAATGAAAAGGAGCTCAGATCTTACAGGAGGAAGGGAGAGAGGGAGTTATGATGTTGGAAGAGCTGGACTCTTGGCAGGCCGGCTGCCTCTTACCACGCGCTTACACAAACAGGCAGGGCTGTGGCCTCTGCGTAGCACTGGGAGGTGTGTGCGTGTGGTCAGGGGAGAGAGTCCTAATGTGGGTATGCAGCATCCAAGATCCCAGCGCGTGCCAGGACGAGCGGCCGAAGCCAGAACACACACACACACACGCATTACAAAGAGGCGAGCGGAATGTGAAGCGCAGGGTTTGAGGCAGGAAAACACAGGTTATGCAAACACATGCGAGGAGTGGACGGATTGTGCTGAAGCATGCATACGTGTCAAGACTGTGGGGGCAAAAGCGCATCTCCATACATACAGCAGAAGCACAAGCGCACACAGAAAACCTGCTGAAACCAGAAGGACCTGGGTTAAGGCTAAGCTGCATCATGGCGAGATTGCAAAGCTGCATCAAAGATTGCAGACTGAGACTGCAAAGAGTCATGCATGCTGGAAGCCACTGCTGTAAATTTACAGTTATTTCCTTACAATTTTTACTGTGTTTTCATATCACAGTCATATACTTTCTTTGCAAACACAGTAACGTACGATATATCTCAAGCATTCTGGGTTTAAAAAATTAATAATGTTCAGTGAAGAACAGTTCTACCTTTTCTAGTTTAGACATTTAAAATATAAAGAAGTGGTTCATTATTTTATAATGTTTTGTTCTGATTAATACAATGTAGTTTCTCTTAATTTTAAGTATGCAAAAATGTTGAAGTATTGCATCCAACATTGCAAATATCAAATGGTGTTGTACAGCAAATATCACATGCAGTACACTTGGCTGGCGACTGTGCTCCGTAAATTTACAATGAAATTTTTACAGTGCTGCAGCGTTTTGGCACCAGTGGTTCCCCAAATGGCGGACCGTGGACCAGATCCGGCCCAAGCAAGCGATATATCAGGCCCCTCACGTTACACTGGCATTAAATGTAAGCAGGGACGTGCGCTCCCTTTGGCCGTCTGTGATTAGCGATCTCCACGTCAGTGGGTTGACGGCTCCGCCAGTCATTAAAAGTGAGAGAAATCTTAATGATAACAGTCGCGATAACAGACTGTGAACTTTATATTTATTGCTTTGTGAAATTATTGCTGAGTAATGCCGTGCACAAAACCTGAAGTAATTGCGTAAAAAAACCCATTAATTACATTATTCGTGATGTAAATGCTTCAGCGTTTGCAACTCTGATATGGAACGCCATCAAGCGCAAAAACATAGTTTTCTTCCAGAAACGTCAAAAGCAGCTCATTTTATATAATAAAATAAAAACTCTGCAAGCCGATAGAACAGACACCGTTCTTACTACTTCTAGTACTTGTGTCAACACATGGATTTGTTGGCCCTGACTTGCTTTCCATAATTTGGCCCTCGGGGAAAAATAATTGGGGACCACTGGATTAAGCGGTTCAAATAATGACTGACAGATTTTTACAGTGCAGGCCACGACAGGCAAGGGTTAAATACAATACCGAATTAGCTATAACACCAAGACATTAATCTAAACAGTGGACATCAAAACACAGATTAAACTACTGACACCCATCTTAAACAACAGATCTTTATGTAACATGGACCATTTTCAAATAACTTACATTCCTCTAGTCGAAAGAATTGTACACATAAGACAAGCGCGTTCACCGCACAGCTGCAGCAAACTATAGCAAAGCACACCATCATTATGCGCTAGTTACAACAGTGCGGCAGGCCCAAATCCACTGGAATGGTTAAAAGTGCTTTGGAAGACGAAAGTTTTCCACAGGCTCCTGCAACTGCCCACATGCTGTAAAACTCAGTTAGGTCTGATCTGAGCCCTGCTTCCCTGTAGGTTCACCCTAAAGCCTCAGTCTGCTAATATATACACAAAGATGATCCCAGATCAGCGGTAGAGACGGCCTATAAATGTAACTGAACACTCGGCTGCTCCTCGTAAGCCTCTGGGTGTAAGTAAACAAGTCTAATGCGGAGGAAACCCGATTGGCTCGTTAAAGAAGCAGAAACGCTGAGGGTCTAGGATCAAATTTCTCCAACTGTTTTTGCCTTCCACACTCTAACGAAGACGAGAGTAATTTAGTGAAATGCTTTGAGTGATGCACTGAGGTCAGCGAGGTTCCGCTGTTATGCTCTGGAGGTCTCATTTCACACTTCAACAGCAGTTGGGGATCTGGAGGGAATTTTAGAAAAAACAAAGTAAAGAGATTTGTCTGTGGATATTCAAGGAGGCAAAAGCGCGGCAAAGAAAACGTGCTTTGGAGCAATCAACTATCTGAGACTATTATCATTTCAGGCATAACGGAGGACTGAAAAGGCTCAGGTAGAGAAACGGAAAGGCAAGGAAAGCAAAAGCTTGTATTGGAACACTTTGCTCTTGTGCAAGTCACATGACTCTGGATTAATAAGAGAAGGGAGAGTGGAAAACATCTGCTGAGCATTATGAGCCGTCGGGGGACGCCCTCACTCCTCTCACCCCAGTGAGTGACACACATACACATACACACACACACACAGCCCTCGACACGGTACTCATTTCCTCTCCTGAGGCGCAAGGCTGGGCCGTCAGCACCATTTCTTCACTTCTCCTCATCCCCCACTTGCTCTGTTCCCTCCATATTTCACCCTCACTGACATGCAGGAAAGCTGGAGTCAAACACAGAACCAGACCGAGCTGGCTGGGGCGCAAAAGCAACCGGTTTTCATAAGTAGGTGACGTAATGCGAATCACACGCATCAAATTCATTTAAAACAGAGATCCGATCGAACTCAACTCTGAAAGCGGGCCTGTGAAAATGGTTCGCATGAGGAGGGCAACATGACATCACATCCCTGAGGAGAAGAGCGAGAGCAGAGGCGGGAAGGGAAAGTGCTGTCGAGCGCATATTACACTTGTGAGATCATCAAATCAAATCAGCATCGAAGCCGAAGAAGAGTTAAATGTACATTATTAAGGTCTTGATATATCTCTTTTATGTCTGCTCACCGATGCTGCTCAACATAACAAGACCCTGGACTCTAGTTATGTCCCAGTGAGCTGAAAACTGGCTGGACACCTGCAGAAATGTCCATGGCTTGTTGATGATGTTGTTCACACGATAGCAAAAAGTGCACATGAGGAGCCATATCATAACGGTTCACGGTTACCCATTTCTTTCCTGTGGTAGATTAAACTGAAGAAATTCCAGCAGTCTGACATGCTGAGCTCGTCTTTCTCACTGACCTAAAATCTTACAAAATATCACAACTGTGCTCAGACAACAGGATCAAGGCGATCTCTAACAATGCAGACACAACAGTCGCTAACAGGGCCAAAGGTGCCAGCATCCCAGCATGGCCCATGACACGACTCCAGTCCCCAGGAGCCTGCGCCCGGCGCTGAGGTGGCAGAACAAAACCTGCTGGTGTGGCTTTACCCTCTCAGCGGTTTACGCTAAAAATACCAACATGTTCACAAACACAGGGCGAGTGGTCAGCTGAATGTGCCAACTATGAGCTAACACCACACAGGAGAGCGAAAATACTCAAATCCAGCTTGCACAATGCGTCACCAAATTACGAAGGGTGTGTCTCAGAAATAATAATAATAATAATAATACTGCACATGTGCACTCACTGTGTTCATCGAAGTTAAGAAACAAGCAGAGGATTTTTTTTTTTCAAATCTAGACATCATTAAAATGGAGCAAGCATCTGTCAAACTATAGTCCACTGTTGGGTTACATCCAAGAGTTTGTGGAATCAAGATTCTATCTCAGAATTCTGACTTTTTATCTGACTTATTAACTTATTTAATTGGAATTCCCACTTTTTATCTGTGACTTTGATTGGTCGGTTCAAACTTCATGCTGCACGAAGAAGGAGGACGTGATTATCTGAAAATATCAATTTGCAATTCAAATATAAAGTTTAAGGGTCATCGAACTGACCAATCAAAGTCAGAGATCAAAAGTCTGAGTTAAAAAGTCAGAGTTCTGAGATAAATGTATATTTTTTTCTCATCCAGGTGGTGTAAACGGGCTTCCATAAGAAAGTCATTCAAATGCCGTAAATGTAAAATAAAGCTAAAGCTAATTTATCATTGTGGCTGGTTTTTCTTTTATAGTTTCTTATTGGTAGAACCGAAGCTCTGTCCGGCCTGCTGGTCACTGATGTGTGACACTAGAAATGAAGCATGTCCACAGATGATTAAGAGGTGTCTGTGGTAGGCCACAGTGTCTACACGTCGCTGTTTAAGGGTCAAAAGTGCAAAAACAGCATCCATTTTTCAGACCATTCATTTGGTGCCTCGATTGTAAGTGAACGTCATGACCGCACGCTAACCGGACACGCTAATGGTTTCTTTCAGCCTGTTCCAGTGACGGAAAGAGAGAAAGCATCAAAGCTGGCCACACTTTTAACATGCAGGCCAGCTTCCCTGGACCACTATCAGACAACTCCAAAAAAAACAAGTCTCATGAAATATGGATCGAGTGAAAGGCGAGCATCTCACCCAGGGAGCTAAAAACATCCTGTTCGCTAAGAGCGTTCGCTCACACAGTGGAGTCAAATGAAAGGTTTCATCCCTACAGCTTAAAAAAACACACGCGAACATTCAAACACCGCTTTACCTGGACGCTAGTATTACATCAGTTTCGCTCACACTTTAACAGCAGTTTCACATAAGCTACTACTAAATGAGTTTTCATTTACTAATGAGTTTTCTACTACTAAATGACTCAGTGTAACTGTTGTAACTGAAAAATGGCTAAAAACAAATACCTGAACAGCTCTTAACAGTCCAGCATCTGACAGACCCAGTGCAGAAGCTTGCAGAATGATCGACTCAAAGAGACGCAGCCCTTTCACTTCTGGCCCTGTCATGTGATGGTAGGAACGGAGCAGCTTCATGCCCCAAGCCCAGAAGGCATGGCTGAATGCTCTCTCTTATTCTTCCATTTTCTCTCTCACTCCTCCTTTTATTAATCCGAAAGAGAAGAGATGAAAAGAAGTGCTGATGTTGAGTCAGAGTGCAGGCACGCAGGCTGTGCGTGATTTACGGATGGACAACAGACATACAGTCGAGGGACACAACACAACACAGAGTTGTAGAGTGGTACATCAGCCCAGCTGTAAACACAGGGAGTATCAACACATGTAACTTAACGTTATGTTGATATAGATATTCTCACTTTCTCTCTCTCACAAACACTGGCGTCCAATATCTGATATATGTATATATATATATATATATATATATCCATCTCATCATATATATTTATTTATATTTATATAGATAGATAGATACATAGATATAGATAAAGCTATAGACTGACATATTTATAGACTGTATAAATTTATATTATGATATATTTTGAGCACAACTGATTACTGAACAATATACAGTAATACACATAACACCCACATCCACCTGTTAGCTCGCGTGTCCTACGCATACAATGAATCACACATTTATCCTCACACGCATGTACACGCGTTCCAACTCACGCCAGGACTCATTCGCAACACACACTAACGCATGTTACCTCGGAAAAAGGGCATGGCGAATGCAGCATCCGAACTCTTTGCTTCCACCTGCCTTCCTTGTCCAGGAGACCTCCTCCTCCTCCTCCTCCAACGCATCGCTGGGACACGTGTGAGACACCACACACACACACACACACACAAATACACACACTCACTTCAGACACACACACACACAGCTACACAGTCGCACGCCGGCCGGCCATTCTCCATTTGGCTTAATGGTTAGCAGGTAGAGGTGTCAGCCAGGGTGCGTAGGCGTGTGTGTGTGTGTGTGTGTGTCCTACAGCCGCTCTGCACCCAGACAGAGTTTACAGTGTGTGGGAGAGAGAGATTGGATGCTGTTATACGCATCTCGCACCCCCCATCCATCTCATCAGCTTCCGAGCGGTGAATTCTGCAGTGTCAGCGCCACACACGTTCTCACGCGATAACACACACAGATCTGACTTTTAAATATTAGCGGGGTCCATTTATGCATTTGTGGGTCCAGATGTCAAATTTGCTCAATCTAAATTTAAAATGACCAGTAATGAAAAAACGTTATTGTAGTTTTCAGTAAAAAAAAAAAAACATTTTAATATGAATAAAATTATTTATTTTCTTCTCCTGTTCTTTGCACGTTTTCCTCACTGGTCATTAAACAGGATATTGCATGGACACACTGTACACACACACACACACACATTCACACAGCATGACTCTTTCTTGCTACAGCAAATACGAGTAAATGAGACGGCACATGTATTCGATCCCGACGCTCACAGCTGCAGAAATATCATTTTCGATTATACTTCCTGCGATTACAAGCAACTGGATTACACCAATGCACACTATCTGACAAACTCATCCAGAGTCAGGCCGAGGCTCTCTACCTTTGACATTACTACTTTCTCCAAGGTCATACTGCCATGAACCATAAGTTGCGGTTATATAACCCATCAAACTGCATTACAGTCCCACAAACCTTCACATTACAGTCATTTCTGAGTAGAGGTGGGATTCGAAAACCGGTTCCAACTGATCAATTCCATCGGGATTGCACACCTCCAACGTTATCAATTCTCTCATTTCCCAGCACGACGTCTTCCAGTTTTGCCCAAGTTTTACTTGATTGTTCATTTTCAATTAAATAATTAAAAAAATGTTAGAGAGTAAAAAATAAATCTAGAAAATGCATTATTTCTTAATAAATCATTCTATATCCAAATGGATAAATGTGACCCGATCTGCCGTAATGAGTCGGAAGTCAGCGTTCTATTTATTTAGATACGAGCCGATTATGTTGACAAACATCAAAAATATCGATTTTTCTTTTTTGGTCTTATAGGAAAGAAGGTCTTGAAAATTAATCTGGTCTCCAAAAAAGAAAAATCGCTATTTTTGTGATGTTTTTCAACATAATCGGCCCGTATCTAAATAAATCCAACGCCGATCGGGTCACAAATGTGTTTCCACCTGGACTAACCTTATGGTTCTTCATAAACTAATCCATAGAATGTCTCTGCATAATAACAACTGTGAATATGAATTTGTTCAGGTTCACAGTCTTGTGCAGACATTATTTTGGGAAATATTTAATGGTTGCTTTTGTTGCAGAAGACTGCGTAGAACTACCTTTTGCATTTTAAAAACTACTCAGGAATCGATAAGAGAATTGATAAGGGATTGATAGGCAGAATCGACAATGGCATTGATTTTTATTAAATCGTATCAATTCCCAACCCTATTTCTGAGAGGGGGGGACAACGAGACACGTTTTATTACTGACTCTCCACTTTCCTTTCCTGTAGACCACGCCTGAGTTGTGGCCCCTAAACACTCAGGAGAGGGGAAATTAGTGCTGAAGGCGATCTGGGGTTTTTTTTTTAAACTGGGAGCACATTTGGCACCCTGTGTGAGATTCTGGACTTCCATGTCTGTTACTAGAAAATCAAAAAGACACAACAACAAGGAATGAAACCCCGAAGGCGATGCGGCACCCGTGTCATGCAACGTGTCTGTGAAGTGTTTACCAATAGAAGTAGCAAGGAGTGCAGAGCTGTGTGAGTGAGTGTGTGTGTGTAAATGTTCCAGGTCCAGGCAGGGCGGGGCTGGAAGGCCTGGAGTGTGATGGAGCGCAGGGGTGCCTTCACACATACGGTCCCCATCATGCGAGCAGAATTAAAACTCAGTGTGAGCTCCAGGACCAGTACTGTCTGTTCTCTTAGTGCCCACTCACACCTCGCTTCCTGAGCCGACCAATAAAAGTGTCCGGGTCTGTGCAGCCCTTGCCACTGTAGTCGCTCCCCATTACACGCAGCCTGCAGAGACGCTGTTACGTAAGCCGGCTTGTTAAGCACAGTTCAATTAGGGTCTGTTTGGTGGAGACAACCAAAAAAAAACAGAAGCCCCCCCAAGCTCGAACATTTTGTCCCCACTCCCCCAGGTGCATTAAACAAATGCATTGCAGTTGCAACAGCAATCTATCAAATTTAAGATACGTATAAATATGCAATTAACTGAACATTCAGAACCTCTAATTGACATAATTATGCATATTATCACAATCTTAAAATAATGGCCAATGCTATTCTTCACAAAAATGATTTCCTTGCCTTAATCAGCTCCTCATGATGCTAAAATCGCCTAAATCCTCAGTTGAAAAGATCATGCCGTCAGAATCATAAGACTTTGAACTTTGAACCGGACATCATATTCATTCCTCTGTATGTAAAATTGTTTCTGAGGAGTTCCGTGCAAAAAAAACTAAAGTCATTGTGTAAAAAGGAATTAATTACAATATTCGCAATGTAAACTCTTGCATTAGCGCTCACGACTCTCACAGGGAACGCCATCATGCGCAAAAATGTAGTTTTCTTCCAGAAAGGCCTAAATGAGTCCAAATCAGCTGTTAAAATGACCCTTTAAACTTTAGTATTTCTGCATTTTCAATTAATCAGAATTTCTCTTTCCATTTTATAATGTTAGAGAATAATCAATAGGGAAAAAATAACTATAAAAAATTTATTATTTCTTATTAAATAATTTTATTCTGTATCCATATTCCATAGGGGCTGGGATGAGGGGTCATGCCCAGTGCCTCTCTTAGCCAAGGGGTCCTCGGACTGCAAAAAGTTGGAGACTCCTGCATTAGTTTATTATTATACTGTAGAACTGAAGAAAACCCCGAAATCTAATGTTTTGCACAAACATGCTTTCAATTGTTTTAGCATGAGATTGCTTTTTAGCAGTTGTAAATTGTGTTCTTAACTCGGAACAAATCTTTGTGAAAATCTGTGCGTAACTGGGTTTTAAGAACAAAGTTCTTCTCGAGAGCGGTTAGTGAAGGTGGCCCATTGAATTATTTTCTTTATTTCATTCTTTTCAGCTTGCAACCTTACAGAGATCAGACTAAACGTGCTCCTCTATGCTCAGCTCCTCATCTTTGCTTTCTTGGCCTTTCCAACCCTTCCCTCTGCTCTCTCCTCCACTCCACTGGGGCTCTGAGCATCTGGAAATAATTCCCCGTCCATTACGACACAGGCAGACTCGCCCCGATTGTTGATCTTGACGAGACGCCATTCTCCAATTAAACATAAATTCTATTCCCTGTTAATGGTCTATTGATAAAACACATCCAGCCAGAGGTCGAGATGTAGACAAACCACTATCACACTGCAGGAGCTCTAAGCATACAAAAATTGCACTGATTGTGTGGATTGTTATGTCATCACTGACTGACTTTTTCGCGGTAACACCGACAATAAATCAGTTTCTACTTCCAGTAGCTAATAGATTCTAGACCAATTTACAGGATACTAGTTTTATACAGTATCATGTGTTTATGTTATGGAAATTGGTGGAAAATATGACACTATATATTATAACATTTAAATGTACAGCGTTTCACAGACGCAATGGCGGATCTTGGAATTCAAACCACTTGATCTTATGATAACCAACATAGGATTTTAGTCACTTAGACAACCTTACCACCAGTGCCCAAAAATCTTTACAAAATCTTAAGCACGTTAAAACAATATTTAGATAAACTGTGGTCATATCAATATTTTACACAATCAATCTTGACGTAAAAACACCAAATAAACTCTTATTTCATTTATATTTATTATCCGAACCGCTGAATCCCGACCCGGCGATCGAACCCAGAAACTTATTGATGTGAGGCGGCCGTGCTAACTACTGCGCCACCGTGCTGCCCACTCTTAAACAAATGATCGTACTAAATAATTTTTTTTACTTTTTATTCAATCAAAATCCTTCTTTCTCTTTGACTATTAAAATAACACAGCGATGGCGATCACATGGGACCTCACTGGAGTCTCCTCACATTAATCACTGAACACAGCGCCAACTTTCAGCTTCTAAACCAGTCCCTAAACCCAGTGCTGGCAATGAACGCAGAACATGACAACGTGAAGAACAAAAGAGGACCTCAAAATGTGACGTTCTGCTAAACCAAACTCCTCTATCTTTGGCATTCAATCAATCGGTTTTACTTTAGACACGATGAAGTCTCATTCTCCAGCTGGACGGAATACTGACCATCTGCAGCAGTTCTGTTTTTACCTTTATATTTCACAGGTGCGTTTCAAATTGGCTCGTCCATGCGTCAGCGACTGGTAATGGCTTTAATGTGCAGACAGGAAATGTTTTGTGACTGGTGTGGTATCTTGAGTTTTATACAGTGTTCGTATCTGCTTAGGATAAGCCATATGTTGACATTTAGTATTGTTAACCTGAGCTAGGCCCGATATCCCAAACCCAAATCAGCACCTCAAATCATCTTTAGATGATCAAGAATCACTTTTTACGCAGTGTGATGATAGTACTGGGGCATAATTTGCTTTATCGCCATGGAAACAGAAATGTCAGAGTTACAGATCCAAGCATGTGCAGATATCCTACGATGATGCTTGACGGCCAGCTGGAAAAGATGCTATGGTTGGCTACACGTTACAAAGGAAGCATGGGGCTGAGCTCACAATCTCTGACTGGATGCAGTCCTGTGATGGAGAGATAACTGGTAAGACTTGGCAACGGCCCCCATCGGTGGGGGAAAAAACGTAATAAGGAAAAAGAAGCTACAATTCTGTTCAATTAACAGGCTAAACAGGCTAGTGAACATCCTCTTCCATTATAGTGGAACCAGATACAAGACAGAATCTGTTTAGACAGAATCAATCATTTTACACATTTTTGTGCTTGTTCCAAATGAAAATTAACAAGGGGATACTGCAAGGGTGTCTGCAGCGTGTGCCTCTCCCTGTGTGTGTGTGTGTGTGTGTGTGTGTGTGTGTGTGTGTGTGTGTGAGTGATGGTCTGAAGGAAGAACAGTTTGAGTTGGTGTGACAAAAGGAATCTAAGAGGAGCGGACTGAATAAACAAAGGGCAGGATCCGCAGTGTGTGAGACGGTCAGTCTTTTCCAAAGCCCTGTCAAAATATGCAGAAGAAACAGAAAGTATTGAGTGTAGAATCACTGAAACCTGATTCATGACCTGACATGCAAACGCGTCCACAACATTTCCGGGCCAAATGACTGAGCTCTTCCTTAACGTTTTCATCACAGGTATTAGGGCTGGCATGTGACATAACTGTGGCCAGTATCCCAAGAACCAAACACATGACATTATTGAGCTTTGTTTACACTTTATATACTGTAGTAGTGAGTGTAAATATATGGATGGATATGTCTCTATTTGGAAAAACGGAATCATTCTAAGTTGAGGGGACTTTGTGTATTTGCACACAAAAAAAATCCTTTTAAAAAGCTTTTAAAAGGAGTTAATAATTCTTTCTTAAACTTTAACTAAAACAGTACATTTTGTTATGTCAGCGCGACTCCACTTGTAAATTAGTCACATAGAATGAAAACTGGGTAAGTTTCTGCTTTCTATAAATCGGCATGAAAGTTCTAACATCATGAGTTTAATTTGATTTACCACACGCTGCAATGTGAATTCTGCCCACACACACACACACACAATGATGTAACACTAAAACAATATTCTAGTATTGTGCGGTTCTACTAGCGTATCCAAAATACCAAACCATATGTTGATTTGTTGTTGCAGATCATGCACTGCCCATGTCAGCCGCCCACAGCTCCTTCACAGATGGGTCAAATGCAGAGGTCACATTTCACTGTGGCGCACTGTGTGCCGTACTGTGGTGTGTTCACAATAACAAAATATCACTCACTTTCTTTCTTTTCTAGTCTCTCAGACACTAAACAGGTGAAATGCTCCAGGTACGATTTGAAAACTTGATTGATATCTGCAGATCTTTACTGAAATCTAATGATCTCTAAAACCTTTCAACAAAGATTCAATTATGTGAATGGCGTGTTTACTGTCTAATAAACTGTATTATTATTAATATTCTTCTGATTTCAGGAACATATGGAGCTCTGTTTTACTCTTACACCACTGAGGTCAGAAAGGGAGTGGGAAGAGCGAGCAGCACCGAGCCACATGGTCTATGTCATGCGTCCCAGAGCCAGAAACTGTGCAGCCAAAAGACTTTGCACCGCTGCCCAGAGTCCCAACAGGACACAAGAACAGGAAAGACAAGCATTGTACTGCACATGTTGGATATAAAACACACATACCCACATACACACTCTCAAGACACACTCATCTATAAAACCTTTGTGGAACACAGACACCGCTTTTCTTCCGGAATAAATTCTACAGACAGACACACGCTGTCCGAAACGATTCCCTGAGGTGGGGCGACTTCATAATTAAGGCTAATGCGGTTAGTGCTTTAGTCGACATGACAGCACGGCCATGTAAATCCTGGGCCAGGCCATCAACCCTAGACATTCCCACAAGTACCAGGGAAAAGCGGGGAAAAAGCTTTTGGAAGTAGCCCTGTTTTGGACCTGTTGCACAACAGTTGCTTTTCATTTCAGCTGACAAATTGATTCCCTTTGTGCCTGCTGTTGCATCTTTGGATCAAGTGAGAGTCCAAAATAAAAGCGATGATGATGGCGGTTAATACTGCACTAAATTAACTCATGGTTGAGACATTCTGCCTCAGTTAAACGTTTAAGTTGGAAGGTCTGATCTGGATTTTTGTCTGTAAAACAACACAGCTGGACTGTTGCCACAGCAACTAGCGGCTGTGTCAAGAGAATAACAAATGAGGTAAATAGCATGATTTTAAATACTGGTTTTAAGAACAAAAAGCAATTCTGTGCCAGACAGGAGGGGACTTGGGCACAACGGCCAAGTAGAACGTAATCATTTCTTCTGTATTTTACCTGAATTTATCTTTCCTGCTAGAAATATTTTCTTCCCTGTCTGCTACTTCTGTCATTTCGCTTCTCTCTCATTCTAACGCTATCATTCACCATCTCATTTTCCCTGCTTACTCCACTCTGTTTCTTAGTTTCTTTCCTGTACATCACTTAATCTCTTTGACTCCAAGAGACACATAAAAAACACAAGCCCTTCTTAGAAAGAAGAGAGCCATGACAACATGTCTCTCTTAAAGGAACGCTCCATTCAAACAGTTAATTTGGCTCACAATTCAGGGTAGTTAATTAGAATTTCAAGCCCCTTTAATACTAGCGCCCATGTCACATTCCTCTTCATATTTATTAGCCCATACATTATTAATCTCTAGACTAGATGGTCTATAAGCACCAATGAGCAGTACATTAAAAGAAGTGCTTGAGTGAAACCTTAAATGAAGAAATAAAACTAACTGGTATATCTTGAGCATAATATACAATGTTGAACTAAATTTCACAGTAAATAAAAGTCCTGCACAAGGGCAGAGTGTATGTTGTTGCATGGCATTCAAAATGGTGTCGCTCAGTTAAACAGACAGGAAGGGGAGAGAAAGAGTTCAAGACTTTGTGGGAAAGTTAAGTGGAATCTGTGAGGGTCAGGGATATGGTCACACACACACACACACACATACACACACACACACACACACACACACACACACACATAAAGTCACATTTTCCCACTGACCCCTTGTTACTGTATTTTTCATTTTTATAATAAAATCTGTCTCTCTTTAGTCTTCACATACAAAACGACACAAAAATCTGAAAAATTTTAAAGCTTCCTATTTTTTTTTCCCATCAAACCAGTCTTCACAAACGCCTAAAAATCTGCCCTTCACCCCAGCTCCAGTCTTGTGACTGGGATTCATTTTGACTTTCTCACATAACTTCCATAGGAATTAGCCAGTAATCACTCTTGTTACCGTTTGCTTGACCGAGCCACAGTCATTTATAGTCTTTATCATCAAGAACTGATCCTAGGTCAGACATCTGCCACACCCTACCTCCAGCAACCCCAAGACTGTGACAACCAAATGTCCTTCGGGGATGAGACAAGCCTTTAACCTGCTCTTTCTCTCCTGACTTCACAGGCAGTCACCAGTGGGACCTGAACTCCGTTTACCACATTGTGGAGGAAGAGGCATCCCTGCCAAAGAATTTGCAGTCTATCGGGATCCGTTTCCGTTGTCTTGAACTAGCCGGAGTGTGGCAATTACTGAACAATTAGAGTATAATCCTAAACAAGGCTGCTGTGCTCCGGCCAACCTTCATTCTCCAATTTAATAGTGTTCTGCCACCTGGCCTTGAAATTCACGAGGCCTAACAGAAAGAGAGATGTTGTAAAATAAGGGCCAAAAGTTGTGCATTCCTTGGCTAAAACAACAGAAGTGGACAGTGGAACTATTCTGCTTTTCTTCAGCTTAGCAACACAGAGCGGCGTAGGAGGTGTGAGAGGGAGACTGTGCCAAAACCGTGGATCAGAAAATGAAAACTAGAAAGGGGGGAAAAAAAAGCACTGTGTGTATGAAACTTGATATATGAATCTGATGGAGACGAATAAGCATGGCTAGAGCGGTTTGTTTGCTGTTAATTAAGAAGTGACAAGAGGTCTATTGAATGTGAGCTCTGGATTGCTGTCAAATGACCTCTGTGGCCACAGTTTTCTCTTGTTTGGGGCAGTGAATCTCCCGCTTGCTCCAGCATCTATGGCTATTCTGTGGTCTCAATCTTTTGTGCACACATAATAAGGTCCTGTGGCATTTCTCTGTCTCCCTGTGTTCTGTAGCTTGGTTACAGTGGAAAATCTTAATAGAGACTGATGGCAGCCTACACCATGGAGCAGCAGCACTTACTTGTAAACACAACAGGGTTGATGTTCATTAACATGGCTTTGTGACTTGGGTCACAAATATGTTACGACATCCATTACTGTGGGAAAACTTTCAGTTAGATGCATGCACAGTAAATAAAAATTACACTACAAAGTATGTTCAATTTCAGTGCTGCTGCTAGTTTACAGAAGATAGATAAAAAGGTTTTCCTTCCAAAGGAAAGGAATTATTCCGACCAATAATATACATCATATAATTATATAACTTATTTTAAGAAATACTGTTTTCAGCTAATGGTGGTAAGCGGGGGTTTTGTTTATACATCAAACTGTCAAAGTCATTTTGCATCACGATTAGTGACATCACGCCGTTTATTTTACCAAGATAAACAATAAAGTGCCTCGAACTTTAGTGATCGATCCCACGCTGCGATGCTTCAGTTAGTGTAAAGTAAACGTGCAGCTCTTAACTTACTTTTTAGCGGCGGCTTGCTGGCGAGTATCGAGATGTGTCTTTGCAAATTGAGAACTTTACTCTCCAGCGTTCCGGATCGATAACAGATGGACGCGAGTTCGCCTTCGAGCTCCTCCAGGATGCTGACGGACTGCCTGGACAAATCCGACAGCTGCCGGAGGACCGAGCACAGGGTGAAGCCGCACACGTCCACCAAGTCCGTGAAAATCGCTCCCCGACTCTTCGCGACACTTCTGCACACATCTTTGGGCACTATTGCGCGCTTGCAAAACGGCATCTTCTCGCCCGTCCCGTCCCGATGCCTGCAAGTCTCTTTAGTGCGTGTTTTCTTGGCGCTGAACTCTGATGTGGAAGAAGCTGGCTCCGAGACGCGAGTACAGTGGAGACATTTTTTTGCATTGCGATTGATCGTCCACAGCGCGGAGCTCTATTGCACTACAGTAGGTTATGTTCCATCAGCATTAAGACCTGAGAGGGAGGATTCAAAATCCCGGTGTCCTATAATACACAACACACCAGTAAAACACTATAAACCAAGGAAAACGCTAAAAGCTGAACGGTTATAGCATACAACTGAGTCCTTGGCTTTTACGCGTGTATGATTCTCAAACGTCCTCATTTTGAAGATAACGTCTGTGCCTATCTGCCCTTTTCAGGTCTAGTTAATTTTTTTATTTACAAGTCAGTATTCTTTGGGCCTTTTGTACACTGTAAAACCTGGATGTCTAGTGTTGGAATGCATAGAATAAATAATAAATAAATGCCCAGAATAAAGTTTACTTCGGCGTTGACTTAAGTCTCACTGAATAATTGTATTTTGCTGAGATGCCCTTGATTATTTTAAGCCAACTTTACATATTCGCTCAAGGAAGCTGAGAAGATATTGCTTTTCATATAGATTCTTTAACTTTAATAACAGCAATTACTTAGATTCCAAAAGTTGTATGTATCTCAACAAGTTTGGACATCACGTCCAGTCCATCAGTTTGGGATCGGGAAACTTTGCAGCTTTGAGTTTTAACAGCTGCACTTGGAGCCTGTAAAGCAAAATTCCAACATCGAAAAAAAACGCAAGCCAGGTTCAGCAATGAAAAAAAAAATCTTCCACAGTCCTTCCTCCACATGTTCACCCCTCTCAAAGCGCACATCTGGCGAGCGCACCCCCACCCAAAAATGAGAACTTGGCTCACCTAGACGCTTTGTCCGTCTGGATTTATGTCTCAGGGAACTAGAGGTTTCATAGGTTCTGGAGTGAAGGGGACGAGGAAGTAGAGATTCTGCTCGTAATGCGTCTTCGTAACCTTATCAAACTAGTTTCAATGGCTTGACGCAAGTCTGTCACTTGATTGGAAACATCTGGTCGCCCTGCCTTGCTTCCCCTGCTTGAGAAACATGACTGTCTCCATTGTTCCAGATTCCCTCCACCCCATTACACAAGGTCCAAATGCACAGAAATACTCCTGCTGGAGAACCTTCTTCAGATCGGCCATCTCCCTCTTTCTGTTCATTGAAACTTTTCTTCTTATCTAGTCTCCCAACCTTTTTTCTCGTACTACTTTACTGTTTCTCTGTGCTCCTATCTGCCAAATGGGATTCTGCAGCCAAAGAGCTCTTGTGTAATCAGATCAAAGAGATGTATTTTCTTTAGCACAGGGGAGATTGTGAGCAAAGCAGCAGTAGTGCTGGAGCCTGGCAAGCTTCACATTTCATTTTCAAATGGCTCAAATGCACAAAACACAGGTCCTTATCACACAGCTCTTAAGCCCAGTCTAAAAGACCGTAACCAAGAGGCAAAACACCAGGCCACGGACCTGCGGCATAGAGTATATCTGGGAAGCACACAAATTCATCTGGGATTTGAACCAGTGGCAAGGTTTACACACCTTCTCCCAGGAGAAGCACTAGTATTAATAAATGTACAAAAATGTCCACAGAGAAAAGAAAAGGCCTTTTAAAACTAGTTATGATGATTCACTAGACAGACATGGACGGTGTATATAAAACTCAAGGACACAAAGCTCGAGGAGTGCATGAGCACACGTTTAATTCTGGCCCAGCTCCCCAGCAGTGTGTGTTGGATTGGGCTGAGCCGAGCCATGCTGCGGCACTGTGGACCAGCAGGCCAAAGGCTGCAGGAAAGACAGGCTGAAACCCAGCAGGACCCATATGGCCTTCTGTAGAAGAGCTACAGCCAAAAGTACAACACAAACACACAAATGCATGTATACATTCTTCTCCTGAAATAACTGGTGTAGGCCAGATTGGCTGGGTGCAGGGTACAGCATTTCCTATCCAAATGCAGCCCCAGACTGTGGAGAAAAGCCCCTTTTTAGGCTGTAACATTTATATAAGTTTTTAACACAATTCATACGTTTTGAAACTGTTGACATGCAGATTTTTTAATTGTTTCTAAGCCCTCATATTTTGTTAAACTGAAACATTCTGTTAAGTTCTAAAGATCTGCTCATAACGATGCATCTGTAATTGTGTCACATTCCCTTGTAATGCGTTTTATCCTTTAGGCAGAGACCAGCTGACATTTTACTTATCACATGGTTTGATCAGGAGTGAACCCAACCTGTTGCTCATGTCCACAATGTCACATTTTGGCCAATGAGGCTGACATGCTAAAAGGCTTTGTATACGTGATTTATAGACCTTCAGATCACATTACAAGGTTTTATCTGTCCATCAGCTATTGGAATGATTCAGAGGTGTGCATTAATTCCAAATTTGGTGTACTGTGTATAGCAGGGGTTTTCAACCAGTGGTCTGCAGCAACAGTGTATGTGGTTCATAACATGCAATACAGTATCACTATTGAAATCACTTTTCAAAAATTACTTCATTTTATTTCTTTTTCAAGGTGACAAGTTAAACAACTTAATTTATGCTCTAAACTCTGATCCTGAAGAAATCCTGATCTTACAGAAATGCAGGAAACCTCTAACAAAATTAACTTAAACTTGCATAAACAAACAGTAGCTTTAAAAAAAGTCTAGGCAAACCCTAACAGGAGCCAAAAGAAGATTCATAATAAAATCATTTTAAATGTAACCAAAAAAAACACACTTGCACAGCTTTTATTCTATATATTTTTTTATTTGAAACCTGGGTGTTTTGGGGGAGGCAGTCCTGATTGGACTTAGCTGCTGCTCTGCTTGGCAGCCAGTCTCTTGTCTCTCTCCTCGGCAATGGTCAGACGGATACCCTTTCCACGGGGCAGGGACACCCATGGCTTGTTGCCCTAGATGAGAGGACAAACAAGGGGATAAATTCAGACATCTTTTAAAGCAAACATTACAACATGCACATGGACTTGTACACAAAACCCCATTTGCTTTAAGTGCAGCTAAAAGTCTACAAACTGCTACGTCAGTCAGTCCTCACCTTGCCAATAACAAAGATGTTGGAGAGCCTGGTGGCAAAGCTGTTGCCGGTGGTGTCCTTCACATGCACCACGTCAAAGGAGCCAGGGTGCCTCTCTCTGTTGGTGATCACACCAATACGCCCCAAGTTAGCACCACCAGTCACCATGCACAGGTTACCTGCACACATGGAAAGAGAAATATTAGACAAGATTCAAATTAATACAACTTGCAGTTTCACGGCAGCGGGTCTTGTGTTGAAGAACAAGAAAACATCTTAAACTGTCCAAACAAACTCAAGTTTAGAGAAGAAACTCTGAAATAAAGAACTGTTTTCCAGGACTCTCTTCATAAATGGTGAACGAGTGTACAAGTCTGTACCCAGTTCTAAAAGCAAAGTTATCCAACAGATTTTAGGGCAACCTGCTTACGTTACTGACCTGTGTCAAACTTAATGAAGTCTGTGATTTTGCCAGTCTCCAGGTCAATGCGGACAGTATCGTTGGCCTTGATGAGAGGATCAGGGTAGCGGATGGTGCGGGCATCGTGGGTCACCAGGTGAGGGATTCCCTTAGTGCCGATGAGAATTTTCCTCACTTTGCACAACTTGTACTGTAACCAATTAGGTGGGGAAACAGGTTACAACACACTGAAGCCATTTAACAAAAAATTGCCAACTCACAAAATATGCTCATTCGTCATACTAGGCACTATCTTACAGTGCTTTTTGCCCTGCCATACACAAACTAAAGCTCACCTTGGCCTCCTCGTTGGTGATGCGGTGGACAGTGAAACGTCCCTTCATGTCATAGATCAACCTGAAGTTCTCCCCAGTCTTCTCAATGCTGACCACATCTGCAATGTAAGTAACATCTTCCATAAGTTGACTAACCTAGCTGTGCAGATTGGCCTCCAGATTTCCCACAGGTGTTTCATAAAGCTCTGAATCTTACTATGCCTCATCACTAGGTCTCAACAATGAACAGATTTAATATCCTCTTGGCTCTACTCAAACTCATGCTGAGAACTGAGTTAGAACTGTAATAACAGAAGCCACAACTAGGGCATCTAACAGCCTAACCATCTGTCAGCCTAACTCTGCCATTATATACCTGTCACGTATTGAAAAATAGCAATGGCAAAGTGGGCTGCACAAATATTCCAAAACTGGACTTCCATTTAGTGGAGACAGTATAAAACAAAGCTGTTATTTAGAATCTTTAGCATTACCACAGGATGATTCAGCTTCATAAAATCAGGCAATTAAACATACAACCTTAACATAAACTTCTAAAAGTAGGCTTTATTAGTAACTAACATTCTCAAATTAAACTCAAAATCACAATTTCAAATCTTTAGTCATATACGGACGAACCACACATGACCAAGTTATTACAAGTTATAAGCAATTTTACAGCATGTTAATAAACCTACAAGTTGGGCAATATTTCTACTGCTCAACATGACTGAGTGGATCACAATAAGAAATCTGCTCACTCAGAGGAGGCTTTAACTCATTTTTCAGATTATAATGGAAGACTTACATAACTGTTTTGAGTAAAACTATCTACTCTAATAGATGTGTTTGATATGCAAGGACACATCAAGTTACCAGGTATCCAGACAAAAACACTAGTCAAGAGTCTAATGCATACACTTTAAACAGAAATATGGCCATCTTAAAAGCACACTTGTCCCAAGGTTCGACTCCCCCACTTACCCATGAATCCAGTAGGGTAGGTGATATCGGTGCGGACCTTGCCATCAATCTTGATAAGCCTCTGCATGCAGATCTTCTTGACCTCATCTCCGGTCAGGGCATACTTTAGCCGGTTCCTCATGAAGATGATGAGGGGCAGACATTCCCTCAGCTTGTGGGGACCAGTGGAGGGGCGAGGAGCCTGAAAACATGGACATCAACGCATTATACCTCTTAGTTCTCAACTGTAAACCACAACACAAGATCAACCGTAATTTACAACCAATTACATATTCATACTCACAAATACTCCAGTGAGCTTGTCAAGCATCCAATGCTTGGGCGCTGCAACGCGCTTCAGGTGCTTCTTCGGGCCTCTGGCCTGAACAAAAGAGTATTAAGATTTAAAAACGGCCAATGACACCCCAAAACTAACTTTTTAGCAGTAAGCGGGGAAGGCAAGCCATAACAATGATCTCAGTAGCCAAGTTGTCTCATTGATATCGTGTTAGCATTAGCCTAGGCAATGGTCTTCGTCATTACATTAACGAAAATAAAGACAAATCTAGATTTGACGTTAAGACTGAATTTCAATTACTCTATTCAGCAAATAACGTGTAAAAAAATAAACCGGTCAGTGTCCTAACGAACACGTCAAGACAATCATGTGGCTGTAACGTAGCAACATCTCACAGCCCGGGAGCAGCGACACCGAGGCAACTTTTATAACCATATTTAAACACTAAAACAAAAAAATGTTGACGCAGTTATATGGATTTATTGAAATACTGGTCGTGTAAATACAAGGTATGACCTCTACATTGAGTTATTAAGCAACAGAAAGGCTGATGGATATGGATAAATTTGAGGAGAAGCGGAGAATGAATCTGCTCACCATGTTGGAGTCTGCGGAAAAGGGCCGCCAACTTCCTGTGAAAGGCAGATATGCGGAAACGGCCTCGCTGAAGAGCGGCCACGCGCGCCACATACAGTGAGAATGTGAAGCAGCGCCCCCTTGTGCGCGGGGAGGCACACTGCACCGTTAACTCCAAACGCAAATTACATTAGAAAAATTAATAATTACATAATGGAATAATTGCAAAATGGAATTAACAGTCACGAAGCCACATTTAATAGGAAGGAGTATATCTGTAACAGTTTGTCTCAAGATTGTCTCCAAGTTTGTCTTTTTAAGTCACATATGTAAACACCAAAATATTAAAGAAACATTAAAGTCAAACAAATATATATATATATATATATATATATATATATATATATATATATATATATATATATATATATATATATACACACACACACACACACACATATATATATGATTGAATTTGATGTGCAAAACATAATTTACACAATGTCCACAGTAGACACACGCACATCAAAAGTCATTTAGTTAAGCATTTTTGATAAAGGTCCATAAACATCTCTTTTAAGGGGAAGGTTTTATTTTTCATTGCACCACCAATCTTCCAGGATCTGTTTCTCATGAATGACAGTCTCAGTCAGGAAATACCAGATGAGAGAACAGAGCCGCTCTGTTTATAGTAGAAGATAAAGCCAGCCAGTCACTCATCTGTTCTGCTGCCAAAATTGAAAGCAATGTGACCTGCACTGGGTGGCTTCAGTTTGCCTACAACACACTGCTTCCTCATAAATATACCTATGTGGCTTTTCTTTATGTGAATTTATTATTAAGACATTTGTGGACTAGTATCAGTATGTGGTATAAATAGGCCAACAACAATAGGAATGCATTGCTCTGTACTTTGAATGTGCATTATTTTTCCAGCCTTAAAGACGAAAGGTTCCAAAAACTCAACTGTGCATTCGAGAAACAATAAAAGTAGATGTTAATAGGGCCTGACTATTAATAGGGGCTCAGTCTCAGTTTATACTGAAAACTTTGTGATCTTTTACTTACTGTTAGACACTTTGGAGAGAGGGTTATTGTACATTTATACACACTAAAATAAAGAATCTTGAACTTGCTTAAATGCTCAAATTATACAAATGCCCCCAAAATGTTCCTTGCTACAGTAAATGATTTGGGCGAAAAGAATGTTAATTTAAAAAAGAGGCAAGAGTGACATCCTGTGTTGACAATTTCATTTTATTTGCAAGTGTAGGTTAGAGTAGTGAATTGGTGAATGTGGTTGCATTAAAAATACATTACTTCTGAGCCGTTTATTCCATTGTATATTATGTAACATAGGCTGGTTGTTCAATTTGACCACTAGATGGCAGTGCATTATTGAACAAACACAGAGGATCTGGACAGGCTGGGTGATTTTAAGTAGTTAATTAATTCGGTTGGGAAAGCACTTTCCACTGGCCTGTGTAAATTATTTCTCACAGTTTTCCCCTGGGCCTAATGTTTCATGTTGTACCACAACAGGCTAAACGCCCAAAATCAGAATCATCTGCAATAAAGACATGGAGCGCAAAGCAACCGTTTTAATTCTTTTTATTATATTCAGAAAATAGCAGAGTATGCTAATTTAAATATAACAATTGCATCTTTCATAGAAAAAAATATGCAAGACAAAAGGAAAGTGCTAAAAATCACCACTTATTCATTCAAATCTGTTAAACAAACAATCATCTCATACTAATCAATAACACAGGTAAGCATCAGCCTAGGCTAAAAAAAAAAAGAAAAAAAAGAATGAGAAATCTCTTTTTTCTAGACCTTTAAGTTTTTCTATGCTATACAAAACAAAGGCATGATTAAACATGTACAAATAGTGCTTTTGTAACAGGACTCTTATTCTAAGTTATTTTCTTTGCTTTAGATAATCTGTATAGAATAGTTCTGCTAGAGTCAAAATAAGGCTATGGGACCATGTAGGTAATCAGTGGAGTAATTGGACACGTCCTACATTAATATATTTAACCATGGAAAGCCGTCTGCCGGATCAGGTTTCCCTGCAGTAAACGAGGCTCGTGATGACATGCATTTTCGAAAAGACTAGCCCATCCAAGCCCATGTTGGTCTCAGGATCGCCTTCCATTACGGAACGGAAACACCATCCAGCCACTTGTTTGGACAGGGAAGGCAACTGACAGACGGCGAGCAGCAACAGGTGAAACTAGTCTTCTAAAGACAAACCCTTGAAATGTCTTTCAGAAATGTGTTGGCCAGTATGTTTCTTTTTAGATTCTCATGTGGATAGACTGTCACAAGGGTCAAAAAAGAAAGCCACAAATCCTTCCCATGTTCCGACACTATTTCGCCAGTGTCTACAATTGGCTTGAGATTCCGGGCAGGATAGAGAAAAGAAAAAAGAAAAAAGAAAAAAATTACGGAATAAGACACTTTTTGGTATGGCTCATGGAGTCCTAGTCCATGTGTAAAGCTTATGACTTAACTCCATGTCGGGTGACTGCTGCGAGAGAAATTCCTGCACCACTTGGAAGTGAGACCTTGGAAAGGATTAAACAAGAGCAGCCTCAATTAGAACAGCAAAAGGCTGTGGTTCACCAAGTTTTAATATCAAGAGAGCCTGTCTGCTGCAATCTAGCATTTAGTTCAATATCCATTTTCGCAGGGAAATGTCTCAGCATGACTGCCTTTTTAGTAGTCTTTTAACTGGGAATGTGTAGTTGTCTAGACCTCTGCAACTTTAAACATTTAAAGGTGAGGGTCTATATATAATCACTATTTTTATAAAGAAAAATTCACATCTATACAAGCCATCCAATTGCGCTTCTAGCACATTAAGGAGATGAAGAGTGCCAGTTGTCATTGAGTCAGCAACCAGCTGGTACATCTGATATGAAGTCAAATTCATTCTGGCCCAACCACAGCTCTGGGAGCTCATTGGCCCTGTCCAAACCCAGCTCCACTACCAAAGACATCAGAACCTCCTCATCTACTGGATCAGAATCTATGATTCCAGGCCCAGTAGCCATCCCAGAAGTGCTGATCTGAGCTGGACTTAGTGAACCAGCTCCAAAGCCTCTGTTAGGTCCACCAGAGACTCCTGCAGAACCAGCCAGGCTCTGGTAGTGGCTGTTGAGCTTCTGCAGTTGCATAGAGGCGATGAGGTGCTGGCTAGACTGCAGACAGAAGGGCTGGGGTTTGCCCAGGCCTGAGGAGGCAGAATGGATGTTGGGTTGGGGGAACTGTGGGCTGGTCTTGCCAGAGGCAGGGTAATGGAGGAGGCTCAGAGAATCACGGTCCTTCATACTGGAGTTAGAAAGAAGCAGAGAGCTCATCCCCTGGGGACACCTGCGGAGCAGAAAAGACGTCACTACAGACATACTAATCAGGTTTCTGTTGCATTTTTGTTCACACTGCCATTTGGTCCACAAATTATTTAATATGATCAGAGACTTGGACTCATTACAAAATGCACTTTCTTGCGGTCTATAAATATGCCCTTGATTGAGAATTTAGCAATTAAACTGCACCTGGGTGTTCCATACTGGCATAAGTCATTGGTTTGGGGATTAGACTATGTGAGTAAAAACTTTACACCAATCAAAGTTCTCTTGCTATGAACAGTTTGTGAATGAGGCAGTACTTTCCAAAATACAGAACATGTGTTTATGGTTTTAGTCCTGGTCGGAACAAGAGCTGTTCATCTCTTTCATAAAGTATCAGACCAGACCTCATGACCAGAGACATTACTAATCAAAATAGCAGAAATGCCTACAAGAGGTCAACGTTAATATGCCCGTCAATGGGGCAATAAAGGCAAGTGTCAGTAGCCTAATGACCTCTCCCTCTGTCTCTCTCCCACACACACACACAGAGCAAGTCATAAGGCTGTCCTTTGAGGCACTTAATCACTTAATCATATGTACTGCCCCATTCCCCTCAGTTCCTCCTTAAGCTTGTGTTTAGAGGGACAACATAATTGCAAAAGGCTGGCATGCAGCTGGGTCGAGGCCTCCAGCAAGGAGAAACACACAAGCTCATCTCATCAGCCCTCCCTGACGCTGACAGCTGTGGTGCATTCAGCTCAGGAGCTTTGGATTAGACCACTATGTGTATTATTCATGGCCTGGAAGCAACCTAATTGTAGGTGATACAAGCAATCCAAAAATACTTCTCTGGATTTTTTTTTTGTCTTGAAACCACATTTATCAGCCAATAATAACATTCTAAACTCATAAATCCTGTTGCTGGGATAATTTGTATTTGAACCAAAATTTAAAAAATGGAGACATTATTTACATAAAACAAAATGCAATTCTTGTATACCCATAAGCTTTTGTGTGTTTCCATAACTTAACCAACTTCGTTCTTGAAGGACTCAGTTCTCTGCCAAAAATGACACAACTAAGACATTGTTTTAAGATCTACTCTACCGCAGCAGTCTCTAACAGCTATCAATAGCCAGTGATATTGGGGATTAGCCAAAGTCATTAGTGGTGCATGTTACATCAGTTTTCGATATGCATCTCACTGACACATAAGCATGAATTTCAAACAGTGGATCAGGTTCAGCCTTATAGACAAGACCCATAAAGCGTCTGGAACCCATCAACATAAAGACTTGCAATAGTACACATCCTGAAACATATTTATATATACACACAAAGGTTCCCATTATACACATTTAAGTAATTTTGTTTTATTTGTATTTTATGAAATAGGACCACCTCGCAAGCAAACTAGGAGAAAGTGAAAATAACGATAATTACGACTGTTCTAATGAACTATTATAACAAGCTTTCATTGTAAAGAACTCACCTATTATTGGGAACGTCAGCAGTGTCTATTTTACGCTTGAGACTCCAATATTACAGTTGTTCAAGACAGTTTACGCTTGTTAAAACTTAATAGCCGCTTCAAACGATAAAGCCCAGGATGCATAAATGACCAAAAAACTGCAGATGCATTTAGAAGTTCCAGTGAAACGTGCAGCGTGTTATGAAGAGCTGCAGACGCGCCTCTTTCCTCCTCTCGGCCAGCGCTCCCTCACTCAACTGTTACTGAATCAAAAGCATTAGCCTAAATACACACACTCGACTCTTTCAAGAAGGAATTGGAGAGAGCGTTCGGCTGCTTCACTAAACTGGAGTGGAGTTATGATGGAGCCGGACTGACACCACCCCGCCACACACACACCCACACACACACACACACACCCACACACACACACACACACACACACACAACCACGTAGTTTATATGTTAATGTAAAATGTATGAATGTATTTAGAACATAATTTTAACTATATATATAAAGCACATGGAGTAAAGCAAAAATATATCCAACAATTCAACACTTTTGGTCCTGGAATTATCTGTTTGCATTGAATATGAGAATTGTAAACAGGCGGTCTGTTATATATAGTGACAGCTGTCATATGGAGAAAACTCCAACCGGTGATATGTACAATAATGTTCAATAACACGTGTCAGTATCATAACAACACTCAAGTAGAGAAAAATTACAATCAATAGTATGTGCAAATAATGCGTCACAAAATTACAATCAGTAATACGTGCAAATAGTGTGTCGATATGCAATTATGGTAACAGCAGTCAAGTAGTACAATTTCAATTAAACAGTTGCGAAACAATACAATTCTACCTTTTTGCAGTTTATGTACTCAAGATTAGCAACAGTATACTCTGCACAGTCCGTCTGTGCAGTAGAAAGTGCCTAAAATGACAAAACCACAGGAGTCCTTAAGATGATGTCCTACCACACCTTAACTTCCAAATTAGCTTTGACTCGTTGCAACCTGTTTTGACAATGGCAGTGTATATGAATCTGGAGGATTAATTCTGCTTTCTCACGCCGTGCTTTCCCATCCGGTGTGAAGTCGGTCCGTGTTTTCTTTCTGTCCGTTGTGAATGAGAGATAAGTGGACAGATGCTGGCTATTCACAGACACTTCAATCAGGCTTCCAATAATAGTCCACTCAATAATCATCATTCGTTGACGCACCAAAAAGCTCCGAGGCATCAGCGCCAATTGACACGATTGAGATTTATTAAACACCGTTGGCTCACTCAAAAATACAGTCAACAACAAAGAATTTTTCCATAACAGACCCATGTGTAGAACTGTGCACAGCTTTAAGCGTTTAAGATGAATTCTCCTAAATATGCCTTTTTTTTTCTTATTGTTAATAATATGGACTAAATCAGCCATAATTGTGCAAACGTCTTGGATTCGGGAAGTATGTAGAAGTTATTTTGATAATGAGGGAAGATACATTTATCCAAACCAGTACCATGATGGATACGTTTTTTGATAAATGTTTTATCTCGATCAAATCTATGCACCCATTTATCATGAGGTTTACGTTTCAGTCATTCATCTCAATATTGTCAATGTAACCGTATGAAACAGGCGGGCTGCTGATGCCACACACGTGGTTCTTGCCCCGTTTTAACTGGTTAAAAGGTCGCATCTGTCGATTCATTCATCAGGACGGTTCAAATGTAGATTAGGTCCAAGACTGGTGTGCGTCTCATACGGCTCCTGGCTCCCTAGCTAGTGCCCTACATAGGCTTAGAAACAATGCTTTTTACTCCCTATGGTACCTAATTGGCGTCTGAATCTGGAGTCTTACGGAGGCTGAATGTGAAAAGGCTGACCGAATGCGAAATCCGATATGTTTTGCTCTGCAAAATAAGAGCAAACACTTTTAGAAAAAGACCTACGTAGGGCCTGCGTAGGGAGTAGGGAGTCGTTGAAGGAGTGCTCTGTATTCATCACCACGGATTCCCTTTATTCCTTCGGGGAATGCTATGCAAATGAGGGAAACGGTTTTCAACTTACCGTTTGTATGTAAAAGCCCAAGTCGCATTGCAAAAGCCTTGAATAGGATTTAATTTTAGTCTATTGTGCGTATAAAGCATTATGACGCGTGCTATTTTGCGTAATGGGGCCTAATTGACTGTGCCAATGGACAATATAAACTATAGGCGCGAGTAGAAAAAGGTCTCCGCGTTGAGATGAGAGCCTTTAGGGAGGCCAGCTGACTACATTACATAAAATTCGTTGGGAAGTCAACAGAGGAACATAACGAGCAGGTGGGCATGAATCAGTGTTTGTGCGAGAGGAACAAAGGGAAACAATCAAAACGAAATCTGTGTTTCTGATGGGAATTTAGATGTCAATTTTACAGACATGTGAGCAAGCCTGTTTTCAAGTAAACACTGCAGCTGCACGGCCAGTATCTTCCACAACACACAAAAACCTGTCATATGTGACCCATTTTCTTCAGGGGTAAATGAATAAAGTTATTTAATTTCTTCCAGGCTCAAATGTCTAAATCCATGTCTGGGAATCAATGTGAAATGAACAACAGGAAGTCATGCAGAATGCAGGTCTGAAGAGCTTGGTTTTCTTTGAAGGCCTTGATGAAAATCTTGCACATCTTTACTCCTAAGTTGTGAGGTTTACGACATTCAGTTGGTAGCATTGATCCGTTTACGAGATTGAAATTCAATAAACTCCTTCCCTTAACCTTAATAAACGACGTAATGAATCACACTTGAAGTGGCCATTGAGAGAAACCACAACCAACAAGCAAACTATAAAAGACCAAACTAAAAAAAGCACCCCGCTGCTGTTACACACATGGCAACTTCTCCTTGTACAATTCAATCAACATCACAGCAACAACACAAACAAAAAAGACTTGTGTGTTTGTTTTACTTTTTTTTTTATTAAGAAAGATATATATACACTGAAACTTTAAAGCTCATAGAATAGGGGAAAAGTAACTGTTTGGTCATTCTCCACAATTACAGTCTTAATTTCACACTCATTTATTTGTCCAATCGGCATCTATAATAGAACAAAGTTAATGGAGCCTAGAAATGTGTTATAAGCAGCAGTGTTTAAATTTATCAGGTCAAATTAAAAAAAATGTCATAACCTTGAGTCATATATCAAACATATACTTCAGGATGAATTGTTTTTCTCATCTGTGACAAGTAACCAGCAGACCATAAACCCCACAGTGGCTTAAATAACCAAATACAAACATAAAAATGTTATTGAAGTACTATAAACTAAATAGGACTTGAGTTCCAATTTTCATCTAAAGGGGGGCTAGAATAAAAAACAATAAATCCATGGAAACACTAATAAAAACATTTTTGACCATTCACCTTCTGACCCCCTTCAACGCGAAAAGCAGAAATGGGGCAACACTGGACCATTCGTTTTCCCATTTAAAAAAGTTCCCTGGAAACATTCAAGTAATGTTTTCCAAAGCTCCCCTCTGGTGATAGCTCCCACATACTGTCTTCATTAGGAGCGCAGGGTCTGATTTGGAAACATGAGCTTAGCGTCCACTCCTAAACGACATTCTTCAGATTCCCTGTAAACAAGCAGCAAAGAAAAAGACGGGGAGAGAGAAAAGAGGACAACGCGAATCATTAAAGAAAACATATCAAGATTTAAAATGGTGACACAACTAACAGGGGAGAATAGTTAAGTGAAATACACCTCTGCATCCCCAACACTTTGTCATTCCCTCTCGCTCTGTCTGTCTCTCCCTCTCTACTTCACACACACCAATTCAACCAAGCTTGTCAAACCATCAGTATAAAGATTTCCTTCTGCTATGACAGGAAACTTCTTCTTATAGCCAATGTGGACACGTTCCACTGTGAATCATTCACAATCACAATTAATTATGAATCTTGCTGTAACTTCTCCAGTAACTTTTTAAAGCAAATAGTAATGTAGTGAAGCAAAATTCTACAGCATTACAAAAAAATTCTATTGTTTTTCTCTCTGTTGCATCTGATAGGTTACCAATTAATTTAGCTATTAAAACAGTAGCTTGGTTGGCGCTTATAAAACATATATTAAATGAGACATGATGAGAAATGAGAACCTATTGGTTTTATTTTATGATATTTTCACATACATCACATACAATACACAAAGCCTTTGTCCTCCCTACTCCTTGTCATGATGCAAATCCAAAAGGTTGGCCACATTTCCTAAGGAAGCAAAGAGGCAGGCAAATACACCTGCATGTAAATCCAGATCGTTCCAACCTCCAGTCAGGATTTGCATGGCATTGTCCCCCTTTTCATGCAAACCCCTCAGCACGTGTGAAGAGGACATCCCTTTTCGCCCTGGCCAGCTGGTGTTTTGATAACATTACGGCTGTCAAAACAACGAAAAAGCAGCTAACCATACTGATACGGGGCAAAGTCACATTGGCGGATTGAGATTCCTTGATGAAGAGCGAAACGCTTCCATGTGTGACACCGCGCTGTGGAAATGACTGGCACGCAATTCTTGTTACTCACACATCAGCCTCTGTGTAAAAAGCTGAGGGCAGATGGTTGAGGGTGACAATACTGGTAACATGTTAGACCACAAATTCCTTCATTTCTGTTGAAATATTTATGTCTCTAACTTCTCAGTGTGTGCTAACACTTGGTTCCATCTTCATTAATCTGTTGGATTAGTTGCCACGCTGTCTGAGTAACTGTCTGTTAAAAACATCCCAGAAACTTTTTCTGACCCTAATTTTCATAATGAGAGTTTCACAATGAATTGTCACATCCATTTTAATTTCTCATTTCCCACTAAAAATAGGCTGCATTCTTTGTGTAAATGAAAAAAACAAAAAACAAAGCCATAGTAGAATTGTCTCAGGTTTTATTGGCACATTGTTTCCTGTTTGTTTGCGGTGCACAGCGCATATACATCCAGACCTCATTAGACAGCCACTGTTGCATAAAGATTACACGAGGCCGAGGCCAAGAGGGATTTAAATTGCTTTAGAATACCCTAAACAGGGTCAGCGTAAGCAACCATGTGTGGTGTTTAGAAGCTTTTTGTTCTCGCTCTTTCTCCCCCACACTCCGTCTCATATAATTCGGAGCTCAGAATCTCATAAATGCTCCCCAGATGTGCTTGGAAACTCCGGTAATGCGTACAGCAACCGCGGGCCTCGCCGTTTATTATGTGCGTTAATCAATCGCAGTTCTTCAGCGAGACGCCTTGCAACGGCCTCGGATTTTGTCAACACACCGCATCCCACCGAGGCAGGCCAAGGCACAGGGACTGGGATTAACAAGCAGCTTGTCGCACAAAACTAACGGTGATCTTGCTTTGCCCTGATAATCTCAACGTGTAAGGTTTTCATCTCTTTCATCATTAGGAGAAGGTCCAGAAGGTCCCACCATCTCTATAAATGCAGTGTGCATGAATTAGGCAGTCTAAACACCACATCAAATCCAATCCAAACTTTTGTGGATGTTTTATTTTAAAATTGTGCAATTAATAAAAGCTGTCCATTTCAACAGCGTATATAAAAAAGACGTGAAACAGAATCGCTATCCACGCTGCACAATATATTGTTTTATCATCATGATGTGTGTATGCGCAATAATCACATTGCAGGACGTGCCAAAACTTTTTTTTCCTGCTTGATACAAAAGGAAAAGCCGCCTGGTTCTAATTTCCCCTGCCTGATCTACAAGAACGGTCTGTCTCGTCAAATTTGCTCCAACTTTAGGGATATTGGACAAAGTTCAGGAAAAGTTTTCAACTTTCTTCTTCTTATTACATTTTCTTTGCATATACATATATAAATTGAAAATGAAGTTTTGGGTAATTTTAAGGCCGATCTGGACTCATTTTGGCCTCTAAAATGAGCTGCTTTTGGGCTTTCTGAAGGAGAGCTACATTTTTGTGCATAATGGCGTTCCATATCAGTCGCGAAAACTGTAATTAACGCCTTTTTATGCAATTACTTCAGTTTTTGTGCATGGAATTACCCAGAAATCATTTCACATACAGAGGAATGAATATAATGTCTGGTAAGTTAAAAGTCTTTTGATTCTTAGTTATTAAAACACTAATTAATAAACAAAATGCCTGTATTGGTCTCAAATGATTTAAGATTTTTAAAAGATTGAGGTCTCAAAATAAAATCCTGCGTCCATGACGAGACCGAGTACAAATACAGCCAATTCCGAGATAAGACCAAGACTCGAGTACTATAACACTAGCCTTATCTCTGACAGAATTTTTAATTTGTCAGAACACCATTAGCTACCAAAAAAGAGTTAAGCTGTCTGCTCTTCCTCTCATAGTACAGACAACTCGCCATGCCCTTCATTGCAAACAATAGTCATTTATTCTTTCTAAAAATCTCCCAGATTTGTCTGCGGTTTTCTTGGGTGGGGATGGTCAAACGCTGGCACGCGACTCTGCCAGCCTACTGCAGTGGCCAGCTGTTACACCACATCCTGTTCTGCTGGCACAAGAAGCTGGTTTTGTGAGAAAGCACTCTTCATCCTTATGGTGCCTGCCGACGGCATAAATGTGGCTGGACGTGGTTTGAACATGCCAGCGATCTAACAGAGGAGCTCCCTTGTCGGATCTTCTCTCGACCTCCCACACAAGCTCACACATTCGGGCCTCGTTGCTAGGAGTTCATGCACCCACACTTGAGCTAACTTGTTGGAAATGGAAAAACTGACAACAATCGAAATTAAGCTTTGGTATTTAACGGAAAACCCATTGGGCACGTCTTCGCTGTCTGCTGAAATAATCGACTTGAACCTTACAAGGCTGACCGTTTTCCACCAACCTATGTCTTGTACCGGTGCCCAAACTCAATCCTTTCCACTGTTAAAAAAAAAAAAAAGGCCCCAAACTGGCACCTAGCTGTGGGTTAGGACATGAAGGGGAAAATTCTGTTTCTAGCTAGTTATACCATTTGAGAATTTAAGCTACTACGTTTTCCTGTATGTTTTCCAACATAAATGCTAAAATATTTAACAAAGCCAAAAGTAAGACGTGTACACAGAAGGATGCCCAGCTGTCTGCTTTTGATTTGTTAATGAACAGCAATTTTTTTTATCTGCTTTTTTATTTTCATAAGGTAATGGAAACAAGAGCCAGTGCACGGTTAGGCTCAATGGGCCTCATTCACCTATGTTTTCATAAGGATTTTTTTCCAATTTGTTCTTAAGTTTAGACATTTTAATAGTATAATATTATACAACTGGTGGAGTGGTTAGCGCTGCCGCCTCACAGCGAGAAGGTCCTGGGTTCGAGCGGGTTTCCTCCGGGTGCTCCGGGTTTCCTCCCACAGTCCAAAAGCATGCAATACAGGTTAATTGGCGACTCTAAAGGCCCCGTAAGGCGTGATTGTGTGAGTGTGTGTGCGCTGCAGTGTATTAGTGTCTCCCCAGGGTTATTTCCCGCCTTGCGCCCACAAGTTCCCGGGATAGGCTCTGGTCCCCCCGCGACCCCAGCTGGGATTAAGCGGTTCGGATAATGAACGAATGAATAAATGAATATTATACAACTGTAAAATGGGAGACAACACAATAAGCTAATGTTTTGCGCAAACAGGCATGCAATAAAATGTGTGCAAGAGTGTTCTTCAGTGTTTGTAAAGTCCGTTCTTAAATAAGAAAACATTGGTGAATGTAATAATTAGTGTGAAAACCGCACAAGTGAGTTCCTTGTTAAGAATGGTGAACGAGGCTCAATGATTCCAAAACACAGCTCTGGCACTATATTTAAATTGAGTGAAAGTGGGCACGAGACAAATGCTAAAAGTCCCCTTTAACTTTCGTTCTTGTTTAACCATTAAAATCATTTTGGGTCCAATTTTATTTTGGGCTCTTTAAAATTCTGCAGGTTTTCATAGATGCTTATTTCAAAAAGTGACTCTCTAATTAGAAGAAAATTCGACCAGAGAGTTTTTACGCTTACAATATGACGTCTAAAAGCAGATACAAGATCAGAACGTCTCTGTCCAACGCAAGCGTCTGTCTATAATCAACAGGGTGCAAACTGATTCTGGATCAGTTCTTTAGTGATAGCTACAACATCCCATTCCTCAGGCTGGAGGGGAAACCTCAAAACGAGGCCAGGCGGTCTGCATCCTAAGCCCTTTTTAATTAGTCTCTGGTGGTATGGCAAAGACGGAGCACACACGCTAAACATGGTATGCATACCACAAGGGAACTAAAAAAAAGCTGAAGCTTGCGCTGGTTGATGTTCTTTTTTTACTGACCTGAGCCTACTTCACTTTTCTCGTTGTTTTGGTTATCCAATAACGCTGACATAGCAGTTCTGACACTTCACATTGGACACTGTTTGGATTTTTTTTTTTCCTGAAAGAGAAAAGTTACTGACCTCTCTGTGACCTCAGGGTTAACAGCTAAGGTCTAAGCTTTCCCCTCAAAGTGTAGTTGGACATTAGCCAGAAGCAAGTTGATAGAGAGCGACAGAAGTGGAAGGATAAAAGGCGCGAAATATTTAGTTTGAGGGTGCAAAATAGAGAGGTGGAGCAGACGGAGCAGTGGAAATGGAAACGGCCGCTATATGTGACTCGTTTGCTCATGGACAAAGGCTTCCTTTTCAGTAGAAGACCCTTGAAGCTTGAATCCAATCTGAACCTGGGCGGTTTCCTTGAGGTCAGACTAGTCCCGAAGGGAGTGAGGTAGTGAAGACAAGAGACCGCACTGACGTTTGTCACTCACAGTGTGTGTGCACAAGTGTTTTCTAGAGGAGACTATACACACAAGAGTCACATAAGACCCATCACATAACAGTGGGTCTAAGACAAAGCAGGGAATAAAACCCAGATCAGGTTTATACATAAGGGACGGGGAATATAACCTCAAATCAATATCACAATTAATTGAACCAACTGACCAATTATTCTGTAGGATATTTTTTCTAATAATATTTGACAGCTGGGCCGTAGCCATGTGACAACACATGCAGTAATATGTTTTTAGGCAGACAGGACATGAACACACACTGGGCAAAGTATTAACAAAATTATTAAAATATATATTATTATTTCGAAAATAATTGCTATTACCATTACGGGAAAGAATATATCAATTAGAGGTTGTTAATTGCCCAAGCTTATTTATACATCAAATATTATTTCTTTTTAGCTCATATTAAGGAAAGTTACATGGATTTTGTGCATTAATTCTGTTTTAATCCGGATCACGCATTTCAGGAAAAAGTAGGATAAGGAGGCAGGAGCATGAAAGAGAGCGTATCTGTATCTAAGAAATCCATCCAGCTTGGTTTGTTCACATCCCCTCTTCTCTCTGGAGACATAAATTCCTCAAAAACCTTGTTTATTTACTTACTGATGACCAGAAACATCAAGCACGGACATTTTCTCAGTGTTTTCCTCACTGCGGAGGACCAGGTTGATGCTGGCGGTAGCAGCTGGGTGGCACTGGAAAGTTCAGGAAATTCCCAGTGGCATCACTATGGTAGAGCCGAATTCTGAGTCTGGAGGGACAACTTTTTAAATGAATGACACGGAAAAGGAGGCATTACGCCATCCAGCCGATCGTCACCGTCTAAATAAACAAGGCAATGCTCTGGACAATATTACCAATTCCTTTGAACAGTTCAAAGCAATCCCATGTGTGGAAATGGCATGGCATTGGGGAGAGCAGCGAGGGTGTGAGTGTGTGTTTGATACAATTGTGTGTGGTGCAGCTCTGGTTGTCATCATGGTGATTACCTTTGATGGTGCTGATGACCCGCTCCAGCTGCTGGCTCTCGTTGCGGTCGGGCCGGCAGCTCGGGCTAATCTCCAAGGAATAATCTGGACCGTACTCTGTAAAGAACTGAACAAGGAATAAAAGCCTTACAAACCAGGCCAGAACAAGCAGTTCAGGAGAGTAGTGACACCGGGCTAAATAAATAAGCCTCGGTTAAAGCTGAGGCAGAAGTGAAGTGTGTAAATGCCTTTGTTTGGAGAGTACTATTAAATTCATCTCGTACTAATAGGAAAAAGAGCGCACAAAAAGAACTCCACCTCTGACAAACACTACTCAAGCGATTAGGTTGAATAAAGCAAATATTCATCCAACCGGGACCAAGATTTACATATCACAGTGTGTATTTCATTATATTTACATTACATTTATTGCATTTAGCAGTTCTTATCCAGAGGGACTTCCATTTTTCTCATTTCAGGAAGTCTCCCCGGAGCTTCTTGGGGTTAAGAGTCTTCTGGTTTTCTTAAAATGATAAAATAAAAAATAAACATTGAAAGTTTTGATATCTATGGAAGCCTGTTTCCACCAGCGTGGTAAAAAAAAACCTTAAGTCAAAATAATGACTTAATATCTCAAAATAACGACTTAATATCTCAAAATAATGACTTAATATCTCAAAATAACGACTTAATATCTCAAAATAATGACTTAGTATCTTGAAATTTCGACTTAGTATATGAAAATAATGAGCGACAAAAACAACAGGTGTGAATGTACGCTTCCATACATATGGATGGCTTTGCTCACGGAGGTTTTTGAGATACTAAATCATTATTTTGAGAGATTACGTCGTTATTTTGAGAAAGTTTCTCATTATTTTAACTTCAATTCTAAAAAAAAAAAAAAATTCCCACACTGGCAGGAACAGGCTTCCGTAGATATCCCGCAGCAAGGAAGAGGAATTCATTTTAATACTGTGCCTAATGAGCTTGTTTAGTATCGGACACACATTCCACACAAAATCTCACAACGTTTGACCTCTTGCTTCTGAAAGAAGGCCAATGTTCAGTAAAAACCTTCCCTTACTGTGGAATATCAACCAAATAACTATTACCAATCGATTTTTTTCCCCCCATGGAAACACCACAAGCTATCCAAATATATCACCAGATGTGTTGCTTTACTAAATTGAAAACCTTTTTCTTGTATCAAATGTTTGCCAGAAGAATTGGACTGGCAGAGGAACTGTATGTGTGTTAACGCTGTGTGTAGCTCAACTCTGCTTTCAATTATCTGTTGCTTGTTTATCTGGCTCGCCTCCAGTCCCAAGGCAGTCCAACATGCAAGGGATTATACAACATATGAATGTGTGTGTGCACACATGTGCAGTCACAACCATACAGTCTCTCTCTCTCTCACACACACACACCTTAACTAGACCTTAAAGGAACAAATACATGGAAACAAAATCCTTGATTACACATATCCATTTACAAAAAGTCCCCCGTTTAAACCATTTGCTTGTTTAAGCACCTGCACACACAGAAACAGACACACACACACACACACTCTCTTTCTCTCTCTCTCTCTCTCTCTCTCTCTCTCTCTCTCTCACACACACACACACACACACACATATCCACCTCCCTCTGGTTTTCCCATGAACTCAAGCTTTCCCATGTAGATCAAGCTGAGACAACCCTGTCCGCTTCACTGCTGGAGTGTTTGGATTGGACCACATAAAGACCACTTCGAACAGCAAGCCGTTATGTTTTGTGCATGTGCGTTTATTGACGTCTTCCTATGCATTTGGGTTTGCTTTGAACATGCACAGTCCTTAAACTAGACAAAAACAGCAGACCTCATTCACCAACGATTTTAAGCAGTTTTCACAAAGATTCTGACATTCACCAGTGCTTTCATGTTGGGGAATTTGTTTTTAGGTAGAAACAGAGACTAAATATGGTGAAATTTTACCTTAACTTTCTTAAGAACAAATGTAAGAAGAAAAACAGGGATGCACAATAATATCGGAATCATATCGGAATACAATTGGACCGATGCTTAGATTTGCCCAATATTTTCAGCCGATATCTGACGACGCATTTATTGTACGTGGAAGAGGTAGCGCTTGTGCCAGGCATGTCTAATGGCCAAGGTTGAAATGTATGGTGTTATTTTGTGCCAAAATTTTGATCACGCAGTGGAACATTCACAAGCAAAACTGAACATCTTTACTTGCTCAACTCTGCCTGCACACTCATTTAAACAAACTAAATTGTGTATTTGCCTCACTGCGTACCACCACACTTACGGTACGGTAAGTAAGGTGCTCTAATCATACTTTTCTATGTGGTAGTATGCATCTCAGGAAATAGCCGGGGTTGTAGCTTAATGGCTCTCTACTCACTAGGTAGTGCACATGGAGTGTCACGGTCTACTTGACTTGGTGCAAGTGACTTTTTCTTAAAATGTTCCGCTCGACTCTGCCCTCACTCGCTTACAGTGCTGTTTTGGTGCCAAAATTCTGAGTGCGCAGTGGAACTTTGGTGAGCAAAATATCTTTGTTTACATGCCCAACTCTGCCTCATTTATCCGCATCGGTATCGGCAGATATGTGACCCTCCATGGCAAAACCAGTCGCTTCTCTCAAATTTTCAAAATTAGAGTATTATGTTGTCATGAAAGGGCATAAACCAACCTTCAAAACGATACCTATATCGAATGAATCGGACGACATATGACTGAGATATCAACATTCAAAGGAGTCGGGTTTCTCCTGTCACGCCAAGTGAGAAACGGAGAAATCTGCCTCTGAAGCTGACTATCGCCGTAGCACTCACAGACGCTTGGTGCGGTCGCGGCTACGTTTGCATTTACGCTAGCCTACGCTGCATTCACAGCCACACGGATAGCCTACCTGCGTTAGGTTAACCGAACTCGAGAGACGAAGACGGATTCCGGAGAAATATCTTCACGCTAGTCAACCAGTGGATTTACCGTAAATATTGGAGTAGAGCGGTCAAAACAGAAATGTTTAACATTCTGCTGGAATTGAATTCCTCACCTCAAGAAAGTCACGTTTTTAGGATGGAAAGGGTAAGTTTTTCAGCGAAATTTCTTCACAACAGTACAGTATAGACCTTCCACTGTTTCAAAACACTAAAAACAAAAAATCCAAAATTTTACCCACGCAACATAAACGCTCGCTTTTCCCGGAAACCTCCGTTGCGACAAGCGACTGGTTTCGCCGTGCAGAGTCACATATAAGCATGAAAAACATTAGATATCGGCATCGGCCAATAATTACTATATCGTGCATCCCTAGAAGAAAAGAATACGTTGGTGAATGAGGTCCACAGTGGTATTGTTAACCTCACCAAAATTAAGACTGTTCTTAACAGTGTCCATCAGGACTTTTTCTTCTGCATCTGTACAGCCTGACAGGGGAAAAACCTGCTGAAAGCGTCCCATCACTTGTCACAGGAAAGACATTCGCAAAATCAGACAAAAGGTCAAATTTTCCTCCTCCGCAGGACAAGTCACACCAGAGTGAGAGTGAAGAAAACAAGAACAATACATTTAGCGTGAAGGTCGAAACCCCTGCTCCACATCTCATTGTCTCTTAGATACTTACTCACTACGAAAGCGGGATTAAATATCACCTCTTGGCCTTGGAACTGTGACCTAACAGTCATAACACCATCCCTGCTCCATAACGGACTTCCCCTAGGCACGTTTCCGGCGTTTATCCTGCTCCAGGCATTGTGGGAGCCAGTCATTTCCCCCCCTCCAAAAGCGGCAGAGTTTTTTCCCCCAGTCTGGTCACAGGAAGGAGGGCACGGAGTCGTGCAGGCTGGACTGAGGTCAGTCTTTTAGGGCTTCAGTCTTTTAAGGTCAGTCTGACAGTGATGAAGGGAAAATATCGGTATCTTGCTCATGAGTACCTCAGTGGTCTGGGATTCGAACTGGCGACCTTCCAAGTCTACCTACACTCACATACATATGTGACCCTCCACGGCAAAACCAGCAAATTTTCAGTTGAGTTATTATGTTTCCATGAAAGGGCATAAATCAAGCTTCAAAACGATACGTATATGGAATGAATCAGACGACATATGACTGAGATATCAACATTCAAAGGAGTCGGGTTTCTCCTGTCACGCCAAGTGAGAAACGGAGAAATCTGCCTTTGAAGTTGACTATCGACGTAGCACTCACAGACGCTTGGTGCGGTCGCGGCTACGTTTGTATTTACGGTAGCCTACGCTGCATTCACAGCCACACGGATAGCCTACCTGCGTTAGGTTAACTGAACTCGGGAGACGGAGATGGATTCCGGAGAAATATCTTCACGCTAGTCAACCAGTGGATTTACCGTAAATATTGGAGTATAGCGGTCAAAACAGAAACTTTTAACATTCTGCTGGAATTGAATTCCTCACCTCAAGAAAGTCACGTTTTTAGGATGGAAAGGGTACGTTTTTCCACGAAATTTATTCCCAACAGTACAGTATAGACCTTCCACTGTTTCAAAATACTAAAAACAAAAAATCCAAAATTTTACCCCACGCAACCGAAACGCTCGTTTTTCTCGAAAACCTCCGTTGCGTCAAGCGACTGGTTTTGCCGTGCAGAGTCACGTATATGCATATACACTACCAGTCAAAAGTTTGGACACACCTTCCCATTCAATGTTTTTTCTTTATTTACATTACTATTTACATTGCAGATTCTCACTAAAGGCATCAAAACTATGAATGAACTGTGTAAAGGCTATTTGACCCAGAAGGAGAGTGATGGAGTGCTGCGCCACATGGCCTGGCCTCCACGGTCACCTGACCAAACCCTATCGAGATGGTTTGGGATGAGATGGACCGCAGAGTGAAGGCAAAAGGGCCAAGAAGTGCTCAGCATCTGTGGGAACTCCTTCAAGACTGCTGAAAACCATTTCAGGTGTTTACCTCATGAAGCTCATCGAGAGAATGCCGACAGTGTGCAAAGCAGTGATTATAGCAAAGGGTGGTTATTTTCAAGAATCTAAGATATAAAACATGTTTTGGGTTATTTCACACTTTTTGTTTACTACAGAATTCAATATGTGTTCATTCATAGTCTCTTCAGTGAGAATCCACAACGTAAATAGTCATGATAATAAAGAATAAAACATTGAATGGGAAGGTGTGTCCAAACTTTTGACTGGTAGTGTATAATTAAAAATTCTAAGTAGCAGGAGTGCTTTACAAAATTTATCTACTTTATTATTTATTTATTATTCGTAAAACTGACATTTTTCTTTCTTACAATTAGCCACCACTCTGTTATTTAATAAACATAAAGAAAGTGGTTGTTCCAACGTTCTACTTTTTAAAAAAAATTTCGGGGAAAAAAAAGAACTGAAATTATTTGCCAGATCTCCTGCAGTAACTCCACAGACTCCCAATGCTGTAGTTGGTCTTCCAGAAAAGAAGTTCTTTGTGGCAAATTAATTACAGCTTGGAACAAACAGGCAGACCAAACACAGTAATGAACATATGATGAAAACGGTCATCTGAAAACAAACAGTCCTTGGAGTCACTAACACGGCAAAAAGGACGGTGTGTAAGGTCTTGAAACAGCCAAAAAATGTGTTGAGTGGGAAGAAAAAGAGACAGCAGAGTGAACTTGTTCTTATAGAAGTGTTTTGTAAATGTCTCACATTTCCATAAACAGGAATGATTATCAAAATGTGACTATTAATATTTGCAAATAAAGTTCTTCGTAATGAGCCCAGAGCCCGTCAACACGAGCTTCATATACACGACAAAAATAAGTGAGCAGCAAACCTTGTATAAGAGCCAAACCCTCAGACAATGGAAACATTAGGCGGCACAGTTCCCCTAAAACTCCACCTCTGTGTGTCTGTGTACAAGTGTGAAATGGCATGTGTACCGGAATACTCTATGGAGACAGACTGGGAGGCGAAATGTCGCCAGCGATTGGTGGAGCTGATAGAGCGCGCACGCAAGCGGCACATGTGCATATGCGCTTAAAACGTAAAACGTACAGTCTTGTTTCAGAAACGAAGCAAAGACATTCTGAGATTAACAAACGACGCTAATAACGGCAAGGCCGAAATCTCTTCAGTTTCTACCCTGCCATCCGCATTGTCAAAGACCTTTTTGACCAACACCACAATGGTATAGTGGTCAAAAAAGGGTTTCTTCAGCTTTGTGTCTGTGGCTGTCCCACACTATTCACACCTAATTCTCTTCGCTTAAGATGCAGCACACCCACTAGAATGTGGCGTCTCCATTCTTCTGCCCGGTCATCCCAGGAGGGCCGGACCCCCCCCACTCCTGATATCTTTCACGCAGGACAGGGTTGCTTCTAATCCCTTTAGCAGGGTCTGATTAGCATAGCTACAGCTGGCCTCCAGTGTATCACAGCTAGTTTGTGTGTGTATGTTTTTGCAATAATATTTTTATTCACATGACTGCAAGGTTCGATATATGAGGCAAGACCCTTTCCTTGGACAACAAAACATAACAAAGCTGTAAGTGTGTGTGTGAGTGTGTTCATTCCATCAGTGATCACACAATAGAGGGAAATGATGCCGACTGTCCAGCGCTCAGTATCTGACACCGCCAACCTTATGCTGAACTCCTCCCAAATTCAGCACAAAAGCAAACAGAGAGAAATATAGAGAGAGTGAGGGAGAGGGTGTCGGTAAGAGTGAGGGATCAGTATGGTGAAACAGGAAAAGAGGGAGAGAAGGAGAACAAGAAAGAGAGAGACAGAGGGGACAGAGTGTGTAAGCAGAGGGGAAACACAATTCTGGCTGTTTGTTATTTCACTGGGCAATGCTGGGAACAGCTCAGCGGAAACGAGCGAAAACAAGACCTAAAAAAAGAGAGGAGAGGATGTACAGATGTTGAACGAGCGAGGGCGAGGGCTGAGTCCACCCGGGGGGCAACGAGCGCGGCCCCAAACAACACTTCATACAAAACCTAAGTGCTTAACCCACTTATCCCTGATAAGGCTGCGTTCATAGACAAAGTCACGCAGTCTCTCCGAGGGCCTGTCAGCTGAGGCTTATTTTTAGATTTAACTCCTTATAGATCCGCTGCAAAGAGGAATGTGGCTGCTCCTATGTTCAACAGGAAACTCTCGCAAGTCAGCTGAGGAATGAGAAATACACATTCAACTGCCACGGCACCTTTTTTTTTTAACAGTCAGGTCCTGTTTTTGTTCATATCGAAAGCATAATGATAATTTTAGGGTAAAACCCACGCTCTCTGCAAAGTGTTTTGGGACCGTTTGTCTATAAGAACTTCCTGTGAAATGTTGGGCGGAATGTTGAATTGTAATAAGCAGAAGGTTTGTATGGCTTCTTGGCTGAGGGTGGGAGAAACATATCCAGTCCGAGGATCCAGTGAAATCAATTTTGGCCCTCATGTGGGTCACTGTTAATACATTAATGCCGGTTCTGGTCCACAAACCTGGTTCCGCTTGGTGTTCCACACCATTAATAACAAAAAAGTGAAGTTTGCTTCCAGATTAAGAAGCAGAAAATAGTGTTACCATGACATCAGAAGTAGGAGAATGGGTGAAAACAAAGCGGTTGGCATTCATTTGCACTATAAGAGTTTCAAACTTGGTTAGACCTCTAACGGACAAAAAGTTTAGGGAAACAATGCATTCAACAGCCTTGCTCTTCTTCTCTAATCTCCACCTGCAAGGCTACTTCCTCTGATGATGCAACGGTGTGGAGAAAAACCGGTATAAACACGAGCCGGATCCTGGATGGAACCTGGTTTGACAACAAACAAGTTTGCAAACCACAAGGGAATGGGTTCTCGATCCGTGTATGTGTTGCCTACAGCCTGGAGCATCATGGGGCTTCAGATGAGCAAGTAAAGAAGGGCACAGAAAAGAGCTACGAGCCACAGGGGTTTATGACACCAAGTAAGCGCGAATAACGAGACGAACTGTCTGGCTACATGGCACTCGCTCTCAGCCTCTCACATGCTCATCTGTCTGAGTGTGTGGAGCTTGAGCGTGTGAAAAGAAGCTGTTGTATACAATTCTCGAGTCTCTTTCTCTTATTGTCCCAGAGAGAGAGAGAGAGAGAGGGAGAGAGAGAAAGAGATAAATAAACTACAAGTAAATACTACTTTTGTTGTCTTATTTTATCTGCCTATGGCAATCTTTTCTGCTTCTATGAACTCAGCGCTAGTTAAACAGTGTTTTGTTTGGCCTGGACGGAAACACAATAACAGCAGTGGGAGAGTGAGACAGTGTGTGTGTGTGTGTGCTGGAGTGTGTGGGGTGGGTGGAGGGCTCTCGCTGGGAAGAGAGGCTGTGATTTGAAAGGCTGATGGGGAAACTAAAAAGAGACCATGAGAGCAGAGGAGGGGGTAGGAGAGGAGAGGAGCGGAGCGGAGAGGGGAAATGAGGAGAAGAGAGGAGAGAGCTCAAAGCATGCTTCTCATATCCCGAGGAGAGGGAGGTGAAGACAGGCAAAGCCGAGGTTACGGATAGTTTAAAGGAGGGAGGGTCCTCTAAATAGAAGAAAGCGGGTTTAAAGAATATCATGCAGCATACGAAGGGATGTGAGGTTTTTATGAAGCTGAGGTGAAGAAATAAACGACCATTCAACTCGACCGACAAGGGTTAGTGAAGAAGTTGGGTAATGCCCCTTGAACATGACTTGAGTGCCTATAAATTAGAGGCGCAAAATCACAAGTTTTAGGACAATACAATATTATATTGATTCAACTGGCAATGATTCAATGTCTGCTGACGTCAACAAGGTCTGGTACGATTCAAATCGCTTCAATTCAGAAGTTAGCGATCAACAGGAGATCAAGGATTTAACACCAGCGTTTGAACTTCAGTCATATCAAATCATAAAGAAAGAGTTTTATTCTAATTGAATAAAAATAGACCTACCAATAAAGTGACTTTACAACGCTGCTTCAATGATGAATGTTTTCATTTCGGACTTTTGGATTGAACACTGAATCTATGTATCGCTGTATCAATGTATCAATACATCAATTCAGTGATGTATTGATGTACATCTGTGTATCGTTACACCTCAATTTCATGAAGAAGAGTCCAAAAAACAGTTTGAGGGGAATGAGCATAGCACTTAAAAATACGTCACCCATTGCAGCTACATCTGCCCTACATTCAAGCTTGCGAACGGAAAAAAAAGGCACAGGTTTGGCTAAAACGTTAATAAACCACATCTGCGTTCGATTCCGTTCCACCGCCGTCGAGTTCTGCCCGGCCTTATTTGAGGTGCTCGGTCCTTAATGAGGTCAAAGGTCAACCTCTTGCTGGAGTCCAGGTTTGGAGAAACAAGAGCATCTTTTCTTTAGCTGACCATGAAAGCGCCCTCTATAGTTCTAAAAGACCCTCTTTGTGAGGGCGAGAAGGAGAGAGATATCAACCTATCACTGTACATTCAAAAAGCCCCTCCATCTGACCCTCGGTTCCCCAAACCCACTGTCTATGTCGCTCTCTTCTCTGAAAAAGCAATTATGTGGGAATTTACAATCCTTCAATTCCCCCCCAAAAAATTCCCAGCATCCAAAAAAAAAAAAAAAAAAAAACCCCTTTCTTTCAGTGTGGCGCTGTGCACACACACACACATACACACCCTCTCTCTCTTTCTCCAAGGAAAGAAGAGAGAGAGAGGGGGAGGGAGGGAGGGTGGGAGTGGGGAAAGGTGGAGGAAAGAAAAGCACAAGTCTCTCTCTGTCAAGCAGCAGGGACAGAGTGGTATTGTTAAGATCTCTCCCCCATCCCCTTCTCTCTCTCACACACTCACATTCACACACAAGCCTCCTTCCCGCCAAATCACATGACAACAAATGAGTTTATTGAGAGCCGCTCGGACATCTTTGATTAGAGCCAGTGACTCAGCAGAGACGGACAGAAAGGGAGAGAGGAGAAGATGAAGAAGAAGAAGGGAAAGGAGGATTTTCAGGGAGTGATGAAAGGAGGTGTGGGGGGGTCTTACCTCGTGGTCTGGTATCTCAGAGGACAGGGTCTGCTCAAGAACGGTTCCTGTCAGATAGGTCCAACACCGGGCAGTATTGGCAAGGTTATAGCCACCTGAAAAAGAGAGAGAGAGAGAGAGAGAGAGAGAAGGAGAAAGAGAGGATCTCAGAAAAGGGCTTCATTGTACTGGTGTAATTACTACCTTTCATCCAGTGCTTGGCTAGGCAGGTCTGGAGTTCAGAGCTCATTTCAAAATAGGCTAAAATCACAAAGTTTACCTTCTTACACTCCCCCGCTCCCTTCTCCATTAACCACACACTAATAAACTTTTTGGCCCGAGCCGCTGCCTGGCAACAGGGACAAGAGACGACCTCCGCAGGCAAGGACAGAGGCGGTCAGCGTCTTTGACGAGAGCTTGTCAGTGTGTTTTGTTGCACTAACGACAGTTTCCCAGCAGGGCGAGATCTACCCACTTGAAAGCTTAACTTCTTTGGAATCTCACTTGACAACATAAATAAACACACACATACAGAAAAATCCTTACACACACACACACACACACACCCACACCCACCTCCTCCTAGCAGCAACGTGGGAAGCTGCCATTCCAGCACGTGGCTCAGACACTTGCTCACTCCCACCGGAGTCATGTTAAAGGAGCACATGGGGTCTCCGGCCATGGTGTCTGCCCCCAACTGCATCACGACCGCTTCCGGGTTAAACAGCGCTTTCACTTCCTGTATAACACTGTTCAAAGAAAGAGAAATCAAATCAAAATCTTGCAGCAAAATAAACAGACCGAGAGGTGTTTCATACTTTGAAGAATAAAAACAGACCTGATGAAGACCTGAAGGTAACGGTCATCTCTGATTCCGTCCTCCAGAGGGACGTTGACGGCATAAAAGCGGCCTTTTCCCAGGCCTGTCTCATTTACATCTCCTGTACCTGTGCACCCACAATTCACGGTCAACAAACACAAAAACAAACCTGGGGCTGGGCGATATGACCTCAATTTAAAAGCATGATTTATTGAACTTAGGTTGAACTAGGGTTTCTACTGTAAATGTGCTCAGCTACTAAAATGATTTTATCTTTTAAAATAATTGAAGGAAAGATACTGATGTAGTCACAGAATGGACAGCAGAGCTACTTGACAATATGTGACCCTCCACGGCAAAACCAGTCGCTTGTCGCAACGGAGGTTTCCAAGAAAAACGACCGTTTATGTTGCGTGGGGTAAAATTTTGGATTTTTGGTTTTTAGGTTTTGAAACAGTGGAAGGTCTATACTGTACTGTTGTGAATAAATTTGGCTGAAAAACTTACCCTTTCCATCCTAAAAACGTGACTTTCTTGAGGTGAGGAATTCAATTCCAGCAGAATGTTAAAAGTTTCTGTTTTGACCGCTCTACTCCAACATTTACGGTAAATCCACTGGTTGACTAGCGTGAAGATATTTCTCCGGGAATCTATCTTTGTCTCCCGAGTTCAGTTAACCTAACGCAGGTAGGCTATCCGTGTGGCTGTGAATGCAGCGTAGGCTACCGTAAATGCAAACGTAGCTGCGACCGCACCAAGCGTCTGTGAGTGCTATGTCGATAGTCAACTTCAAAGGCAGATTTCTCCGTTTCTCACTTGGCGTGACAGGAGAAACCCGACTCCTTTGAATGTTGATATCTCAGTCATATGTCGTCCCATTCATTCCATATACGCATCGTTTTGAAGCTTGATTTATGCCCTTTCATAAAACATAACTCAACATAACATAACTCAATTTTTAAAATTTGAGAGAAGCGACTGGTTTTGTCATGGAGGGTTACATATATGTGGTATTATGCTTATAAGGGGACAGTACATGAACTTCAAAAATAACTGAAATAACTGACGGATTACATCACTTAGAGGTTCTGAATGTTGGTTCTGATTCACTACACTCGTTCGAAGAGCAAACAAAACCTTGCCTTAAAGAGTAAAACACTTGCATGTCAAACGTTATCACTTTAAATGTTAAATGACTATATTAAAATTACAATATGGTACATAAACATATTATAGTATCACCACACAAGTTCAACAAATGCTGGCCTTGTCCCCACCGCACAATATTCTCCACAAGTCAGCAAAGTCATTGTCTCAGCTATCGGATCGGTAATCAGACTCTACGGGCACTGATGTGGAGCTGGCTGCTCACGGCTTTGGCATCGGTTGAAACATGGCTGTCAATTAAGTGAATTAAAAGACAGTCTGAGCCGCACTGAGGCAAAGAAGCATGCAGAACCAACCTGGAAAGAAGCCAGGGGAGAACTTATGCAGCGACACAGTCATCACTTTGGAAGTGAAGCTGAAGGCGTCTTCCACACCTATAGATCAGAGCGTGGATCAGATTCAGTGTGATGCAAAGCTACACTTACAGCCTCAATAAAAAAGACTCCAATAAAAGCATCATGGTGGTGTGCTGTGGCTATGAAACAAGCCCCTGTAACATTGTGCGTGACTAGGGCTGGGTATCGTTGCTGATTTCCTGAATCGATTTGATTCCGATTCACAAGGCCATGATCCGATTCAATTCTCGATTCGATTCGATTTATTTCGAGATTTCTTTGCGTCAATACTAGTTTTGCTTGGTTATAAAATTAGGCCAGAGGGTGATTTGAGCGGAGCAGTTTCAGCCATGGCTCTATTTGGTTTCGGTTTTTATAGCTCTCCTTGAGCGAGAAGTAGTGTATAGCCACAGGAAAAGATCGATCCGCGAATTTTTGAATCGATATCGTATTTTTTCGAACAAGAATCGATATTGATCGGTGAATCGATTTTTTGAACCCAGCCCTATACGTGAAACAAATCAGATCATGCATGAGAGTAAAACTTATATTAGTGTTATTACCGTCACCATGGTGAAGGTCCACGTCCACATAGAGCACCCTCTCATACTTCTCCCTCAATTTGAGGATGCCTAGAACAGCATCGTTCACATAGCAGAACCCTGAAGCCTCATCCCTTTAAACACACATAACACGCACAACTGTGTTTAGCGGTAAACTCTGGCATATAAGTCGTGTACACAACTCTCATTTGTCTTTGGTGCTGTTTTTGTGTTTACTTGACTATGATAAATTATGAGAAGCTGCTAAATGACGCCTTCTATATACTACTTATAGATCCTGAAAAGCCCTTTCAAATTAGATGTTACAATCTGCTCAAAAAAGAACTGTCGAACTCTAAATCTGCTCCTCTGTGACCTACATGTTCAAATAGATTTTAGAGAGTAACATACAGAAACAAGTAATCTTTTGCAGAGACATTTTAAAGAAATTTTAATGTTTTATCAGCTCTCTTAAAGATTTATATTAATTTGTCTCATTTGTGACCATAAAGGACTTTATGATATGCTCACAGAAAAACCAGTTTCAAAATACATGACAAAAAAAACACAGCTACATATCATATAAAAATACTGAAACCAAGTCCCAGTAACAGACAAGTGGAACATTAAGAGTCCACAACTTGTGTTCCAGTTTACTAAAAATTTCCATCATTGTTTGTCTGATTTGGCAACCCTGACCCCATCAAGCTGGGCAACGCTTGAAGAATTGTTTAGGAGTTAAGGTCTGAAATCATCTGAGAGCCAAATCAAGACTAAACCTATGTACTATTTGGCCTAAGCTTTGGGTAGGGCATTTTTTTAATTTAAATGATAATGCAAATGCATGCAAAAACAGACAATACGCAGCTCTGATATGCTATCAGCAGCTTTATAATCTACTGACTCAGTGACCGCTTTAACGGCTGACAAAACAGACTTGCTGTGCACTCTTACTTCTTGGCATGGTGCCAACCTCCTGCCCAGTTGATGGCCACTTCACACTTTCCGTCCAGCAGAAACTGGGCAGCCGTCAGCGTGGCTCCACCAACAGCCGCGGCATAGTCGAATATGCCCTCCACAATGGGACAATCGTACCCTGGGAGGTGGCAGAAAAACAATACACACAGAGCTGCATTAAAATAGGAAATCTGGCAGCCGTTTTGCTTCCTACCCTGTAAGAATAATAATAAAAGGAAAAAAAAACACCCCCAGAAAAATGTCAGCATGTCAAATATTTAAAGAACATATGGCTGAAATCCAACATAAATTCAAACTCCATGATGATGGACTTGAACTGAAGATGAACTGGTTTTAAAAGAGGGGTTGGAGCTACACTGTCCCCTAGTGACCAAAAATCTATATCACACAACAATAATGCTTGTGACTAGTCTTTTCCTCCCTTTTCAAAGGTTGCTCCCTTCGAAATCTGACATTTCTGCTTATTAAGAACTGAGATAGACAGAATGTCACGATAAACACTGGCACACAATTCATACTTTCTTTCCACCAGTACCTATCCAATACATAATTTTTCAAGAATATCTGATATAGGGCTTAAATGTAATTAATATTACATGATATTCTTTTGTATTTTAGTTTGGGTTAACATTTGAATGGGTTACATTTTACAATGCTGGATTACAGTAATGTTCCTGAAAATGAACCTGCAACACCAGTTTGATCAAATGTCCCAGTTTTAAGTTTTTTAAGTTAGGTCTAATTACTAGTCACAAACAGACAGGAAGCCCCCCCTCACACACACACACACACACACACAACAAGTTCAGCCCTCCATCTAAAGGGTAGAAAAGACACGAGAGAGAAAGAGAGAGAGTTACTAATAACTGATCAGAGGTGATCAGAAAGGGTCATAATGTTAAATACTCTGGAAACCTAAGCTTTCTTTAATGACCCACATACACAAAAACCAAAAATAACTCTCCAGTGTTAACTTCACCAATTCCTCCTAAAACCAGAACCCCAGCTTTTCCATCTCTGGGTTACATGACAATTCTGCCCAGTTGCAGTTCTGAAGTGCAGCTTGCTGTCCATAACACACAAATCCATTCCCATTGCTCAACAGAGAAGAGCACACTGTGGTGAAACACAGTCTTACCCAGTCCAAAATCACTCGATTGAGGGTCATCGTTGTCTCCATTCTGGCTGATCTTGTGGAGGTGCTCCAGGTAGGAGTGTGTGTGGAACACGGCCATCTCCTCCATCGTGGCCACACGAGGTTTAACCACCCTGCAATGTGATTAAGACTCACTAAAAAATACCATTCAGAGTCTGGCAAAAGCAAGCACCCAAAAGTTTATATTTCAGAGAAGAGAGAATTTACATGAGTATTGAGGGTGCAATAAATTGGGAAACATTGCAATACTTTTACTGCTACATAAATACAGCAACATGGAAAAGTTCCACCAAAAGACTTGCACCTTCTATTTGGAAAGAATTTAACACTCTTGGAGAGGGGGTGAAGTAGTAGTGGGACACATAGTTATGATCCAAAAGGTTAGGGATTTGAACCTGACTGTGTCCCACCTCCAGCACTACCACCATTCTGCCTCTAGGGAAGATCCCTTAACCCCAAGATGCCCAAGGAAGACTGTTCCTGTAGTTGAGATGTAAGTCGCTCTGGATAAGTGCTGTAATTGTAAAGGCTGAAGGATTGGGGTGCTTTGTTGGGGAGTGCATATGCACAGAAAAACTTAATGAATGTGAAACAGTATTTCTTTAACTGTAATTAGTAGCGTAATGGTTAGGGAGTTGGTCCCATGATCGGAAGGTTGCTGGTCCAAGTCCTGGACCGGTAAAGGTACCGGTAAGGTACTCTGCCTGCTACCAAAGTTTTCCAACATTTTTAATTTATTTTACCTTACTTGACATTGGAATGTGACTATTGTACATGTACAATGACAATGTTGAACGGATGTATTATGTAGCTCTTTTACTATTACATTGTACTGTATATTTACAGCATATCATAATTACAGAGACCTGGAACAAGCTGGGGTTGAGGGTCCTGCTTAGGTTCCAGATGTTGGGTCCTGGGATTAAAACTCCCAGTTTCATGATCACTGACTCAGGGTTTCAGTCACATTCACCACTTTCTGGCTCTATACTACCTCCAGCACTAGCAGTACTTGAGTAAGACCCTTAACCACGACTTGTTTGTGGAGGTTGTGCTTGTCATTAAAAAAAAATACAATCACACATCTTCTACATGCCAAAATGTAAGAATATAAATGAATAACGTGTGGAACTTAACCCACCTCATATGTTCTAACAAGCCATAAGCTTCAATAAGGGAATGCACCATACTTGCCTGTGGAAGTAAATAGTAATACAGTGGTTACGAATTCAAAACTACTAATAAATATTACTAGTTTGGCAAGCTCACGTTTTCCAAAAAATACGTCTAAAGAACACAGTGACAACACACTCAAATTTTCATTCACTCATTTACACATTCAGCCACTCACACACAAACATTATTCATTCACTCACCCGGTTCGGGACTTTCAATAAGGAGTCGCACGTCTCCACATATTCCCGACTGTAAATATAAACCACGTTGCGTTTCTTGGGGTTTCCATCATTAGAATCTCCGCTGTCGCACATTTAAATCCCTACTATAAAAACAAAACCCTCCAGAAAAGATATTTTTTAAACGTTAGGTTTTTAGAATCTTTTTTTTAAACGAACACAGCCTTACCACCATTGACTTCCGGTAGTTGCACGGCGAAATTTCAATATAAAAGTTTTTCTGTAGGACCTATGTACCGTATTAACTGGTTTTATGTTCAAAGTATGTTTCCCATTTAGAAAATTAACATTCTTCAGAGGGTATTAGATCATACAAATAGTTCAGAAAAGACAGAAAATTATATACTTTATGTTTATAAGTAACAACAACATTTTGTTATTATATTACTTGGGATACAACGTTAATGTATTAGTAATGGACTAAAACAAAGCCAAATGTGTGTGGGAATTCACTAATTTTCTACTTATACACTATTTTTATGTCTAATAAAATACAAATTTGTAAATATATATAAATATAACTACCGAGCTCTACAACTTCTGTAAGCGATTATCTGCGTCTCGCTCGATAATGCGCGCTCTCGCAATGCCCTTCCGCCCTGCCGGCCTCCACTCTGTAAAGTGCGCATGCCCAGTTCCACTACATTCTCCTGGTACTGAATTTTGTTGATGTGGCTGGAGTTCTAACCCATAGCCCTGCGCCTCTAGTCCAGTATGTCTGTAATTAAGGTCTTATCGTTGTGTGTGATCTGTATGTTCAGCTTTGCTTTAACACACCAAGAGGATCGACTTCCAGATAAATGCGAAGGTAAAGTTACTCTAACTTGTCAACAACTTGAAAGTCTGTGCATTGCTTTTAAATTGAGTTCAGAAGTGCATTGGCTTAGAGAACGTTCCAAATCACATGCCAGTGTGTAAATACAGGAGCAACATGCGCACGAACATTCATGATTTTTGTTCTATGAATAGTAATTTATTTCTACGTGTGCAAATAATTATGCAAATAGAACTTAAAAGCTTTGCTTTGAAAGCAAAATCTGAAGAAATATCTCTTCTGTAGTTTGTAAGTTCTTGACAGTAGAGCTGCAGGCAGCTCTGGAAAAGTCTGGGCGCTCCAAAGAAGTGCTGGAGTTGGGAGAGGTTCTGGACACTGGAAAACGCAGGCGCAAAATCAAGTATAACACCTCGTGAGTGGAACACTGAACCTCGAAATTAAAAGCAAAAAAAAAACTGAAGGAAAACATTGTGTTTTTTAGACACACATTGGCATTTTTATTCCATAGCAAAAGTATAAAACTGACTTGACTTGCATATATGTGCATTTGATGTGAATTTTGTTTATGAGTGGTCACCTTTCACATATTTTCCTGCAAGGGAAACACGGTTGACAGAAGCTGTGGACAACATCTGTGAGGGGATACTGCAGTACAGTGTCCATGCTGAGAGACCTGGGAGCCTCAGATATGCCAAGGTGCATAAAGCATCCAGTTTCCTTACAATTGCTTTACTTTTGGTTTTGGATTCTTTGGATTCAAGACCTGTTTTGTGAAGCAACTGTTCTGTTTGGTTTTACAAAGAGGAAATAAAATGGAGCAAACACGCTCTCTCTACTGAAGGAGTGTGGGTGGTATGAAAAACTTTAAAGTGCATGAAACCCTCGGTTTCAACAAAGGTCTCTCCTCAGTGCAACTGAATGTAGTATGAATGTTATATTCAGTGCTATAATATATGTAAAGATATATCAAATTAAACTATTTAAATATTTATTAAGAACAAATTCAAAAAAACACTTAAGTTATGTGGGATGTACCCTGTGGTAGGCTACTTTCCTACGGACAAAAAGGTTGTATGTTCAATCCAGCCCTATCCTACTTCCAGAACTACTTGAGGTCCTGAACGAGACACAAGTCCTGTAATTCGGAAGTAACAGGAGCGTCTGCTTAGTGTAAAAGAAATGTACAAGAAAATGTAACGTTGTCTTGCCATTTGGTGTTTTCATTAGCTGTGTGCCTGTAAATCGATGTTTGACAGGGCACCAGCCAGACCATGAGCACTTTAAAGAACCTGGTTGATAAAGGAGTGAAGGTGGATTTGGGAATCCCCTATGAGCTGTGGGATGAACCTACGGTGGAGGTGGCAGATATGAAAAGACAGGTAATGGTACAACTACTGAGAAAGCAAGCATACTTAGCTTTTTCTGGGAGGATGTGGCGTAGTGTGAGTGAATGGTCTGTATATTTATAACATGTAGCAAGTGTCAGGTAATGTGACAACAAGGGAGTAAAATAAGCTTTCCTAACTGGCATTGTATATATTTCAGTGTGAAATCATGCTTGAAAAGTTTGAGGCGAGATGTGTATGTCTACACATGCTGGTAACACACACTATTATGTTTCAGTGTGAGACCATGTTGGAGGAATATGAGGAGGTGGTGGAGGACTGGTACTTCAATCACCAAGAGGAAAGACTGGAGAAGTTCCTTTGTGAAAACCATGTTCTGAAAAACTCAGAGTCTGGTGAGAGGAAAACACATTTATACATTTTATGTAGAGAATGACACAAAGTGTTTTATTTAATAGAAGGTCAACACAACGCTTAACTGCAACACAAGTTACACACACAATTTCTTTGCCCATAATTTGTTTATTGCATGTTTTCTCTGTTTCAGAATGTTTAAAGGAGGTTTGGAAGGGTGATATGGGGGTGAAGGGATCAGCAGAAGAGATGGAGAATCAGAGTGAGGGAGAGGAAAAAACACATGATGCTGGAGAACTGTGATGCAATTGGATGCAACATGGCCTGCAGACACAACCAGACAGCAGCACTGTAATGACTTCTAAAGGAAAAGCATTGATGCTGAATTTCTAGTGAACGAGAACAAACATTTACAGGCATTGGGAATGGTCATCACTGTGCACGACTCATCTAAATGATCCTACACAAAGGCTACGAGCAATAACAAAAAGGGAAATGTGACGGTGTTCCATCCAAATAGCTTTTTCATATACTGGAGATACACTTTGTACATCAGTGTGTCAAACTTTGGTCAAACACAGTGACATTTTTTCAACTTGATGTTGTGGTTTACATGTTTTACATGGATGTTGAATTGCTATTTTCCTATGGTCTGTTTTATTTATAATGTGAATAAGAATCTATTGTCAGCTCTTTTTTCTACCTTTAATATGGCACAATGCATTTTGACTTTTGGTTATGACACTTCAGTGTTATCCCCAACAATTAATCAAACCAACAGACAGTAAAATATGCAACATGAGTACTTAAGGAGCAAGTTACACTTCATTATATATTTTTTCCAATTCATTTTATTCTGGCAAAACTTAAATCTTGTCACCTCAGTAGTGAGGCACTTGCAATTTTGTGTCTGCCAGCAATATTCACATTTTTATGACTTTTTGAATAAAATGTTTTATACCCTGTATTCGATTCTCTTTGATTTTACGCCATAAATTTTCATTATTATATCCTACTTTCTTTGCACAGATTCAAGTGTCAGGTTTTTTTCCATAAACTACCTTTTTTTCTCAGGTATGGTGTTGGTTCCAGGAACCACCGTTAATACCCTTAACCTTAGGAAATGCAAGTTGTTCTGGATTAGCAGTAAATACAATAATTACACATTCACTACTTCACCACTTCTGTCTCTGCCTAATTCTCTTCTGTATGATCCAAGCAGACTGATGGCGATCATTATCAGCAAAGCTTTAGTAGAAGACAATTACTATTTTATTTGAAGCTGAAAGCATATTGAATCTGAGACAAACTATTTTATTTCAATGTCATTCTCCTTTATTACTTCTTGCTCACTAGGTAGCATATGAGCAGTGATCCTTTTAGACCCATTTGACCATCTGAACAGAGACGAACTTCATGTCATTGTAAATCTCGTCGTGAGGTGACTGGAAACGGTCTAGAACTCTACTAAATTTTGAGTAACCACGTTTTGAGGAGCAGGCACAATGAGGTCACAAGGGGGCAGTGATGTTCCAGTGCCTCTGAGCAAAAGTTTTCTTTATTCTGGAGATGTACACCAGACTAGTTTAACATACCATGTGAATGCTCATGTGAACACCAAGCCTTTCCATTGCCCCTATAATTTGTCGTTGCTAACGCACTACTTCTGCAGGTGCATGACTGAATGTGCCCTGCAGTGTTTTGGCGCCTGCCCAGGGTTGGTCCCCGCCTTGCGCCCATAGTTCCCGGGATAGGCTCCGGTCCCCCCGTGACCCCAGATCTCATCTCTATTTTGATCTGGTTTTCTCACTGTTCACATTCAGGTGCACTGAAGTTTCTTTTTGATGAGAAGTTGGTGTTCATAGTTGCCACACTCCTTCACTCCCCTTTCTGAGAGGAACTGGCTACAGTTTGCTCTTCAGTTTATCATAATACGAATAACAAGATAGGTTTGCTTGCAATTGGTCACATGAAAGAATGAAATGGTCCTTCATTTGCTTTAGTTAAATCATGGCCAAGGCTCTTAATATTTACAACATTTGGCAGATGATCCTTTCCAGAAGAAATCACTTGAACTGCCGTGAGGCTAAGTGGCACAGTGGTGGCAACGCTGGATGTATGATGCAGACCACCAGGTTTGAAACCAAACCCTTAAACCCATCTTTGTTTGCTATTTTATCACTAGACCACTGCTACAATCTAGCCTTGTTATTGTTATCATAATATTGTAATCTATTTAGGGTTTGTTAAAGAAAATAATGTGTTGATATTGTTTTCCAGACTTGGACTACAAACCAAAAACTGAGGGAAATTCATTATTAATCAACAGGGAACAGTTTGGTCATTTTTAGAAGTTACTATGGGTCTCATTTTAAAGTTTACTGTCTACAGTTTATTTTGTTTTTCTATTGTGGAATTTGTGTCCTCAGTAATTTAATTTATATTGTAAAGCCTTATCATTGACTGAAAATTAGAGATAGGTAAACAAAGTGTTAATATCTCTAAATGCATACCAACACAGATTGGTAGATTAGTATGATAAAAAATTGCTGAGAGTTTACCAATACAACACCCAATGCCATGCTACAACCATGTCAGTTTTTGCAGTCACTATTGTAGGAATGCTGTACTAGGTTTGCCAGGTGGAGTGAAAGAGTTTGAATCTAAAAAGCCAAAGCTGGGAAATGTCACGTCACAATGAAACTTGACTCGCTGCCTTGCCTTATTGTTTAAGTTCACCCAATCTAACTAATTAGCGAATGATCAAGTCCCTCCACGAACAGGTGTGTCAGGCCAGAGCATATTTGAGACATTTACATCTATTGCATTTAGTAGAAGCTCTTATCAAGAGTGACTTCCACTTCTTAATAACAGGAACAGTGTCCCTGGAGTGACTCAGGGTTAAGGGTCTTGCTTAGGGACCCAGCTATGGTAGTGGTGGAGGTAGGATTCGAAAACCTTGACAGCTTGGTCCAGAGGTGAAAGTTAGGCCACCGCCACCCGAATGAAACTGAATTTAATGGTGAAAAAGTTCAACTCCTGTAGCAGCTGTGCCCTGTGGTCCAGCCCTGTCCTCTCAATACAAGGCTGTTACGTCTATGTCTAATGTGGCCAAATTAACTGTGATGCAGCGTTGTATTACATTTATTGGAAAGCTTTATAAATTAAATTTAAAGTATTTGTGCAGTGCTGCAGGCAAAAGCACTCTGACTTCAATAAACTGGGGTATGTGTGCTTTTGGCAGGACACACTTGTCAGCATTTCGAGATTTGTTTACCCACATAAATGTCTGCCACCCACTCGGCATTGGTTGTAATGAGGTCATACCATCTCAAGAAGGCCACAGCATATGCCGCAAGAACTTCGGCTGTGACTGTAAATCCCGCCTTTCTGAATTTTTGCAGAGAATGCACTGTGAAATCCTTTTCAAAATATGGAGACATTGCCTTCATTCCCTTGTGTGTTCTTGGAGAAAAAGAAGAGATCAAACTAGATGTGTCTTCAATTTTGTGCCTTGCCTAATATCTCCTCTAAAATCCACTGTTGTATTTGTTTGTATGGTTTCTTGGACAACATCACGTTTAATTGGAGGTAGGATTTAATATGAAGATAATTGGCCTTAGATAATGCTTTCTTTGTCTAGGCATGGATGGGTTTGTTTTGGTATCAGTGCCGTGGAATTTCCCTTCATGTGTTGTGCACTTTCAATCACTGCTCTCAAATGTTATGAGAACATATCTATGTAATTAATACTGACGTGCTTCACGTTTCATTGGCTCTCCAATCAGCAGCTGTGCTCTGCAAATTTTCCTTTGTCTTAAAGGCAAATAAGGTTCCTGCTGGACTGCTCTTTCCAATACAAACAACAGTTCATTTTGGTTTGGACCAGAAAGTAGTTTAGAACAAAATAAGATTGAGAGTAGATGTCAGAAAATGGTGAGGAATAAATATAAACCTTAATCAGATTTTATGATTGTAGACAACATTAAAAATAATATTGAAAATACCAATTAAATATCTGACATTGATAACCTGCATAAGACTGACAATTATTGCCATAAATCTTGAAGTTGAAGTTAACAGTCTTTCTACATTTTGTAGTTCAGATTAAATTATTAATAAGTGGTTAGGACACAACACACCAAAAAAACACAAAAGAAACTTTCATGAACAATGCAGTTTTGTGTTTAGTTCCACCACTGGAGGAGTGTGACCTGCACTGAGGCAATTATATTTAGAGCAAAATTAGTATAATTTCACACAGGAGGAGAACATCTGCATGCTATATTATATATCTGTTTCTCAGGAGGGGGAAATTATATATAAATGTGTGTGACTCTCCTTCTTCTGCTTCTTCTATTATCACTGCTTCTCTCTATTTACTGAGTGTATTTCTTCACCTAGTCCGACTCCACAAATTCATGTCTTCTGAGTTTGTTACAAAGTCAAGTCTGGCCTTTCACTTTGGTGTACATTACAGGTTTGCAACTTGCAGCATGGCTCTCATGTATCTCAGCTAAGTTAATCAAAATCCATGACACCCCTATATACAGTGCTTAGGCTGCCATATCTTTTCATGATAACAGACTTTATTAATTTTATAATGGTCACCCATTTGTGAAAAAAAGTGGGACTTGGACAGAAAAATAGACAATATTCCACCATACTTTATACCTCTATGAAATATGCAACACATTGAGAATTCAGAAATTCACGTCATTCTCTTTTTTATAATCTGAAATGCAATTCTCATCAACATTTTAATATATTTATTTGTTTCTTCTGTATGCTTATCACCACATACACAAAAGTGAAATACTTGTACAGTATGTTTCACAGCTTTCAGTCTCATAAGGTGTGACTTTATTTTCCAGACATCTTACTCTGGCCTATAGCTGTTTACCCCAACTGGGCCAAGCGGAGCTCCAACTTAATATGAGGTGTAATTATCCTGCCAGTTTTCAATTGAACATATTATACTTGTATCCTGTCCAAGGATATCAAAATATGTACTACAGTCTCCAGTGCCTGAACACACACACACACACACACACCTGGGAAACAGTCCTCAAGGGAAGTCATCAATCAGCTTTATAGGACTGCTCTGGGAAAGTGTGTTTGTCTCTCCTCCCTCTATTCGTTTGTTCTATTTCTTATATCCGTATAGTGCCCCCTCCCCTGTTGCTCTGTCTCTCTCTAGTAGTTCCATCTGCAGTAGCTTCAACACTTCATCTAGGGAGTGTCACAGTTACTCCTGAGGTTGCATGATGTTTGGTCAAGTGTTCTTTCAATTGTGCGTAGAACTGACACTAAATTGATGACTGCAGGGCTACCGGTGCAAAATCCTGGCGATGTGCCTTTAAACATCCCACTTAACCCCAAATTGCTGTGGGCAATGTGCAAGCACTCATTCATTGAGAACTTTTGGATGATTGCAAAATAGAAGTTCGCTGAAGGTAGTTTTTAAAAACAGTGCCAAATGAAAAAAGTTGTTTCCGAAAAGCCTCCTTGAAACTGGAGGCTATGGTTCCTTTTTTTAAACTAGTTCTTCTTGTATTTGAGTTCTTCACTTTAATATTTTACACTTTCTCACACTTTTTTCACTTTTAAAAATTGCAATTTTGAAACACTCAAAACTGATTATAGTTTTAACATTCAGAATTAGGATTTTGGTATTAATATTATTATTCATATTAATATTAGGGTTTTAGATGTATTTAAATGTATGGTTAAGTGTTAGGAGTTGTCTATATGCACGTACGCCTAGTTATTTTAATCGTATGTGTACATTTTTCCACGACCTTAGTAAACTTACAAAAATTGTAAGTTTATGATGGTTTGTGAGTACCTGAGTGCCCTGTAAAAGAAAGGAAAATATGAAATATGTATTCTCTGAGAGGAAAGAAGCGCGTGTGTGTATGCGTGTGCGTGTGACGTCAGGCGCTGGAGGCAGTAGAGCGCAGTGCGCGCGCTGATCGCACTCGGCGCCGTTACTGATGAAGCTCGTGAGAGACGCAGCCGCAGCCCGAACTCACGCACTCATGGTAGGTGGGCAATTTTTACCTGCTTAAGTTGTTTTATATAATTAACAAGTATCGTTGTTTGCAAACGACTATGGAGCTAAATATGAATAGAGTATACATGCGCTGACAAGCTGACAAAATTAGACCCAATAGTGAGTTTTGTTCTTAAAGTTACAAGGGAGTAATTTTTTCGCTTTGTCATTTCAGATAAAAAAAAACGTATAAATCAATAACCGAGCCACATTCTTGCCAAACTGAAGTGGAGCAAAACAGGAACATAAGTTACTCGTTTGCGAAAAATCTAAAATCATATTAAAACATTGTAACAAAACAAATTTGGAACCTCTAATGAAAATCTTTTGGAGATATTGGCCAAAATAATGGCGACTATCATTTTAAAAACAGATTTTTAAATTTTTGTTATTTTTCCTTTACTATCTAAGATCCGCGGTCGAAAATGCGTCTCTCTGGACAGAATAAAACAGGTGAGCCGCATTTAAATATCCATAAAATGAGATTTCTATTTAATATTATTATTATTAATAATAATAATAATAATAATAATAATAATAATAATAATAATTAGCTAATGGACGGTTTTATTAGACTTGTTTCAGTCTTTGAAGCGAACAAAAAGAAATCAAGTTAAGGCTGTAGTTAAGGCTTTTAATTTAATTAAATCAGAATGAATTAGAATCAGATTTTTATTGTGTGTGTGTGTGTCAATATTAATATATTAATGTGTGTGTGTGTGTGTATTATTATTATTATTATTTTGCAGAGAATGCGTAAAGTGGCATATCGTGTAAATAGTAATAATTTATGTGAATATACAAGCAAAATTAACTAAACATTTTATTGAATTTATAAATTTTTAAATTTGGGAAATACATTAGTTCACATAATAACACGTAGGCGTTACTGAGAAAGTTAACACGCGCTATCAATACAACTAAAATATTCAGCGGCATAAGTTTTGTTAAAAAAAAAAAAAAATCCCCCGAAAAACACAATTGCATGGTTTCTTTGGTGTCCTAATAATACAATATTTGGTAAACTTTTGACTCTAATTACCATCTCATTGACCTCAGATAATTTCAAGTATATTAAATTAATTCCTGATGTTACGAAATTGTTGAAGGATAATAATCTTATTAACTGTAATAATGGCTTCGCTTTAAAACAATGGAAGAAAACAAAACCATAAGAAAAGCAATTTTGCGGTGCAAGGCCATGTAGGTGGCCAGCTGCAAACCCGTTATTTTGTTATAAAAATGCAATTTCCGTTTTCCGTCCTTGAACGGCCAGTTACACAGTGACAGATGTCAGGTCACCTGATAAATACGACTGGTTGTGATTATAGATCCATAAAACAGAGTTTTTCATTAAATGATCATTATAATGGTGTCGCAAGGTCATTCACATCCCAGCACAGTATCAGCGTGAAAGAAATTTATGTGCCTGCACATTTTTCATGTTTTCGACAAAATTGGTTGATTGTGTTCAATTATTCAGAAGAACATATGACTTGTTTCAAATTCGGAGAAAACTGGCTACACCCTCCTCTGTGTCTTATTAACTTTTTAAGCTCATAACAAACACATGCTGCTTTTAGTTAAAATGAGATGGAAGTCTGACAGATCACCCTGATTTCATTGTGGAATGTTGTTCTTGGCCTGTCTGATAAAAGTGTGGATGGCAATTTCATGTGCATCTGTTTTTCAACACTGACACTGAATCAACCCTCTGAAGTAGGGAATTTCACTGACTACACATAAACTAGCGTGGGATAGTGTGATATTCTCTTTCTCTCTCTCTCTCTCTCTCTCTCCCTCTCTCTCTCTCTCTCTCTCTCTCTCTCTCCATATGGTTTCACGTTCAAGCGTGAATCTATGAACAGGCCTCTGGTGTCTGTTTTGTTAAACTTATGAACAGCATAACTCAGGTTACTGAGTACCTTTGTAACAGCTGACAATTCTGCACTGTACTTGGTCTAATTGGCTATATGGAGCCTCATGTGGGTTTACAACATAGGCAGGTTAAGAGTCCATCTGAATTCGAATGTTCAAAATTTGAGTAGCATATCTATTTGCAGGTTGCAGATTTATGAGTCTTGTGCATGGACAGGCACTACAAAAACATCACATCATTTCATGTTGCAAGCTTGTATCCTCCATGGTGTGTTTTGAACAAAGCATTTGTAATACTCCATGTGTTATGGTTATTTGGGCTTTCTACTTGTAAAATGCACATCCATTCTGTTAAGTATTGTGAGGTTTAAAGAAAACTCCCTGTTATAAGAGTTGGAGCAATGTAACCAGGAGAGCGTGTGGTTCTGTGTGGTGGTAAAACATGTACAGGTGGTGATATTAAATTTTCTGAGGCCCACCATCACTGTTAAACAAAAATTAGACTAATACACATAATGCAGGTGGCTCCAGCAACCCACTATTGAAGGCTGTGCTTGTAGAAGCGACGAAAAGGTGTTACTAGCAGCTTTGTGAGTGTGTTCTGTGCATTGCTGCAAAGTAGTTTATAACTTGAATGTTCTAGTTTTTAATTTGTCTTGCATGATTCTGATATATTTTTGGCTGAACTTCTTGATAAATGTGATTCTTGTTCGTGCAAAGGCTGCATGTTTTCCTTTAGAGAAAAAACACATTAAACATGCACTGATTCATTAATAACAGGGGGATGTTCTGCCCAAACTAATGATTCCCATTTGGGTGTAATTGCAATTAATCATACAATTTAAAACTCCCAAATCCTGGCTGTAATTCTCAGGCGCACTTCCCTGTCCACCTATTGCTCGGTAGTGAGCATTTGTCAGGGCCTTAGCGCCAAGTTCGGCAAGCTGATTTAATCTCAGGCTGTCTCCTTATTTGACATGTAGTAAACTACATAAACTTGTTTTAAGTTCTATGCAGCAACCCAGTGAAGGAAGTCACTTGAGACATGGCATCAGTCATATACCAAAAGCTCTCATGTAGGATTTGAAGAGCAGCAGTAGGTGTGGAAGCTGACAGGTATGCAAGTCCCTTGAGTATAAATCCAAATGTGTGCAAAATCAATTTTAAAAAAGGTTGCATAAGTACAAAAACATATTTGTGACAGATGTTTGAAAAATGTGATATGTTGGCATTAAGTCAGCAGACTATCAGCCTACACTTTTAAATAAAGTATGCATCCCATGCATATTAATATTTCTATGTAACCAACAAGGTAATCCATAATTATGCTTATGTTGGCGCACTGCCTACTCCCACATCAAAAATGAGAACAGCAAAACGAGGGGTGTATGAAGCCAGATGTTATAGAAGAGTATTATGTTTGCACTCCTCAAAGGCTTAAAATATAAATTCAGTATAATTAAAGTACATTGTGACAACGTTCTTAACATCTGCCATTACAAGTTAAGGCTTTTAATCTATTAAAATAAAATACATTTAAGTCTTTTCTTTTGAGGTGAATGACTGAAGCTGTGTGGCTTACGTAGTTCTTCTTGACTTTGTGATAAATTATAGTGGGCTCTAAAGGCTAAAGAAAAAACCCTATCACCTTCAAAGCAAGGTTTACTCGAGACAGATCATGTCATATTTCTAACTTCATCCATCATCCGTCAACTGTGAAGTGTGAATTTATGGAAAGTGCAGGATAAATTGTGGAAAACAGATCCTCACTGCTGGAATTTCAATCAGGCGAGACCTGCCGAACAAGTCTGAATTTGGATTTGACATATAAGTTCCAGAACTCCTGTAAACTACTGGATTACACTATTAGGCCCACATATTTAGTATGAACTGTTTAAATCGCCTACATTAATTGAAGTAAATCTGTTGGTTTTTTTTTAAATCAAGGGCATAACTTGCTGTGAACACTGGGGGGTTCGGAGATTTTTGTGGGGGATTTTCTTTGCTCGTTTTCATCATTTGGGGAGTTGCGACCAATGTAATTAAGGGTCATGTATTTGACTGAATAAACTATTTTTTTAATTACTGAAAAAAAAAAAAATCACAAAACATTAAAACGTGCTGCGTAATGTTTTTGGCTTTATTTTCCTATATTTCTTGTAAACAACAAAACAAAACATTTTAACAATACCAGACCGATAACAGATCTGCTCTCATTGGTTAACTACTTAATTAAATGACTGTAATGGAGCCAAGTAAATGTGAACTTACAGGAGATGGACAGAGCACCCAGCCGCCCCTAAAACTGTTCCTCTCGGGCTCGCCAAAGGCCGTGAATAGCCATCCACCTTCACCCCCACACCCACCCACCCACTTTCCCAACTTACCGTCTTACGCATCGGCCTCCTGATACCGAGACGCCTCTCCGAAACGTGAGATCCAATTAATCAGTCGATCAATTAATACAGATACGTATTTGACAGTGTTCTCGCGTTTCCCTCGGGGCATGTCGCAACACGACTGGAATGAGTAGCGAACCCCGGGAAGGCGGCGCGGGTGAACAGATGGCGCAGTTGGAGCGCTCGTCACCTCCAGTGAATCCGGCTTGAGAAAGTAAAAAGACTGGACAGCGATGTTCCCCAAACATTTGACAGTTCCCCAAACAGTTATGCACATTGAATTAGCGAGTGTCTTCCCAGAGAGCCTTAATAATTATCATTCATTGTTGTCACATCATTCATGTGCTTTCACCCTGTAAGCCATGCTTTAAGTCACTACGTATTGGGTAAAACTTGTTCATTTATTTATAATCCAGACGTTTTTTAAATCATTCCAACACTGGAAAACCTAACAGCATGTCTTAATGAAAGAAATAAGCAAGTATATGTACATTCAATAAGAATTCGACATGAGTGCAAAAACTTTTTTGTTCGAAGGACAGAATACTTTTGGTACTATTAAACTGCATTTACCAAAGTCACTTTAATAATGAATACACAAGTCTATTGTACTCAATTAAATTACATTTTTTATGCTTAAATTGTTTACTTTATAAACTCAAATGATTCAAGGCAAACTCTTTTCTCAAACAGTCTGAGTTGAACTAACTCATCAGGTTTTACAGTGAACAACATTTTACATTATTCATTCGTTCATTCAACCATTTAAAATGGTTGAAGAGAGACAGAGATTGTAAATATACCAAAAGACACTGTTGAGGATGAATTTTTTACTGTTAACCCTGAGTGTTGCTCTTTTGGCCCCAGGTCCCAAGAGGTTCCTCAGATTTCAGATGGTGGGCTAATTGAGCACAGTGACTACCCTCACAGCCCTCCAAGTGTTGCCCTCTCCAACCAGGCTGGTTTATACATCCCTGCTGACTTTTCTGTCAATGTCAAACGCTTGTTAGGACATCATCAATCATCGGCACTTAGGAGTAGTCCTGGAACGATAGGGGCAGGTGATGGTAAGGGAGAAAAGTAAGAGATAGGGGAAGAACATTCAGATTTGTAAGGCTAAACTGCACCAATGCATTTTCCTGCAGGAGAAAGTTATATCACCGTGCGTTTGTTCATCAAAATGTGGATCAACATTGAAACAACAAAGTGGTTGAAGTGGTTTGCTGTACAAAAGAGGGCTGCTGGTTGGGAGGTCGTGCTTTGGCAGTGCTGCCTGCCTTGCTCTTGCGGCTGACAAAGCAGTATATCATACCGTTAATGGAAAAGTGGGTTCATTGTTTGTTGAGACTGCGGGCAAGATTTTGCAACCTTCCTGGGTGTCAAATTCTTGGCATATAAATAAATAAAATACCAGAGTCAGAGGAAAGAGGGAGGCTTTAACTCATTCACATGTGGTCGTGAAGAGGGTAGTTGCACATGCTTCTGCTTCATCGAGGCTTCCAGTACTACATACATTTTTCACATTCAGTCAATTAATGCGCCACTCAACTTTCACAGCTAATCTCAGCTCCTTCCTCTTGCTTCCTGAAGCTAGCTGTCTGTCTTCCAATTATTACTCTTTGCTCGTCACCTCTCCCTTTCCCACTTATTAACAGACATGTGTTGTGTGTAATCAGTCATACTGTTTAAATCAAAGTCAAAGTTAAAGTAAATGTTATTGTCATTTCTAGTATATACAAGTATATAGAGAGATGAGACGACATGGCTCCAGTTTCTACAGTACAGTGAACAAATAGGGCACATAGAAAAAGCATATGCATATGTAGAAAAGAGACATGTAGTTACATGTAGTATTTAAAGTACAATTTTGGTTCTGGAATTTTCTTTTTGCATTGAATGTGCATATGATCTGTGGCAGTTGAATAACAAAATTCAAGCAATCTATTAAAAAATAACAGCACCTTTACAGTGTCTAAGTTAACTATGAGAGGGGTCCAAAAATATATGCAAATACCGTAACAACTGTCAAGTAAAAAAACAACAAATCAGTAGTATGTTGAAATAATGTTAGCTAATGTTAATAGCTAATATTAGTTTTGGACAGGCTGGCTGAACCATGTTAAACTAGCATCTTCTCCTTCTTTATTTAATCAATATTAAATAAAATTTTATACTGTGTCTAACTACCTACCTATATTTTCATTTTCTTTCCTTAAATCGTTCTCTCTCATTTTCTCTGAGTTAAACTGTTACTTATGTTTCTTACATCCCTGCTCCAGCTCTCTCAGTTCTGCTTCCTCTTTTCTTCCCTCTGTGTGCTTGGACTCTTCTCTGCATGCATTGTGCAGGTTTGAATTAGGAATGAGAGGATGACTATAAATTTGACAAATGGTTCTGGAGTTGGTATAGTGGGCCAGCTGTTTCTCATGCGTTTTGTCATCCTTCACAGAAACTGGCTAAATGTTCACACAGTTCACCCCCATCCATCCTTCCTGGAGTCTTCATCTCACAATGTCGAGTTAAATATGTTTTAAAGGCTGCATTAGGCAGGACACCATGATACAGAGCAGACAGAGGGAGCCCACATGCTGACACATTGGTCACTCATTGGTTGGGGATAATGTTGTAAAATGGTTCAATTCAATTCTTTGGAGCCAGTGGCATGAGGAGAGATGTTTTCAATTGGAGCACAGGTGGTGTGGGTGGGGAAAATGGAAAGTGTAACTCTCTCGCTCCTTTCAGTCTCATTCTCGTGTCATATAAATCCATCCTTATTCTTTCCTGTTATGATGTGACCTCTTCATTCATGTTAAGCGAACCTCATTATTCTTCTTTTCCCCTCTACTGTTGCAGGCCCGATGACATCATGTTCCGATATCACTCCCCTCCCTCCCCAACCCTTTCTCTTCTCTTTCCTCTTCTTCTTAGTTTCTTCCCTCATGCTTTTCTCTCTCCCTCTCTTTCACAATCCTCTCTTCGCTGGACGTCTCCCCATGACCCCTGCTACCACTTGGATGGCCGTCCACGCCACTGCCTGTCCGATTTCATCAATGCGGCCTACGGCGTGCCTGTTCGTGCTGAGGGCCTTGTGCAAAGACTGGAAGGGAACATCAGTGCCCTGACCGACCTCCACAACCCTCACAATTTGACCTGTTGGGCAGCTTCCGAAGGCCCGGCTGCTGGAGACTGGAGTTTTACAGTGCCCCTCGGTAGACGCTTTGAGGTCACATACATCAGTCTGCAGTTCTGCCAACAAACAGAGCCCGTTGAGCCATTTTCGGTCTCTATCCTTAAGTCAATGGACTATGGTCGCAGCTGGCGCCCCCTACAGTTCTACTCTAGTGATTGCATGGGCACATTTGGCCTTCCCACTCAGTCTATTGCTTTAACCAGACATCAGGAGACAGAATCTCTGTGTTCAGATCCAAGGCCCTTGCAGAAACACCGTGGAGGTGTAGTTTTGGCATTTTCTACCTTGGACGGACGTCCCTCCTCTGCAGATTTCGAATACAGCCCTGGGCTACAGGACTGGGTAACTGCCACTGACATCAGGATTGTGTTCCACCAATCTCAAGGTAAAGCCTTGAAGCAGGAAAATAAGATAAATGAGTTAGACCTGGATCTACCCTGGAAGACAGTATCAAAGAGTGAGGTTGTGACTCAAGATGAGAGTGAAAGAGCCGAAAGTAATTTGAAGGTGGCAGAACAAGACAGTTCAGTCAAGGAAATAAGTAAAATGGGACACAATGGAGCAGTGACAGAACGGAGGAGAAATCGCAACAAGAGTAGCTTACAAGAAAGTGGGCACAACGTGACCCGCAAACAGACAGAGACTCAAGAGGGCAGAGTGAAAAAACGAGGCCATAAAAAAGAAGACCCACATTGGATGCCATGCCAGCGTGGCACATGTGATTGGAATATAGAAGGCCAAGGGCGGGGTTCTAAAGGGAGAGAGCTGAGAAGAAGGAGGAACAACGCCAGAAGTGAAAGGCCTCGCTCAAAATTAAGGAAAAAAGCCACAAATCGCCTCCAGCCATCCTCCCTTTTGGCACCACCAAGGCTCCCTCTCACTCTTTCAGACATCCAGGTGGGTGGCAGGTGCAAATGTAATGGCCACGCCTCCCGCTGCCGCCGCGACAACCAGGGTAAGGCAGTGTGTCAGTGTGAGCATCACACAGCCGGACCAGACTGTGATGTTTGTGAACCTTTCTATTATGATCGCCCCTGGCAACGGGCCACGCCTTCCCAGCCACACCCGTGCGTCCGTGAGTTATGACTGTGTTGTGTGTTTGTGTGTGTCTGCATGATCTCCGAATAATAAAGTCTTTCTCCAAGCTCCACTAAAACATGTCAATAATGTAATCAGTTATCACCTTTAATGTTTTGACAACTATCATATACCATAACTCACTACCCCTCCTTTTGCCTCCATTTCGCAATTCTCTCTCTCTCTCTCTCTCTCTCTCTCTCTGTCTTTCTCTCTCTCAGCGTGTCAGTGTAATGGCCACTCTGCTAAGTGCAGGTTCAGTATGGCATTGTTTCAGCAGTCCGGCCGAGTCAGTGGAGGTGTGTGTTTGAAATGCAGGCATCACACAGCTGGACGTCACTGCCAGTTCTGCCAGAATGGATATGCACGCGACCATAGCAAGCCCCTCCACCACCGCAAGGCCTGCCAACGTCAGTTTGTGTTTGTGTGTGTATGTGTGTGCATTTTCTTATGTCCTTCGGATGCATGTTTTCCTAAAAATCAATATACCCTGTCTAACATTGTAAAACCGTTCTCATATTTGACATCTTAAAAATGCCCACTTGCTGTTGAGGTCAGGACCTATTGTTGGTGCTCATGTGCGTAAGATAGGGAAAGGGGTTTAGAGACTATGTCTGTGTTATGGCTACACCCTAAGAGTTGGAATGTACTCTGACATTTGGCTTTTGCTCTCATGTCCACCATGTCATGCTTAGAGAGAGGTTTCAGTCTGAATGTAAGTCTAGTTCACACTGCCTAGGCTTGCCCTTATGTATAGATCCATGTTCATGTTGTGATCCACTAGGTTTACACATAATTTAACATAAAAGTCATATATGAATGACTTAGAAATGTATACAACACCTAAATCATTGAGGGGGAAAGCCAACACCTAAACATTTTACTTTAACACTATAAAAATATTTCAAGTATCCAGAATTGGGTAGATTTACACTGTGTTAATGCTGAGGCTAGCGTGATTACTGGGCAGTGTTTAAATGTTTGTGAGACTGTTGGAGGTTTGTTTGAATGAGCGTAGGTTGAGCTGAAACAGAGCTGCATGGTTCTGTCTGCTGCTTGCTCACTGCCACATCATTCAGGTTTCATTGGGAGCAAGTAAAAGCGGCAACTGAACTCAAACGCGACCTCAGAGTGATGTTAACTGTTACTGTTTTCTTTATACATGCTTTTGTCCCGTTCCTTAAGGTATGTTTACTTTACTTGGTTTCTTGTTGCCCTTCTCCTAGTTTATATTTAACTTTTTTTCCATCCCACCCACAACCATGATCCTCTTCTCTTCTAATATTCTCCCTGTCCAAGATAAAGCCTACAGTTCACTGTATATTAAGAAGGAGAGAAAATGATCAATCATGCATTTTTTAGGAATGGAAAATCTTAAGTCATGTTCCCAAAATATATTAATAAATAAACTTATAACCTCAGATATTTCATATTTCTGCATATTTACTATCATTCATCTCACTGAAGATTCACAAGCAAATCAAAATATTTTACTTGCAACATACACTACAGGTCAAATGTTGCCCCACCTCTTATTTCTTTATTGTTTTAGAAGTAAAATGATACATTAGCAAACATACATTCAAATACTATTTCTCAAGACTACTATAAAATGCACAAGAAAGTCTTGCTCTTTAGAAGCAAAATAGGAAGAAAGACTTGTGCCCAGTAAGGTACTTAGTTACATAGCACAATGTGCCATGAAATGCAAACATTATCATCTTTCTGAGCTGTCCTCACTTTCTTCTCTCCTCTAGCCTGTCAGTGCCATCCGCTGGGAGCAGTAGGTCACTGGTGTAACCAGTCTACAGGTCAGTGTCTTTGCAGGGACGGTGTGATGGGACTGAGGTGTAACCGCTGCGCTCCAGGATACAAACAAGGACGCTCCCCTCTTCGGCCATGCATCCGTGAGTACCAGCTCATGGTGGGAGTAGCTTCTTGTTTGTGGTGCCTGGGAATCAAATTTGAATCAGAGTTTCCAATAACTTCATATAGGCTTCTTGTTTCCACTTTCTTTCTTTTTTTTTTTGACAAAATAAATGGACTGGCTTACAGAAATTGACTGCACAGATTTTCGCAAAGTCATCACATCTAATTTATGATGTCTTAGATCTGCTTAGGACTAATTGTTTAATCTCTACTTTATGTCACACAACAATAACCCGTCTTACATGGGTGTGGGTACATGAGACATGTGGGAATCCTCAACGCCTTTCCCCACATTCCCGTGAATATCTGTGATTCCAGACGAGGCTCGGAACCCTGGTGGCCTCCGTCAGAGCCTCCGCGCTCGTATGCACCCGATGATCAGCCTTTAGTTGGACTTACGGACGCTTTATTCATGCCAAGAGTGACTGCTCGCGCCTCGGCGCGTGATAATCCACGTGCACCGTCGCCATTTAATATCAGCGCGTGCTCCCGGGCTCTCCGTGTATCATTCGTTTTTCACACTAAAACCAAAAAGGAAAAAAAATAAATAAACAAAAAAAAAAAAAAAATCGATATTCGTTTTCAAAACCAGAATGAAAAGACCGATGACAAGTCGTTTTCCGATTTCTCATTTTGCCATCAAATGGAAAATGGGAAAAACGGAAAACAGCGCCGATTTTCCATTTCGGTTTTCTCGTCTATTCATTTTGGTTTTGGAAACGAATATTGAGAACACGTTTTTTTGTTTTTTTTTTGTTTCATTTTTGGTTTTAATGTGAAAAATGAATGATACACGGATTCAATCAAGTCGCTGTCATTTCGTCCTTTTTGTTACAGTGAACCTGGTGGGTCCGTGTACCTTGCGTTCATTGGATTTTCGACTCTGAAACCAAAATCGGAAAACGAAAAATGACGTGAAATGGGTGCGCTTTCTGTACATTTTATCACCATATTCGAATTTTGGGCCATTTACTGTTTTTCCTTGCTTAACACAGATGCTCAAACAAACAAATACAATATCTAATAATCTCAAATGTAAAGACGGATTATTTTTTTTATTAACATTCTATTAAAAAATTGTCCGGAGTGTCGCACATCGCGTGACGTAAAAGTCTGAGTGTCGGGGCACAAGTCTCCAAGACGGAGGATCACAAAAAAAAATGGCGTCTCTGGAGCCCTATGGCGAGTTAATTAAGGAAATACTCAAAAAAAGGCACACATATGCAGATATTTCATCTACGTTGTGTCAGTTAGGGGTACAGAGGGAGTCATCTGAAATGAGTGTCCGGACATTCTTGTCCGTTCATGTCCGACTCCTTTAAAGTGATCCTTTTCTTACCATTAAAAAGTTAATGGTAAAGTTCCGATTAATTATTTTTTCCTGTTTTATTAAACATTTTTACTTATCAAAAGTAAAAATGTACAGTTGAAAATAAAAATGTAGAAAATCGAGCCATTGTTTTAAAAATCATTTTATTCTCCACAAAATGCTTCGATATTCATTTTCTGTCAGTTGGCAGTAAAACAGTTATCAAAATAAGGTCTTAAAATGCAATGTGTGGTTTTTATTTTAAGATGGGAAACCCAAATCAGGTCTTAAAATCCGTTTTCCGATTTTGGTGTCAGAGTCGAAAATCCAACGAACGCAAGGTACACGGACCCTGGTGACGTTCATTTGCCGGTTTTGTGTAAAGTATAAAATGACTGTGCCTTGTTTTGTTAAAATGATACACTAATGGCTTGTTACTAGAGGTGTGACCCTTCACTGCTCTCACGAATCGATTCCGATTATTAGGTCAACGATTCGATTCGATACGATATCTCGATGTATCACGATGCATGCCATCAGTTTTTCCACCTATGAAAGGTGTTCCACTTTCACTCTGTGCTTCAATCACATGTTTATGGCTCAGTCGTTTCTTGTATGTAATACAATCCATTTATGCTGATCCAAGTGATAGCAAGTTTGCTTTACTAGCAGTGTTGTGCAAGTTACTTGCAAAGTGTAATACACTATACATTACTTGTTACTGGTATTCAGATGTAATCTGCTACCTTACAATATTACTGTCTCAGAATTGTAATCGTTACACGACTTCTGTAACTTTTCAGTTACTTTCACCAAAATAACTGTGAAGATATAACTTGACATTCTAATATGAGAAAAAATGTTGCAGATCATTACATGCCCAGTAAAAGGTGATGTTTTGTAGCATAATGATTATGTGCTAACCAGGCTACAAACAATATGATTAATATAACTGGCAAAGTAAGGGCTTAAAAGACAATTGAAGAAACATGAACAGCCAAAATGAAAAATGACTAGAATTTGAATAACATCATAATAGAGGTGGAATATATATTAAGTCTAGGCTTGTTCATCATTAAACAAAACAATATTCCACATTAATGCTTACTATAACGACAAGAAAAGATGCATTTTTCTTACGATTGTCATTCCTTTATTCTCTTTGAATTCAAGACATTCTCAACATAAGTCATGCATAATGCTCGAGGTGTTTTTTCAAAATTGCTAGTGCTATTTCTCGACGTCGATAGTTCTTTAGGGTTTGGGCAAAGATTGCACTTGACTAAAACAGTCTTTTTGTCTTTATCCCTGACGAACTCAAAGTAATACGCAAATGTCCACCTCGCAAAAGTACTGTCTTCTGCCATCTCAGCCTTATGTGATGCACTGTGCGAGGAGCTCAACTAACCACGAACAGGAAATACTCTCGCGCATTTTTTTTTTTAAATCACAGATAATTAATATGAGGTCTCGCGGTCTTGCTGTTTTTAAACAAATACATTTTTGGTTAAAAGTGCTTTGTAACGCACACGTTACTGAACATGTACCGAGTAAAATATTACAGAAAATTGATAAGTAGTGCCTTACATTACTACGTTACAGCAAAAAGTAATCCGTTACTATAACTCGTTACTTTTGTAAAGCGTTACTCCCAATACTGTTTACTAGTTAGGAGTGAATTCTAGCGTCTGAGCTACAGCCTTAAATCTCCCTTCGTGTCACACTGCGTTGGTGCTCGGCACCTGTTAGGCCGCTCAAGCGAGCCGTCGGTGTCAGACGCATAATTCTTGGCGGGTAAAGGGCTCAGTGAAAGACAAACTTGTTTGTTGTTTTACAGGGCTTAGCCTGACGGGGTTATTTATAACGTGAGGTCCTCTCTCACTGCCACTAAAGACGGGCCGCGCAGCTAAAAACAAAACCAGCCAACATGAAGCGTTTTCCACAGGAAGTGCCCTCATCCTTCATCACTACTGAGAAATTGATCCGGGCTTTATTATTAGCGCGACACCCAGGGAGCTGTGGGGGGTCTTCATTTTGCATAACACGACCGTCTATAAGTGTGCCGAAAGTTTATGAGAAACATGCAGTTAGAAATGTTGGAGTTCGTGGCACCTATGAGCAAAATCTGACTTGCGCCAGTTTATAGTTTCAGGGCTGGAGCAAGGGTCATCAGTCAAAGAGGAATGTAGTTGTGTGGTTGCATCCACTGCCTAATAAAGTTTTGGGTGTGGAGCCTTGGGGGACTTGATGCATGTGCAGCTACTGGAGGTTACAGTATGGGGGGGTTGAAGTGGATAAGGTGTCACTGCCCCAGTTGTGTCAGAGATATGGGCAAAAGGAGAAGACTCAGAGGTAATATATGGTTGGACCTGTGCTGCAACCCTTTATGGTTTGTGTGTGAGCACAAGAACGAGCAAATACCCTCTTCACTCTTCATGGACCACACAAATGCAAAGACTGATCTTGACATGAACACACACATGCATACTGACAAACACACTTGACCCCTGCCATGAGCATTCCATGTGCACTGAGAGACTTGGGGGCAAACCACACACATAGCACATGTCCTCATTCTGGCATTTGTGCAAAGACACAAGTGCACACACACACCCACACACACACGCGTGCACACATATGATCAGTATGCACTAATGAGCCACCACTGGGATTAAAAATCTGAGGTGTGAGAAAGGGCAAATACAAACTCAAAGGCACACAAGTAAACTTGTCACTCCTGGCAATTGTTGACCGCACTCTTTTCATCAGGCATCCCAGAGGTTGCTCCACCAACTCCAGTTTACCAGCCACAGTATAGCAGTATAGGTGAGCCCATTTTAAGTATGTTTCTATCTCATTATTTGATGATTGAAGCGGGTCCAAAGCAGTGCCAAAAATACATCAGCGCTGCTTCTTAAAGTGACTAATTATTATTGTTGATCACTGCCGCCTAGTGGAGTGTCTGTGAATTGCAATGACATTGGATATTGCATGGATTAAAATTCATGGATTATACATTTAGCATGCTTTATTAGATTTAATGTCCTTCCCTTCTCCTCCAGTATACCCCTAAATATATCTCTCTCTCTTTCACACAACCACACAAATACACACCCTTTTGAACCAGGTGAAGAGTGTGCCTCTTACTGCCATCCCTCTCAAGCCAAAGTCAGAATGAATCTAGAGACGTTCTGCCTCAAAGACTATGGTGAGTTAAAGAGTTCATGGTCAAGAAAAGTTAACTGATTGTAAAAAAATACATTAAATTATGCCTCTCCCCTCTACTCTTTTGCTATTATTCTTCCTTAGTGCTGAAGGCACAGGTAAGGGCAAAGGAACGCTCGGGCCCCTGGTGGCAGTTCTCTCTGTGGGTTCAGTCGGTGTTCCGCGTTGGTTCGTCTCGGGTTAAGAGAGGCCTTCAAGCCCTTTGGGTTCCTGATCGTGATCTTGGCTGTGGCTGCCCTGCCCTCCAAGTGGGTAGGACCTTCCTCCTGATTGGAGCAGAGGAGAACAGACGGAGCTGGCTACCAGGAGAGAGGCGGCTGGTAGCTGATCGCTCCACAATGGCCCTACAGTGGAGGGAACATTGGCACCCCAAGTTAAGGGGTTTCCGTGGACAGGACAACAGGGGGAAGTGCCCTCCCCACATAAACTCAACATCACACACTCACGCCCACTTGCAAACCCGTGAAGAATTCGTACCACCGCATCTTGAGAAACTACAGCAATCCCCACACATTCACCAGGATCGGTCTACAAAGTCAGTAGAAACTGTCCACACAAACTCGCATTACAATGCCTCTCAGAGTATACACACACACAACATGCGAGGACATCTTGGTCAGGAGAGAGAGCTCTCTCATCAAAATGTTTCACAGAATGAGGGATTTCATGACGTTTTGGCACTACAGGGTACCCAGGATTCTTTGCAGGAAAGACAAACACTTCCAACCGATGCTACAATAAAAACAGCCACTAACAATGAGCACCGTCAAGCAACACAGTCACCACAACATTCTGTCTCATATAAACATACAGAAAGGTCAATAAGTATGGAAGAAGACAAATAAATGAGTTTGGAAGTGCGGCTGAACTTAAACAAATTGGAATTATATTTTTATTATAAAGTATATGTGGTTGTCCTCTAAAGTAAAGAAAAGCTTCTGCAAATATCTACAGTATAATAAGGAGTTTATTATTTGTTCATGGTATAATGCACAGAAACAAGCTATACAGCTATATCAGAATAGGCAAGAGTGTTATTTGTATTTGTGTCTCTCTGGTAATTATCCTGTTAGTATATCTTAACTCTTTCATGTATGAATTATGATCCACTAAGTCAAACCATTGGATAGTTATCAATTTCACATTTGGGGAAAAGGTCAGTGTTTAAATAAGCTTATTTCAACAAAACCATTTAATTCATTAAAAAGCAGGATGTTAGATTACACTTTTCAGATTTAGATTTGAATGTAAATTCTGATTTATATTTTTCAAATTGCCATGTTAAATTCGATGAGAGATTGAAGGGATTTGGTATGATATTGCTGTTGACGTCCTACATTAGGTCTGTACACTTGCTACCATACTGGGCTATAAAGTTATTTTTTGCCAAATTTACTTGTGTGACAGAGGTAAAGGAATGAACTGTTGGACGCGCTTCTTGTTTTTGCTTGCTCATCAGCCCCAGTCGTGAACTTCAACTGGCAGGCCAGTGTTTGGTGCCTGGGCAATGACTATACTGTAGCCTCTAGCATGGAACAGCTTTTCTTAATGTTTTGTTTTTGTGTGTGTAAAGCAGGGTTTGATGTACATGGGTTTTGGGGAAGTAAAGAATGTTCATAGTGAAACTAGGTGATAGACTACCTAAATCTGGAGAAAGAGGTAGTAAACACAATGAAACATGTGAAACCAGCTTTACTCAGCCATATTGTAAAGCATGGACAGTAGCCATAAAAAGCGTGGACAGCAACTGTCTCACAATGCCATAGTACATTTTCAGCCTTTTACAAGTGTTATTAACTGTGAAATCTCTGCAGCATATCACTCTGTTGGCATAATATCTATCGGGTGCTGGCATAATAAGTCAGCAGGTGTCTGTGCCTGACGTTCCATCGTGGAAAAATTCAATAAAACTTTATTATTTATTGTAGCTGTCCCAGTATCACAGCAGAGGTATGATGTTCTTTAAAACATGCACTGTGCTTATGAATGAGGGACTGTCAAATACTTTTGGTATTTGATAACTTTTCTGTTGACTTTTAATTGATATATGAAACAATAAAGGTTATATAAACTGCAATCCAGATTGTTCTGGAAAATACCTTTGCTTTGATAGCTTATATTCATCTATTAGTTCATTACTGAAATTTGAAAGTAAAATCCAAGTACCCATACATATGTTTTAACATGTACAACACTACCTCACAATAAAAAATGTAAATGAAAATTATACATTTATGCTTCTTTTTGTTTATTTTTATTAAGAGAGGGCAAGTGACACTGAATAAAATGTGTGATACTTTTAATTGTATCGCAATGGTAATGCAAACTCTTGGTGCAAAGTTCGGTGCAGCTTCAGACATGAGCAGAAAAAGAGGGGGAAATGGAGAGGGCATTAGGAAAAGTTTCCTGCACCTGCTGAGTTTGTCCAGGCAGCACCTGTCTCTGTTCTGTCTGATGGGACGTTTTCTCACTTAAGCTCCCCGCGCCATCTCCTCGAGTATTAGTCACATACTCACATGCTTTTATACCGGCAAGTTCACTATTTTGTCTACGAGCCAACTGTGTGTATCATATAACGTAGACTTCACACCAAATAAGCTCCTGAACACACACACATTTCAATGGTGAGTATGTTTTCTCTTTGTAAAAGCTTAGGCATATCAATACAGACATAACATGCCTGATTAATGACTCTCTCACACTCCCACGTACACACCCACAGTGAGATAAACGCCGTGCTTTTTATTGGCTGGCAAGAAGAATTTTTAAGGGATACAAGGCCTCCAAAGCCAAAGTTCAACAAGCCTCTCTCTCTCTCTCTCTCTCATATAATTTTCATCCATCCCTTTGTGTAACCCTTTCCTCAACCCTCTCTTTGTACCTCTCAGTCTCTCTCTGGTCGTGCTAAACGCCAACACTGCAAGTTAAACCTCGGCGCACCATGAAGGCTTTCCCACAGTGTTTCAGATACACCCACACTTGTTCCGACAGCCACTCTGTCTTCACACACTCACACACTTGGCCCCGGGAAACAGATACACACGCGGCTTCTGTTAACCCGAGAGCGAGGGGGTCAATCCAGTTGATCCTTGACATGAATGCCTCTCATATGAACACACCGCATCCATGGAAACAAGACCCCTCCACCACCACCACCACCACCACTGTTCATCTACATTAACTCCAATAAAAACAGTACCACCTGTGGCTGACTGTACCCCATTGTACAAACAAGGAGTCAAAAATATCTCATTTTAACGTAGAGGAACAGTTCAAGAGTTGTATTCAGTGACCCCAAAAATGTCCACTGATGGGAGAAGTGAATAACATTGATTACCTTATTACAGTGGCACCTGGTAGTAATTGTGACACATTTGGCAGCAAGTAAACATGCTGTCCTTGAAGTTAATGTGTTCTAAGCATTAAAATGGGCAAGCGTAAGGATTTGAGTGACTTTGATAAGGGACAAATTGCGATGACATGACGAATAGCTCATGGCATCTCCCCAAGCTTCTTCCGCAAGCTTCTAGATCTGATTCCCTGACCAATGGGTGACTAGAGGCTGTTGATTTACGAGAAAGACTTTTATCTGACATCCTTTGTTACCGTGGCAATGTCTGGACTGCGTTTCTGTGCACGTTTAACCCAGAGAGGCTTTTTTCCCCGTCTGGCCATGGATTACTGATCAAAGCTGGAACCTGGAGGGAGACGGAGAGGGCAGCCTTCCCTAACCAGGTGGTGTGTGTGAGGATTGAAAGGCAACACCCAGCTGTAGAAAAAGAGGTTGATTAGTGCACATGCTGCATTGTGTGTGTGTGTGTGTGTGTGTGTCCGGAACAGATTGATTTGTTAAGATTGCCGGGGCTGGGGTTGGGAGTCGGGTGACCATCGATGACGCAAAACTGTATATGCACCGGATAGGCCCATCATAGTTAGGGAGAGAGCACGTCAGGGGGGACACGTTGAGCGTGAGTCACCAATCTTATCCAAACTTCGTTACAACTAGACTTTGACTTGACTTTGACATGGACTCGGAGGTCACCCTACCACAGACCTACTCCCCGCTAAAGACAATACAGACAATCCACGCAGAGTCACATTATTAATTACCATATATACGCTGATACATGCTGGTGTCTCGTATTAGGTCATACTTTAATGCAATCAATGCAATAATACACTGTTAACAACCAGACATAGTTAGATTACAAATAAATAAAATAAGTTAATTAGTTCTTATTTCCATGACAACTCAAGTCAATATTTGTTTTGCCCAATCCATAGCCACTATGTATTGAAGTATTAACGCTTGTATTGATGTATTGACGCTTTTGGCAGCATATCTGGCATACAGAGTTGATATTTTCTGCATTTTGATATTAGGGCCATTTCTTTTGAGGATGTTTGCTCTTTTCTGATAAAATTTTAAAGGTCCCATATTATAATTCTTTTAACAAGTTAAAATAGGTCTATGAGCTCCACTAAACATGTCTCTGATGTGCTTTAAGCACACGATTTCTGACATTCGTAAATTAATACTAACACAATTCACAATGTTTTAATCAAACTTAGAGTGTGTGTAGAGGCAGTACAGGCCCAAAGGGATGTCCAAAGAACAGAAAAATTGAAAATTCTCATAATATGGGACCTTTAACATCAGCGACTAACACATTCACCTCCAGATTCACTTGAAGGCGTCAAAAACTTTGAGCGTAGTAACATAATTCAGTCGCTATGGGCGCATCCTCCTCATATATTCTCCCCCTGCCTTATTCCCTCCTGTATATGCTGTGAAATGTGGGTTGTTTTCAATCACCAAACCAAATTTACTCCGAGACAGAACGGTAACGGCACCCCTGGTAACATAGTTCAGTTTTACACAAAAGCATTCTAAGCCATGTGAGTCACTTAAGAATGTTTCATGATTCCTCTTCAATGTCCAGTGGTTTAGTAGTGAGCGCTTCTGGAAGACATGGGTTCTGAAGGTAGAGGTAAATAACCTGAACCTGTGGAAAGACACATATCCGAAAATTCTAGAAGCTAGATTAAATTATTGCATACATACAGCTTTTTTTTAGAATAGAGTAGTATTGAACTTACCTGAATTTCAACCTCTTGAGAGATGTCCATTGGAGGACTGTTTTGATTCAAGGTGTCCACAGGGGGGCGCAAAATGCTGGGGCCAAATACTGTGGCCAAGTTACTCAGAGACATCTTGTTTTGTTCTTCCTTTTCAGCAACTCTGAAGATGCAAAGATCGAGATAGAGACGGAAAACGGAAAGAGGAGAGAGAGTGTAGGATTAAAGAGGTAAAGAAGTAAATCTGCTTCGACTAAATGACTCAGCTTGAAACTAGGTCAGAGACAAAGCCGAGACTAAATCAGTGTAATCTGGTGGAGGATGACAGGAAGTTGTGTTATTATATGGGAAATTTTTATTGCACTGCAAATAAAAATATTTATATATGCATGTAATATTTATATATATTGTGTGTGGGTATATATATATATATACACGCACACACACACTGCCCTCCAAAAGTTTGGAAATGCCCCTGGCAAAGTGGGGTTTTGGACGATATCGGCATAAATCAAATACATTAAAGTAACTTGACATTATCTTTGGATACCAGCAATAATCATTTTTATTTTGATTACATAATAATGGCAATATATACATGTCAAAGTCAGACATGCCCCTTTGCCAGCCGTAATGTCTGGTTACTGGTTTAAACTTGGCCCAGGTTTTTTAAAGATTTTTGTGTCAGCACACCTTAATAGCTTCAACAACTGTTTGGTTCAGTGACAGCTCGGATGCCCAGATTATGCAGAGCTGTAATAGCTGATAATGGTGGATATTTTGATGAATCCAAAATTTAAGTATTTTCTATGTATAAACTGTTTAATTAACTGTGTATGTAATGAAATATGTTTTCGTAGTTTGTGTTGTCCCTTATCAGTGCAACATTATCACAAATTAAAAAGGATTCATGGCAATACTGTCCAAAACCCCACTTTGCTAGGGGCGTTTCCAAACTTTTGGAGGGCAGTGTATAAATATATACACTAAATATATATATATTCTTGTTGAACAAATCCAGGTGATATAATTAAGTGTTTTACAATATTGAGTTCAGTGTCGGAACGGCGAGCTGTCTTACAGCCTTTCAGTGCTGTTCCATTCATGTCTCATTGCTGATTTAGTAGTCTGTGCTCCTTAATTATCTGCCATTAAGTGTAGCCTTGATGTGTGCCAATGTGGAACTTAATTGGACACTAATTAAATAGAGGTTAATGACCCTAGAAGTAGACACTTCCTGCTCTCATCAGCCACTTCATACTAGATATACACAATATTATTACACGGTGGCTTCCTGCTTGTTTAACTTGTATTTGTTCAAATAAAAACTTGCTTGCCAGATTAAATGATCAGTACGGTGGGAAAGGCAGCAGACAGTGGAAAGTTTTCATTCCTGGACACAGGAAGTTACCGTTTGAGGTGATGTAAGAGGTAGAGAAGAGTGTTGCGGTTGATGTCAGGAAAGGACAGCAACTCAGATAGCATGCAGTTTGCTCGAAGGTACGGGTCGGCGTGGTCTGTGGGAGACAAACGATGAGTCAGTTTGTGTGTACGTGTAGTTTTGTGTCCAAAGCATTACATAACTGACATATTTTAGACGCCAGCAAAAACACACCCAGTGCTTTTGAAAGACTCTTAAAATGACTCGGAGGTATAAGAGGTTCAGGCAGCTCCCTTAGGTACAGCTTTAGCGTTCCAGAAACTGCATTCACATCGACACTTCTCAGTTTACTCATGGCCTCCCAGTAATCTAAAAACAGAAAAAGACAAAGAGGAACAGTTTAAAAAACAAAAAAATAAAAGTCACAGGATTGTGGGAAATCATCAAAAGAATAACTTTTAGTATTACAACAGATCAACACACACACACACACTCAGAGAGAGAGAGTGAGACTGACTCACTGGTGTCGAATGCATTTTTGAGAGCCTGAATCTCCCTGCTGGCTCCAGAAATTCTGTAAATGCCTTCCTCTTCCAGACCTCTCTTCTCCACCTCTTCAACACAGGAGCGTATGATATGAGGCACCAGCACACCTTCCTGTCTGAAAAGGACACACACAACACACCGAGCAGGGTATAAACATAAGAGTGATATATAATTTCCGACTACCAGCATGGATAGTCACCAGATCAGACAGGAAGCTAACTCAGAACGTGACTGACCATCAGCATAATGTCAGAATACTTTTTCCTTTTTTGCAGAACTTGCTGATGTCTTAGTCTGTTGTAATATTCTAATTCCTGTTTTGATGATAAAGCTGATCTCTCAATTTCCATTTCCTCATTAATCGTAATTGGAAATTCGGCTAATTCACAAGGCTGCCAAATACAGCTCAATGTGTCAACCAAGAATGTATATCTTTTTAAGTTACACAATACTATATGATGTTTTTTTTTAACGTGCAGTGCATCCAGCATTTTATTGTGTTCATTATCCTTAATATCAACATATTTATGAACATATATCCATTATGTATCGCAGACACAATATGAAATTACTAGAAAAACTTCAGCTACTGACCGCGCTACGTCTCCAATTAACATGGAGAATACTGGCTTCTGCTGGAGGGGGGCAGAGCTTGGTGGCTCCAGGGGGTGGGGTAAGTATTTGATTGACAGCATCACCTCTATTGTTCCCAAGTTCAAAGTCATTTTCTTCCACTTCTTAAGCATATCAGCAGGATCTAACTGTCACACACACACACACACAGATAACTGTTAAATTTATTCACATTTTAAGTGAGCACACAATGCACCATAACAAAATGTGAACTTAGGGGTGGTCTCTGCTTTGTGCATGTAGTCCTGGGGGTGGGTTCCAGTTACAGCAACCCAAACAGGGATTAAGCAGTCCATATTTCACAAATATTTAACAAGATTATGAGATGAGATGCTCAAATGAATCAAGCAGAAGTTATGCAATTACATACGAGTTATGTACTGACTATTACGTCTGGATAAGGGCAGTATAAAGCAACGTGACTTTGATTTTACAAATTAGTGATTATTTGCACCGTATAAAATATACATTTACAGCATTTAGCAGACGCTCTTATCCAGAACAACTTACATTTCCTAATTTCAGGGACAGTTCCCCTGAGAGCAACTTAGGGTTAAGGGTCTTGCTCAGGGACCCAATGCTGGTAACGCCAGAGGTCAGATTCGAACCCACAACCTCATGGTCCAAAGGTGAGTGTCCTACCAGTAGGCCACCAACACCCATACCACCACCCATATACAGTTAGGGTGTTAACATGATCTTATCATTATAGCATTATAGATTTAGAATATAGAATAAGGCACTAGAAGAGATCTCACCAGTAGTGTGGCTCTACCCAAGATGTTCTCCTGAGACTCGGAGAGGCACAGTACATAGATTTGCTGAGCTCCATCCACCTGCAGCAACAGCTCCTACACACACACACACACAAATATTCAGAGTCAACTTTTCATCATCTTATGGTGTATGGTGTATAAATACTGTAGTATTCAAATAAAAGTCAAGAAGCCGAAAAAAGAAAAGTGCTTTTGAGCGTGTTATGTTTTCACCTGATCCCAATGTGGTGTCAGACTGAAAGAAGAGAGACATGTCTGCGCTCTTCTGTCAAAAATCTCAAAGCCATCAACCTCAACACACACACAGACACCTGCAAGACCAGGGAAAACAGTGTGATGTAAAAGCGACTGTCTCGCTCATGCGTGGATGACAAGGAGAGACGTGACTTACAAGCAGGCTCCTGTAGACCACAAGCTGAATGCACAACCACACACACGCTCCCACACATGCTTTTCTCCTCAAGATCTGCAAGGAAAAAAAAAAGAGAGAGACAGACAAATGAACTCTTGTTAAATGATAATTAGATAACTATGACTTCAGTCAATATTTATCAGAATAGGATAACTGTGACAAAAGGTCAGCATGCCTTGTAAGACACACCAAACCTTTTGTCAACTTAGGTGAACAACTATTTATATGTTTTAGACTTCAGGTAGCGGAAATTCATCAGTCTGATGTTACAAAAACAAGCAGTACTACTATTCAAAGTCATTTTCCTTCATGTCTTAATCATATCAACAGGATCTAACTGTCCCACAAACATATGCAGATTATTGCCATTGTTGAGAGAGTAACAACACTACGCTCAGGTCAGCAACTCAGGTCATGCATCTGTAATAAACTCGCTGCTCCCCACTTGTATACCACTTATTTACCGCTAGGTCTGTAAACCTCACTGCAGCAATTCACGGTTATTGCAATTTGTCACTGCAACGCTCCAAAACTTTGAATGACTTCCTTGTTGTCACTTCTTCAGTTGACAGCCTCATGTTCTATGCAGCACTGAAAGCTGTAAAATGCTGACATTTAAATAAAGGTTGAAAGTAAAAGTCTCCTTGTTGCAGTCTTTCCTATCTCACAGATGCAAAAGAGGATATTTGAGACATTTGGGACAGTGGTGGCCAAGTGGCAAAAGCATGTGCTAAATTACATAACATAAAGGTCTATTATTAAATAGAAAAGCCAAAGCCATATCCTGGAAAATGGGGTAAGTGGTAACCGAGCACGGCAGGGTCACTGTCCAGAATCAAGAGACAACTCTACACTCGCTTTGATGTGCAAGTACTGACTAACACAGTCCACTAAATATGCCTATTCACTGTATAGCGATACATGCAAACTCTGCAAACTCGCAGCATCGTACTCTCCTCCGGATGTTCTGAGATAGAAATAGGTTGTTTGTACAATTTGCAAATTTTGTGGGATCAGGTGACCGTCTTTAGGATGAAGTAATGAGAACTGGAGACACTCATCCCGAGCTACTTAAGCTCAAGGGTTCCATGGTGGCCGGAGGTAGAACAGAGCAGGATTTGAACAACTTACCTGTTGTTCTAACCCTAACCCTATCCCTAACCCTACAACTTCTTAGTCTGTAAAACACTGGGCCACTAACCAAAAAAGTCATCCCCAAATCCTTCATCTGTTTCGTTTGAATTCTCTACGATCTTCTGTGCATGATATTTGCTTGCATAAGCATCAGTGAACTGAGCTGAAAGAGAGAAAATGTGTGAAGTGTAAATGGAAACCCCAAAAAGGTTGTGCAAAAGGTGTAAGAGAATGTGAAACGTAGCTCACTTGAAGGAGCATATGAGCATATGAGTTTTTGCGATGGGTTTCCACCCATTAGTGAAGTGAAATGAGAGAGAGAAAGCGTGTGTGTGAAATGTAAAATAAGAACCCCAGTGATGGCCTGCAAATGGTGTCAGATAATGTGATGTGAGAAAACAGCACATTTGCATAAGCATAAGCATCTGTGTGTGTGTATGAATGTTGAGGGACTGACCAGGCTGAAGAGAGCACAGAGGTGGCTGTTGAGTCATTCTTAGTTTGACACACGAGTTTGTCAGGGAAAGTAAATCGGGTGGCACTGTCTCGAGGTCTGGGATGCAAACACACACACACAATGTGTAACAATCAAATTTAATTGACACGCAAACAGCTTAGTTTTGGGAATTTGAGTGGGAAATTCTCTCACCCTCTGCTCTGAGCTTGTTGATTGCTTCCATCCATTCTTCGAGATCATACAGAGATGGCAAGTGAATGGTGTGCGCCTACAGCAAGAGGGGGGAGAGAGATGAAGCTATAGGCTAAGGGCCGCTGTTTAAACTAGATGTTTTAAACTCGGTAAAGCTGTGGTAAAACTCACCTTGCTGCTTGAGCTCTGCAGCTCTAAGATATAAGAGGGCTTGTGTGTGAGCATCCAGAGCTCACAGGCCTCAAGCTTTCTTCTGCATCGATCAGCAGCACGGGCAACAGAGCCTTTACCCTCTTTCTAAAAGATACACACACAAATGTTACACTGGGAACGTCTTCATTAAGCTTATTCACACCCACACATAACACTTTACTGCCCCCCACACACACACTCACACACCAGTACCCAATACCGTGTACTGCTGGATTGCACGCCTTAAGTGAAATATCTTTGTTCTCATGTTGTTGATTTTGAGCTGCAGCTCGGGTGAAGAGTCCAAATCTGCAGCCCAGTGCATCTTCAGTCCCACTAATGGCATATACCAACAAAACCTATAGTGAGACTGTCTCCTGATACACACAAACATAAACACAAACACACATTAGTTCAAAAATCATTATTTGCTAATATAATAACGCCAATAATACTGATGATATAATTCTTTTTCTGTCTGTATACCACCACGATAGATCTGAAATGAAGCCTTCAAGATGCACCTTTCACCTTTAATTTAGCCGTTTAAAAAGGGCATTGTACTACTGCCCTTTCACAGAGTCACTCTATTTTCAGAGGCTCTAAAGTAATTACGCAAAGTAGCTCTTTACCAGTATCCTTAGTTTAAGCCTATACTTCCATCACTTTGATTGACTTATTTCAAATTCATTAAGAGAAAGTGACAAAAATCACATCTATGTCCAAATGCCACTTAACTGCATCTACTTAAAATGTTTTATTTGTAAAACATTTCTGAAGGTTTTCTGATGACCATAAGGTTTTCAGTTTGCAATTATTTGGGAGCCAAAGTAATTCAAGAACAAATTCAAGGTCATGAAGAAGGCACTCTTGTCTGAAAGTCTCCTTTTTACTCACCCCATAGCTCCACCCTTCAGTTTCACGCACAGCAGCAGGTCTGTGTAAAGGAAAAGGTGTCTCAGGCTTCTCGCACCTTCACAGACATCTACAACAAACCCATCACGCACTAACTGCCGTCGCTGTGAAACAAACACACACGTTAATTCAGAACGTCTTTATGACACAAAGATATGGCTTTAAGTGTGACAGCAGCCAAACAAACCTGACCTCAGTCAGTTTGTACATGTTTATATTGCCTCACATTATTACTGTCTTACAGCTCCAAGCTCATATGTGTCTGCTGGTTTGCACATCTGTAAGTACCTCTCCTCTACTGAGAGTGACAGAGGTCTTGCATTGTGAGCCCTCATTGACCCCATTTAAGAAGCTGCTGGAGACACGGAGAGCTTCCTGTAGCAGCGTTCTGTCGTTGTGATCCTCTGGTGTCTGTTTCAGTAGATCCTGAAGGTGAAATAGACAGAGGCATAAAAAACAAGAAAACGACTTCAGCTGCATCTGAAATTGATCTCTTTAATTTTGCATTTGATCAGTTTAAAAAACTGATCTTTGTTAATTTGATCATGATAATTATAAAATTTACTGATGGAACTTCAATCACATGTTACTCTTACATGCAGCACTAAAGTTGTTTTAGTCACTCTGTCCAGAGGCTTGTAGAGAAGAGCTGTAAAATGAGACACAAACACACACAAAAACTGAAGGTAACAGTCAACATAAATCAGAAATAAAATGGACCTACAGTGTGTGTATTACCTTCAAATGTGTACTTTGATTTGGAGCTGTCTGTTACTTTGGTGGCCTTCATGCTCTATATAAAATATGAAGGTTAACTGACATGTACGAGCCTGCTATGGTTAAAGAGAGCAAATACTTGCTACGCAATCCATTGCCAGGCCATACCTGAGCGAGGGTTCGGAATCGTGGATCCGACTGTGTGCACTTCCGCACGATCTGAACCGCACTCTCGTAGTTATCAATGAATCCTCTGTATGCTCGTAACTGGCTTACCTGCACATTGCATGACAACAATGCGGCCCATCAGATTTGACAGAGTAGCGTTCTTTAAATACGATAACGGCAAAAGAAGTGAAGAAGTAGAAAAAGCGAGAAACTTACAAATTTGAGAAAAAGGTCTCCCACAGACAGCTGTAGGTCTTCATGGTGGAACTGCTGCTCAGGAAGGTCCAGGTCCACCAAGAAGTGCAGTCTGGTCTTGAGGTTGCTGTAGAAGTCTTTATGAAGATCCCTTAACTCTGGCAGCTGGTAGAACACAGTCTGAACCTCTTCGAGGGACAAAACAGGCTGGGAGGTGCCAGCTGAAGCCCGCAGAGCCTTCATAGGCTGTGGATGAATGGATGGATGGAAGGATGGATGGATACAGAGAGAGAGAGAGAGAGAGAGAGAGAGAGAGAGAGAGAGAGACAGACAGACAGACAGACAGATAGATAGATGGGGTAAGCTGGTTAGATTTGTACAAGTGTTTCAAATTAGATCTACACTATTTAGAGTTTAATAAACTATTATTGTCACTTCTATAATTACTTCAGAAACTGCTGTGAATTATCACACATTTCATCTTGTGAAAAGGAAGCAGTACTTCACATTTCATACTATGGAGTTGGGAAAGAGAAGTTTGGCTGTGACAGAAGAACTGAAAGGGGAAGAAAGGCTTTCTGCAGGTAGTATGAATAATAATGTGGGGGAATTTTGTTTCTAAATTAGTCATAAAACACTTCATAAACTACTTTCAGATTTCTGATTCATACATTTCCACATTCTAGTCTACATTCATCTATATTTACACATGATCTGTTCTGAAAAGAGTGAAATACAATTCTGCAATGCAATTACCCTGAATCCAGATATTTATTGCAGGTCAATAAGAGTTAGTATGCTTTGCAAGTTTTATATGTAAAAATATATATGTGTGTGTTACCATGAGCAGTGTTTCCAGCTCAGACAAGTAGGTATCTTCACTGATTAAAATCTCTCTGAGTACCAGCAGTCTTTTCTGCAGCATGTCCTCTGGACTTTTACATGTCTGGAACAATTCAGCAACAAGGCCATTAGTCAAGCAAATACACTGCTGTTTCTGAAAGCCTTCACATAGTCAGATACCAAAACAGCAATTATAGCAAAAATAATCATTCAAATGTAAACTTAATACTGCTTCTGGTGTAATTTCATGTGCCCATAAATCTACAGTCAGCATATAGGCTACTGGCTGAAAGAAACCAATTTATTGCACTTAAAAACATCTAAAAGTCCATAACTTTTATTGTTAATTGTGTGGACTTACAGGTGTGTCTGGAAGTCCTGGTGCTTCTTGTAAAGTGCTATTAGGGAGCCAGTCTGAATCATCGCTGAAAACGTCCTGCAAAAGGTCTGATGCTACAGCCTCCTCCTCTACCACTATCACAGTCACACAAAACACAAAATATCATATTTTGTCATAGGCAACTTTCCAATAAACACTATATTTGCATCACAGACTGAGAACAAGTACATAAAACATAAAGAAATAAAAAGAAATTTATTTAGACCTAACATACCCGGCAAACCATAGAATGCGAGGTAATCCACAGCCTCTTCATACAGATCCATCACCTTAGCCACATTCAGTAAATCTGCATAACTGGTATATTTGACTAGAACGCCTCAGAAACAGCAGAAAACATTGAGTGTGTCTCTCGCTGGTCTTGCTTCTTTCATTTGAAGAGCAGTGTGCTAAGTGGAGAGCAATGACTGAAGTTCTTCCTGTTTCTATGACCACGACAGAGTGAGAGAGGATGTACTTGTGTGAGAGAGATTTGTGAATTCTTGTAACACTTTTATTTCTGATTTCTTTACATTGAAAGCAAATGTACCATTCCTGCATCAACAGCAACAACTAGGCACAAAAAGTACAGAAAGTCCACGGAAGCCTCAGTGCAGCTGAAAGCACTGAAGAAGACAAATGTGTATATAATTAAAAAAAATTGAATTAAATGAAAGGTTACATTTATATTAAATTATATTGTTACATTATATTTTATTATATTATAAAAAGTCAGATCTTTTACACATAGTCATATGTAGTTTTAAATGTACACAACGTGTGCATTTGTTCACCGCATTCAACACAAAATGTGCAACCAAACATCTTTGTGTTACCTTTATTGACATTTACTGTGTCAACTTTGAGTACATTTTACAGTGAATGTGTTAAAATGAACACAAGAAACGTTGTCCCAAAACTCACCCATTAATGTAAGAATTCGATACAGTTTGTGTCCATTTTAACATATCTTTTCCAAGAGTGTATATCTTTTGCTTAAGGTATTGTGAATATTTAAGTAACATGTGACTCAATGTCAGACCTTTTTTCTCCATCTAATGTTCAGATTTTTAGATGGAGAATCCCCGTTCAGTATAGTTCATTCTAATAATTACGGCACATCATTGCGGCTCTGTCGCCATCTGCTGGAAATCTTAGGTCAAAGGAAACGTACCCATAATAAATATAACATTGCATTATTATTGTAATAATTTTAACATTTACTCCGATTTTATTCGGGGTTTTTTTCTGTGCTTGTTTTTTCTTTTTCTGTTATGTGATGGCACAAGATGTTTTCTGACTTGTTGGAAAACCAAACACATATAATCTTATTGTAATCATTAAAAAAAAAAAGTCCATGCAGTTCAGCTTTTGAACACTGAGTGTCGCTGTCATACATCCAAATGACGACGCCTCTCATACTGTACAAACTAGTGACGGGCACGGCAGTTCTTTTAGATGTACTGAATCACTAGAATCAGTTCACTAAAAAGATTCGTTCAAAAGATTCGTTCACCGAAACACCGAATCATTCAGTGCTTGGCGGGAGGAGCCTGCGACTCCGACCTCCTGGACTGATACACACCTGAACGGTTCAGGTTTACGGCTTCCGGTACCGGAAGACGAGGGTGTTGTGGCTGTGTTGCTTTGACAAACTCGTTTATAAATCATGTTTTAAGTGTCCTGTCCTATGGTATATTGTTTAACTGGTCTACTCGGCAAATTGGGCTCAGTAAGTGAGCCGTTCACTGAACGTATGCCCCACAGTACATTCAGTGAAGGAGTCACACTGAACATGCACCGTTCCCTCGCAAACTGTCGCAATGACAGTCACGCATTTCCCCAAACTGCGGTTTTTTACACTACTTGTTACACGCTGTATCCTACTGTACGTGAGTTGTTGCGGTGGCAATTTAGCAGAGGGTTTTTTTGGGGTTTTTTTTTAGTTCGTTTTCTCCGAGGTACACTTGAACACAACACACCCCTATCTCCCTCCGTCGCTCCTGCCTAGTGCCTGCTACAGCTGGTGAGTCTCTCTTCTCTTTACTGCTAGCCTAACGTTTTAAGTTTGTTTATCTGGAAACTAAATCTGTTAAAACAACGGAGAACAACGGTCGCCATGAAAGTGTGTCCCTCAGAGGAAAATGATTCAGGAGAGTGTAGTTCACTGAGTGATTCCTTCATTCAGGCGTCGGCGCGCGCGGTCCCTCCCTGCAGCGGCGCGGCAACGGAACTGAGAAACGAACGAATCGCTTGAGGAAGTGATTCGGTTCAGTACGTCCCCTTAAAAGATTCGTTCTTTTGAACGAGTCGTTCAACAGTACTACAAACTGTATAAACTCGAAAAATGGCGAAACCAAATCAAATACAAAGCAGAAAATCCGAATGACTGTTCGGATATGTGGCAATACCAATACTCTATTTATTTTGTACAACAAGAAGTCTCTAATTATCTAGAAAATAAGAGCAGTAAGAATAAATCCAAATGAAGAATGCTAATTAGTAAAAAGTTCGGGCAGCGTGGCGTAAATAAAAACGGATCTTCATTCTGTATGGCAACAAAGGGGGAAATCTAGCCACAAAATCCCTCAGATTCACAATGACAATATTGCGGTGACGTTTCTCGAGTGGGCGAGTTCTGACCTGTAGTGTGCGTGTCTTCTGAGTGGCCGTGATCTAAACGGACTAGTTTCCCAGTTGTTTTGTTAACCATTTGCTTATGGATTATAACAAGTCATTACAGGACTTAGAAATCAGTTACTTACTTTTAGAAAGATCAAATACAGACAAAACCCGTGAATTCTTGTAGAATCTAATGCGGTTTGTTGGTAACGTTTCCCTTGCACAAATATAATAATACATGACTTATAATTCAGTCTGGCAATTACCTGATTTTATGGATGTAAGGGCGTTAATGTGTAACTAGATGTTGTCCCACATACAGGAAATTAGTTGCATTGTTTCATAGATGAGCGCAAACTAGATTTTAATTTGTGTGAAGTAACATCTGGTTTTATTTTGATTTTGATATTATTTATAACATTATAACCACACTCAGTTCAAGGTTAAGGTCATCAGAAGCTGTGTACATATACATAGTGAGATCAGGTGTTTCTCCATATGCCATGGTGCAACATGTAGCAACATTCAACATGGTGTAACAGAAACAATGCAATGAATAGACATTACAAATGTTCCTAAATTGTCACGTACCACACCTCTAATACCGAAGCTGCAAGAACCTCTGCTTGCCTTCAAGGCCAAGAATGGAGCTGCACCTCCTTACTTATCCGCACTGAACAAGTGACGTGTCACTTCTTATCCTCTCAGAACATGAAACGCTGCTTCTCTCGTACCATCAATACCAAAAGAAGAAGAGACTTCTTCAAGACTCTTTGCAGTGTTGGCTCCCCAGTGGTGAAATGAACCTCCTCCTGCCATCAGCATCGTATCTAGGGGACTGTTTACTTTGTTTTTCCTAAAAAAAACACTAACCCATAACCCTCTACTCTTGTTACTGTGCAAACAGAGTTTGTTAAGGCGTGTAACTTAGCTGGTGCTAATTTAGTTGGATGACAGTTGTTGATTTAAGTCAGGCTTTACAGATTGAAGATGTTTCTCTGGATGAGACTATCTACTAAATGCTGTAAATCTTTAAGGCATACTGCAGATTTGTGTGATTTAAGAATTATTATTTTTGTAGGTAAAATGACTACATTCAAATTCTTTAAATGAACTAGGATTTGTTTTACAGTAATTTAACAAACTGCACCAACCCACTTCTGTTTACCTTTTGGTTGTAAATGCAACAGTAATATTGGGTTAAATATTACTGCATCATGTGAGCTGTGAGCCAGGCTATACAGTATATAGTGTATTAGTATAAATATTTCCTACTTCTAACACATTCTTTTGCATATACCTTTAAAACGTATGCACAATTTTCAGATACACCAAGACATATTAACCAAGTGTTAAGAACAAATAAATATTCTAAACTGTTTCATGGTTTCCTACGAAGTGTATTTCCTGGTCATCCAGTTATAGTGAAGCTGTACAGCACATCTGCTGAGCTCACTAGGGTGGTTTCAGTTCTGTGTTTTTTGGCCAACTGAACTGAACCTGTGAGAGCATGAGAAAGTCTGAGCAGCTCGAGGAGAGAGGCAAGAATGAAAATAATCAGCCAAAATGTTTTAAGCGGCCCACACTGACCTCTACAGACTTCTGGACTTCGATGTTCTCATTGGGATTCGCAGTTGGTGGTGTAACAGTTGGAAGTTCGCCCCGTGATCAGAAGGTCGCCGGTTCGAATCCCAGTCCGGTAAAGTTACCACTGAGATACTCATAAGCAAGGTACTGTCCCCAAGCACAGCTCCCCAGGCGCTGCTCATGTTAGCTGCCCAAATGTTAGCTGGGTCAAATGCAGAGGTCACATTTCCTTTGGTGTGTTCACCATGACAAATAATCATTCTCTTTACAGTTGTGGCCATAGTATTTCCACTTTTTCCTGTAAATAAAACTGTAAATAATCCACTGTGGCATTGTCCTGGAAAGGATGTGAGCATTATCTTACACCAAGGTCAGAGCACATACCAAATCTCTTTGCTCCCTTCTCTCCATTGTTTACCCTATCTCCCCCATATCATCACATTAGGCCTTGTTTTTGCTAACTCTGGTCCAAACTGTGTGGTTTCTAAAGACATTGTGTATGTTCATAAGTGAATATTGTGTGTATTTAAACATAGAATTTAAACAAAGAAATTGAATATTTGTACAAATTTGAAAAAATCTTCAACATCACAAGAAGGTCAGTGTTCACGATACCTTTGACTCTATGGTCTCTCTCGTGTAGTTAATATTATATCCATACTCGAAATGCAAAGTTCAAAGATCCTGTTTTATAACAAGTAATACATGTAATACTACATAATTACTATACAACTTTATAATAAACAGTCATGTGTTTTGGAGCAGTGATCATTGTAGTGTGCGTCTGTGTCCATGAATGCATCAAGAAAGCCAGCCAGGGCTTTCTGGTTTTCTATATCCTACTTCACCCACTTCCAGTCCTAAAACATGAGATTCTGTCTTTTTTACCTGTATGAAACGTAACAGTTGGCTGATGCTTCACAAAGTTCATATTTATCAGGATGGCATCCTGCATTGTGCTCGACTCCTCACACCCCACTCTTCCAAAAGCCATCAGACTCCTAAACACACAGCCTGTTCTGCCACTCCTCACCACCCACAACGAACTGTGAATTGACTTACATTTCTTGCACTTTACACATCCCTGTTTTAAGATGCACATACTGTTACACTCACAATTTGGTCCATGCTGCATTTGTGCATACTGTCTAAGAGATAATGTTTTTTAATAGATTGTCTGTATATTCATATTAAACTGCAGATGCATATTTAATGCACAAAAGTACAGTATTGTAATTGTAGTTTTTCTCCACACGACTGCTTTTGTAGTACTTGCACATATTATGAATACCTAGCTTAGAGTTTATGTTTATAGTTTATTCATATATGTGCCTTCTTTGTACTCTGTAAAAACTGGGACCCAGTCATTTCTACATAGATGAGATGATATAGTTTACTTGACTTAATGTTCACAAAGTTTTATTTTATCATGTGTGTTTTTGACAAAAGGTATCCACATTTTGTTCCATTACTACCTCCTCCACATGTATAAAGAATGAAAGTATGAAAATAGTCCAGGAATACTGTTACTGTCCTATTGAAATTAGTTTCAAGACCATTTGAAAATATTTGCCTCCATATATAGGAGCCTCCATGGTGCCAATATTATCAGGAAACCACAAAACGTCAGTTGTAACAAGGATATAACTTCTAAGTTTGCTCTCTTCCTGTGATCTTCTGTATCATGTAATAAATCTTCAAATTGTGTAACACGATTGTGTAATATGTCTGTTTAACCACATCTGATGGGCAGTCTCTAGCATGATAAAAGGCTACACAATTTTTTTTATTTTCCTCTGGTATCATAAAAAACGTTTGCTTCATGCAACATTTAATACAGCATGTTAGATGATAACAGGAGAGATCAAACCTTAATCTTTCATAAAATGATGTGGTCTTGTTTGTCATGATATTCTATCTGTCCCAAGTGGTTATATTGTGTTGTATCTCAGGAAATACCTCTTACAAATCATGTGCTGGTGAGGATCAGGAAATCCCATGGGTCAATAACACATAATTTGGAAGAAACATGGAGGGCGTGGGTCTTGGGAACACTCCATGACAAACAGAAACCTTTAACATCTGCAGTAAAGTGTAATGTTCAAGCAAGTACACTAATATCATTGTCATTTGTATCTATTAAAACAACTAACATCTATTTAACATCTTTTTTTTTTTTAATGTTAATGCCATGTTAATGTTTGGCAAAGAGGAGGTGAAAGTCACTGGAGGAAATCTGGAAAACTGGATCTATGCTCTGAACATCATTTACATGTTGACACAAGACAAAAACAAAAATGTTCCAAAGAAAACTTACGTTTTATTTATCAACTTATGAAAAGAGATTATCAAGTTGTTGATACTTATCATGCATCATACATATCAAAAAAGCTACTGATTAACTTGTGCTGGTTCATATATGTGTATGTATATATCAAAATAAGCTGCTGATTAATGTCTCATTGATGTACAGATCCTCAACATAAGTTGAAAATCATATGATCAAAGAGGGATCTTAGGAGGCACAAGATACACTTTCAAACTAAAGCGATATAACAAAGGTCTCTGCTTAAAATTCTCTGAACGTAAATGTTGAACATTCCAACAACACACTGGCCAACTTCAAGCAGCAGTCTGACTACGCGCGAATCTGCTGAGTAACTACGGTGGAACTAGTGGCACGAGCTCGAATCTTAATTTCCCGAGACATCTGGCACCAGGCACATGGATAGCAGAAACACAATGTGCAGCAGTCATCACAGCAGGACCCCTGAGAGAGAGAGAGGGAGAGATTTTGCTCATCATTGTTCAATCTGTGGCTCAAGTAAAAGCCATTTCTTTATCTCGCCAGTCCAGACAAGACTGAGCATGAACCTTTAATCCACATCTGCTTTTTTTTGGTAGATTATTGTGCAACCAAAAAACTTGACCCAATCTGTTCTCTTTAGTTCCCTATTTGGTTAATTTCAAACAAATGCTGGTCATTTGTAGAAATGTTGAGGTCTTCAAAAGCAGTCACTCTCATATTTCAACACAAAAATTTGTAATCTACACCATGGAGGTATGTAGCTTACATGAATGTTGTAGCGCTCCCTCATCTCTTTGCGAAGGCAGCAAGAGACAATCATACAGCAGTCCAGTAGGGGCATGCAGAAGCACCATCCGAACTGAGATGCAGTCTGACACTGCATACAAGGAAAACACCAAAAGGCGCAGCAACCTGCAATGCAAACACATAGCACAGTGACCTTTATAATGAAAACATTACTGCGGTTTACATGGAAAATTCATTCAAATGCTTCACTGGGGGAAGGGAGATTCTAAAATTGTTTGCCAATATGTTCTCTGATACATCTCAGGTGTACTGAATGAGGCGGTCGCTATGGTAGTGGTGTTGGTCTGGTGAGGGGGATTCTTGTGTACAAACCAAAAGATTTTGAGTTTAAGTCCAAATGTATCTCCAGAACTACCACCGTGGGCATCGTAGTGGGGTGAAAAGTGGGACTGACCTCACAAGGCCACAAGTGGGTAGACAGGGTCCCATGGAAACTACCTGTGTATGGGGCCCAGAATTTGGTGCTACGTCCCTGACTACCACCATTGAGCCCCTGAGCATGGCCGTTAACCCCAAGAGACTGTCCCTGTGATTAGGACATATGAGTTGCTCTGGACAAGAATGTCTGTTTTAAATGTAACTGTCATCCATCAAGAAAAGATTTTCCAGAAAGGCTTTGTTTAGATATTAACAAGAAAATCCGTATCTGTATTCTCCATTTTCCATATTAGCATCTGATTTGATTTTGTTTTGTTTTTTTTGACAGGAATTCCAGAAATGTCAGAACTTGACACAAAATTAATAAGTCTGCATGTAGTGTGCTCATTCTAAACTATTTTTACTTATTTCAGAAAAAAGTCATCATATGCTACACGTTAAAAGATCGTATGCATGATTAAAATTCTGCTGTCATAAATATCCAACTTTAAATGCTAGCCCTATCCCCCTAAAATAGAAAGCAATTTTAGGATGTACTCTGTGCCTTATGATGTGGTTTAATATGTCTACAGCTGATCTTACAAGCAGTAAAGTCGATCAGAAAAAGTAGATAAGACATAAAACTTATTTTGGAAAGTAGGTAAGTAGAGTAGGTATCAATGACCTCAAATTACATTTGGTTCCCAATTAACTGCTCCTCAAATGCTTAAGTAAATGCTAACAAATCCCCCAACTGCAAATGAGAAACATATTTGACAGCAAGTGTAAATTTTATCTTGTTAAAAACGGATTGCAAAATATTTGGCACGCTTAAGGTATGCTACAAAAAAGCCCAAATTAATTTTCATCTTTGGGGAAAATGTTTCCTGGTGTTACTTTTAGTGTTTAGGAACTGTTGATGACTGGAATTTCTAGTTTCACTGAGGTATAAATATGATATAACATAGTAAAATTCTGTTTGTCATCCATCAACTTGGGTAAAATCAAAGAGCTCTCAACTCAAATGAAAAAAGGTTGAGCTGCATATGGGAAAGACTAAAAATGGTATCCAACTGAAACTAGTCTACTGTTTCACCAAAGTGAAAGCTAATCAATGTGTCTCAGTGTTCACTTTGGTGTTTTAAGTTTTGTTTTAAGTTTTATTACAATCAAGGAGGAACTTGAAACATGTTTGACTGCAAGAAGATTAAAGTACTTCATTTACAATTACCACTAAGCACAATCAACAGTTTAATTTAAAGAAAGTTTGAAAAGCATAGTACTATCAAAAACCTTGCCCCACCATGCACAGTGAAGGATGCTAAGAAATACCAGAGAGAGACAGTGACTGCTGTCATACTCGCCAGGGGAGTCTCGGCCAAAAACTGACCTTTACTGGGTCTAATAATCTTGGAATCTAAATAAAACTTGTTCCAAAAGCCTTAAGCATATGAAATTGTTTAAGCACAAATTATCATTGCATGCGTGGTCAAAACAGTCTGCACACCCATTTTTGTACTGTGATTTAGCTTCTTTAATATAGTTTTGATTTCACCAACGTCAGTACGGGTTCATATAAGACTTACAAGTGCTCATATCTGAGCAGCAGTCACAGACGCCTGTGGTCCAGGTCCCAGAACTACTGGTGGTATGGCTGGTAACAACAACCTGCTGTTGGACTGCCATTGCTCCTAAAGAAAAGAGTATAAGAACAACAAAGAAAACATTGAGATGGTACATTTTATTGAAGAACCTGATATGCAAACAGAAAACTAACATTCAATTTAGGAACAGGAATACTCTTTGTGCATCTCAGACTTTTTACTTAACCGATAATGAGCTAATTAGTTAATTAATAGTTAATTAATCATAATCAGGTTAAAATGGTGTGCAGTGTTTAAGTAACTCTACACCATATATAGAGAAACTTAAGTTTGGGGAAAAAAACAAACTGTTTCGTATTGTGAAATCAGGTTGGTAAATCTCATATTTCAGAGTCAGAAACTGCATGAAAACTTGACGAATTTACACTGAAAACTTCACACTGCTCAAGCAATGGCCAGGTATAACATTCATTGTCAAAATGATCTTTTTTCCTTTTTTTTTTTTGCACTTGGCGTGAATCCAAAGTGTCCACCCGCCATTTCCTTTCCTCTGCAATTTCACAGTATCAGTCATTTAGAATTGTAGTGCCTCACAACTTTCTTCCTTGAAAGTCTAGAGTTTACTTTGCATGTGTATGTACAGTAAATAAGTTGCTAGAATAAACATCCCCTATCAGTTTAGGTCATGATTCACTAAAATTTAGACATATAGGCTACAAGGTCTAGTATGCATGTAATAAAACTAGTAGTAAACTCTGAAATTAGTCTTTGAAAAATCGAAAGATCACGTTTACTTGAATAATTTTAGAACCTGCTAGTGAGAATAGGTCTTCAGAGAGGACTTCAAAGAGACGTGCCAAAGCAAGATTTTAATCAGCTTTGTTCCTGATCGTTGCCATACGGATATTCTAAATGCAAAACTTGACCGTGAAATGAAGTGTTAATTTGACATTATCCACAAGAGTCTTACCTTTTTACGTTTCGCTGTCGTCGCCCGTGTACAATAAATTCTCGGGTGAGGTGGAATGTGAGTCGTTTTAAGTGGTGGCGTTTTCTGTTAGGCAATACGTCGTAAACCATCCACTAACGTCGAGCTCTGCCCACTGCGCGTAAAACCGAGCGGTGATTCTGCTTCGTTCGCGTCACGCCGGAAGGAAATTTGCCAGACCTCTGTAACCTTTAGTTTTTCTGGGGATGTAATTTCAACCTCAGTAGGCTAGTTCACATAGTTTTACATATTTGTGACCCGATCTGCCGTAATGAGTCGGAGGTCGGCGTTCTATTTATTTAGATACGGGCCGATTATGTTGAAAAACATCACAAAAATAGCGAGTTTTCTGTTTTGGAGACCAGATTAATTTTGAAGACCTTTTCTTTCATATTTTTTTTCGATATTTTTGATGTTTGTCAACAAAATCGGCCCGTATCTTAATAAATAGAACGCCGACTTCCGACTCATTACGGCAGATCGGATCACATTTATTAATTTTGGACTTGGTTGTGGTTGTGGTAGTGCGCGTTCGTGTGCGAGCGCACGCCTGCGTGTTTGTGGGGTGTGTGGGCGGTTGGGGTCTTAGCTTTCGTTTCGATAGAAATGCAAGAGGTTTCACTTTTAGTGTTTCTCAGATAAAGGAGGAACATGTTTTCACTGCTCGAGTGACGCAAGAAGGTTAACGTTTATTTCACGCGCATCTCTTTCAACTTTAACCGCTCAATAACAAATATGCAGTAACTCTGCAAAAGGGAGTTACACTAACAAAGGGAAACACTAACAACAATAAAAATGTGCCTTCTTCTGTGTCCGTTATCAACACCAACCGATGATGAGAGCCCTGAAAACAAATCCATCAGGAGAACCTGTTCTTCACTTTTGGAGGGCAAGGCTTAAATCAACAACCGCTACCTCCGTGTTATTTACATATCCAGACCCTGACAACGTACACGTCACTACATTGTACAGTACATAAAACGAAAGCCTTTAGGTTACTACAAAAAACAACCATAAATTGCCAAAGAGACACTTTTTTTTTTACTATCACCACCACCACCACCACCACCACCACGATAATCGTCGTCGTCATCATCATCGTCATCATCATCAACGATTGTTATTAATGTTGATATCCTTCGCATGGTGAGGGCCAATTTTTCACGCCAAAGAAAACTTTTAGACAAAAGATTTATTCACATATTTGACAAGTGCTTTTAAGCCACTGCTCTTTGTTTCGTGCGCGTTATGCACCTGCATCTGTCCAGAAGATGGCGCCCTCATCTCAACACTCTGACACCTTCCACCGACGTGTTTATTTCTCTAAGATCAATCATGCATAACTCACATTTGTGATGTTTTCCTGTTGCTCCTATCCGGTGGGATATGAGCTTTGTAGTCAACCAAGAGAACCTAGTCTTCATACTTGACTGATGAAACCGATGCTCAAATCGAAATAATTAAAATAAAGGTTACAGCCTTAACTTTAAAACATTACAGCTTATGTCCTCTCTCTCTCTCTCTCTCTCTCTCTCTCTCTCTCTCTCTCTCTCTGACTATCCTCAAAAATTAGAATATCGTGGAAAAGGTCAATATTTTTTATGTCACTCATTTCAGAAAAGTGAACCTATATATTATATAGATTCATTACACATAGAGTGAAATATTTCAAGCCTTTATTTCTGTAATGTTGATGATTATGGCTTACAGATAATGAAAACCCAGGAATCTAAAGTGTCTCAGGCAATTTGAATATTGTGAAAAAAAAGTTTAATATTGGAAAGTCATGGTATGTCACACCCTTAATCAGCTTAATTAACTCAAAATACCTGCAACTCCTGAGCTAGGGCTGCAACTAATGATTCATTTTGATAGTCGACTAGTCATCGACTTTGCTAAAACAATTAGTCAACTAACGGATTATAGATTGCATAATTATAAATGGTTGATTTAGCTACCAGCTTTACAGTTCAAGTATGAGGTTATTTAAATTTTGTAAATAATAAAGACAAGAAAGATAGTTCACTCAAAAGCATATTTTAATAAATAAGTTTCTTCTTTGCCTTTATCTAGCCTTACGATGGCTCCTTGGTTTCCAGGATGAGAATGGGAGAAAATGGTAACATACCATTATAACATTTATAGAGCTTAGTGACAAAGGCGGTTACTTTTACCATTTTATGTATTATTAAACGATAAGACCTAACTATTTAATTATAATTATATGTCGAAGAACTGCAACTTATGCTTAATCCCACCCATCGCTGCTCTTCCTCCGGCATCTTTGGTTTTTCAGAACTTTCTTAAGCCAATCACAAAACCAGGAGCCATCGGACAATAGGATTCGCAGCCAGAAACTGCCAAAACCCCGCCCCCAAACTGTCCTAACCCACCTTATCGAATAATCGTTGCACTCCTATCCTGAGCATTTAATTGCCCCCGTCCAAGTCAGTAGGGTTACACAATCATGGGGAAGACTGCTTACTCCAGAAGACAGTCACGACACCCTCCATAAGGAGTGCAAGCTTGCCAAAAGGTCATTATTGCTAAAAGAAGCTGGTTGCTCAGCATAGAAAGTGCTGTATCCAAGCATATTCATAGAAAGTTGGAGTGGAAGGAAAGTGTGGTAGGAAAAGGCGCACCAGCAACAGGGATAACTGCAAGATTGTCAAGCAAAATCCATTCAAGAATTTGGGGGGAGCTTCACAAGGAGTGGACTGAGGCTGGAGTCAGCGCATGAAGAGCCACTACGCACAGACGAATCCTAGACATGGGCTACAAATGTTGCATTCCTCATGTTAAGCCACTCCTGTACCAGAGAAATGTCAGAAGCGTCTCTACCTGGGCTGAGAGAAAGAACTGGACTGTTGCTCAGTGGTCCAAAAGCCTTCTTTTTCAGATGAAAGTACATTTTGCATGTCATTTTGAAATAAAGGTCCCAGAGTCTGGAGGAAGAGTGGAGAGGCACAGAATCCACGTTGCTTGAGGTCCAGTGTGAAGTTTCCACACTCAGTGATGATTTGGGGTGCCATGTCATCTGCTGGTACTGGCCAACTGTGTTTTCTGAAGTCCAAAGTCAACGCAGCCATCCACCAGGAAATTTTTTAGAGCACTTCATGCTTCCTTATACTTACAAGCTTTATGGAGATGCTGATTAATTCTTCTCCAACAGACTTAAGCAGCAACTTCCACACTGCCAAAGGCACCAAAAGCCGGTTCAATGACCATGGTGTTACTGTAAGCTTGATTGGCCAGCAACCGCTGATCTGAAACCATAGAGAATCTTATGGGGTATTGTCAAGAGGAAGATGAGAGACACCAGCATCTAACAATGCAGATGACCTGAAGGCTGCCATCAGAATCCTGGGCTTCTATTAATTCTCAAGAAAAGCACAGGCTGATTCCATGCCACGCCACATTGATGCAGTAATTCATGCGAGGCTCAACCAAGTATTGAGTGCATAGAATGAACATACTTTTCAGAAGCCCGACATTTCAGTTTAAAACATCATTTTTAATTGATTTTATGTAATATCATTGCCTCACTTTCTGAGACACTGAATTTGGATTTTCTATTAGCCCGGCAAGTATAATCATCAAAATTACAAGAAATAAAAGGCTTGAAGATTTCTACTCTAAGTGAGTAATGAATCTATAATATATGAGTTTCACTTTCTGAATGAATGACAAAAAATATTGAACTTTTTCACAATATTCTAATTTTTTGAGATGGTCTGTATATATAACCTGTGAAAGAGGGCAGGTTACACAGGATGCAGTTGGTTTATATTCTTCCTTAAAGTCTATCACCTTGTTTTTATAAACAGCAACGGAGCAAGTAGTTAGGGGAATGATAGTGATGATTTGGTATACATCATGCACCGTAGCATTTTTCTTCATTTCCAGACGTACATTTAAACAAATTGGTTAATCATTAAATTAAATTGTTGCAATGGATGCTTAGGTCACAACTCCATAACTAAACTGGGGACTTTTCGAAAAAAGACATCTTCTTTCTGTCAACCAGAATGCTACATACAACATTCAGTTTCAAGAGAGCGCTAGTCGGGCACTTGAATTGAAACCAAGACGACAACCCGCCATTTCATTTCCTGCACATTTTCAAGTAATTCGTTTCAGAAGAGTTTATAGAGCTGAAGGTGTCTGATCTTCACTAGACTGGTTGCTCTGAATAAACTACCAACGAATGTTTAGGTCGTGATTTCACCTATAAAAGTACTAAAAAATTACAAAATAGTCTTAAATTAATAAATCAAATTAGTAGGAAAAGAAAAATACATCTAAAATATAAATTGTCTTAGGTCTCAAGCACTTCAGGATGAAGTTTGTGGGGAAAAAGCAAGATATTAACGAGCTCATGATCATTTCAACGGGTATTTTTATATGACTTGGACTTGAAATGACTTACCTTTTACGCTTCGCTCGTGATGTCCGTGTACTGTTTTTTGCTTTGTTGAAGTGAAGAATGGGTTTAATTTGGCAACACGTAGTAAACTGACTAAAGCTAAGTACGCCAAAATCAGATCGCGTGTGCAGCTCAGGTACGTCACTGCAGCAAGAATTATTTGCATCTGACTTTGTATGGTTATTTTTTTGTTGGTTACCCCTAAAAAATAAACTGAACTTCACTAGTCCATGTTGAAATGCAGCTTTACACTTTTACAAGATAATGCCAACAACATGAGAAAGCCAGGGGAAATGGCATTAGAAACCAAAAAATGCACCTGCGACAGATCTGAATTTGACTAGTTTCTTGCACATATATGTGTTTATATATGTATGCATGTATGTTGTAATATTTTATCTAAATTTATTTTATTTGTGTAGTGTTAGTGTGTGTATTTGGGAGGGTGGGGCTGAGCTTTGAGGTGGATGGGGTAAATGAAATGGTTTAGGCTTCCTTTCAAGTATTATTTCCGATCAAAACAAGAACTTCAAGCATGCCTTCAACAACTTCCTGAATTAATTTGATTCTGGACAGTCAGGTATTGATTACATGCAATATTGATACAACTAAGAGTCTACTTAAATATATATATCACACTGAATGGTTATACATTATGAACTTCTGGACTCTTGCTTCTGGAAATTTTCTAACTGAACCCCTTTAAATTGTGTAGAAGCTGAATACTCCTGGATTTCCATATTAGACAGGTGCTTTTGTCACTGCTAGCTGTTTCCTGTGCGCGTTATGCATTCAACTAGAAGATGGAGCCCTCAGCTCACCATCCTGACACCTCCACCGACGTGTTTTTTTGCTCTGAAATCAATCACATAACTCACATTTGTATTATTTTCTGTTATTTTATCCGGTGTAAGTATATGAGCTTTGTAGGTTTATACTTGACTGATTAAACCGATGCTCAACCAAAATAATTAAAAATAAAGGTTACAGGCACTACTCCCTTACTTACAGTTTAGTCGCTGTTATATTTCTCAATCATCCTAACATTCACACACCACTTTGCATTTCTTAAAACAACATGTGAAAACTGCAAAACACAATAAATTACCTGCAAAAGCACATAACTTGTTTAAAATGCTTTGTTTTTGTCCCAAAAGCAAATATTTATGCTATCCAAACACAGGAATTTACATGGTGATTACACAGGATACAGCTTGGTAGTTTATATTCTTCACCTTCACTACCTTTTGGTTCACGTTCATCACCTTTTGGGTTTATAATGAGCAAAACGTGACAAAAGAAGAGGTAAAGTCACTGGAAGAAAATGCAAAAAAAAGCCCTAGAACCAGCATAATCAACAAAAAACTCACGCTTTTATTTATGGTGCAAAGACATCAGGCAGAACTTCTTTATTCAAGTACTAAAAGTATGTACTTTTAGGAACTTTGTTGCATCATACCTATGATTAAGACTATAGATATAAGCTACTGATAAGTCCTTATAGCAAATATAATAGATCCTGCAGGTATTTGAAAATGATATGATTTTGATCAAAGAGAGATCTTAGAAATAAACACTACATTACAAGGTATACTTCTTGTAAACTAATGCAGTATTTAAATGTCACTTCTAACCCTGAATGTAAATGCTGACAATTCCAACATATTTTTTATTCAGTACCAAGCAGCAGCCTGACTAGGTGCAAATCTGATGAGAAACTACAGTGGAAGTTGTGGCACGAGCGCGGATCTTAATTTCCCCGAGACATCTGCACCAGGCTAAGGATAGAGAAACACAATGCATACACCAGTCACCACAGCAGGGTTCCCTGAGAGAGAGAATTTCTGCTTATTATTGTTCAGTTTGTTTAAGTGGAAACCCATGTCTCCATCAGGCCAAAAAAAGAGGACAAAACATGGAGGCCTGATTCAGCATCTAATCTATTTTTGCTAAATTATTGTGCAACAGAAACATGATACAATCTGATCTCTTTAATTCTCCATTTGGTATATGTGCAACACATGGTGGTTACAAGTAGATATTTTCAGTTTTTCACTAACAGTCACCCTCATGTTTCAATACAACGTGGTGTGGGTCTCACCTTAATCCCATAGCGTTTCCTCATCTTACTGCGAAGGCAGCGAGAGACCACCATACAGCAGCAGTCCATTACGGGTAAGCAGAAACACCATCCATACCGAGACATTGAGGTGACACTGCAAATATGGAAAAACACCAAAGGGCACAGCAACCTGCAACACAAAACAACAAACACAATGAGGGTAACGGCTTTTAATACGTCTTTATTAGTAATACAAGTGCCATAAATGAGATTCTAAAATTGTTTTCAATGATCAGAATATCGGTATCCGGCGACATGTTAATATCTTCAAAACTTTAGTTGTACTAAATATTGCTAAATAGCCAAGCACTTCAGAAGCCAGTGATTCCTTGTGCCGGTCCTAAGTCCGGATAAATGCAGAAGGTTGAAGCCAGGAAGGGCATCCGGCATAAAACCTAAGCCAAATCAAATATGCGACCACAAACAGGGATTTCATACCGACTGTCAGTCTGGATTAACAACGACCGCCACCGGGTGCTGTTGACTCAGGTGCCGGTGGAAATTGGGCTACTGTTGGTCGACGGAGAGGAGGAAGGCGTGTGCATAGGCAGAGAGAGAAGAGGAAAGGCAAGAGTGTGGAACTGAAAATAGGGACTTTGAATGTTGCACTATGACAGGTAAAAGCTAGAGAGAGCTAGTGGAACATGATGTGTGAGAAGGCGAAGGTGGTATACTATGTTCAGGAGACCAAGTGGAAAGGTAGTGTGCTAGAAGCTTAGGAGAAGGGCTTGTTGTTCTACCATGGTGGATGGAAAGAGAAATGGATTAGAGTTATCCTGAAGGAGGAGTTTGAGTTGAACGTTCTGAAGTGAAAAAGAGTGTCAGATAGGCTGATGAGTCTGGAAGCTTGAAGTTGAAGAAATAATGATCAATGTTGTTAGTGCCCCACAGGTAGGATGAGCTGAAGAGAAGCAGAATTTCTGGAGGAGTTTATTGATTTGGGACATCTTGGGGTGGAAGGAATGAGAGGTCATGAGGAAGTGATAAGCAGGGTTTGGTATCCAGGATAGAACGAAGAGGGACAGATGGTGGTAGACTTTATGAAAGGATGAAATGGCTGTTGGGTAAACACTTCTTTCCAGAAGAGGCAGGAACATAGGGTGACTTATAAGAGTGGAGGGAGGAGCACACAGGTGGACTACATCTTATGTAGATTGTAATTTGAAGGGGATTAGTGACTGCAAGGTAGTAGTTGAGAGTATAGTATGGAAAAACTGATGGTGGAGGAAGATGAAGAGAATGGAAGGGGGGGAGCAGAGGACCAAGTGGTGGAAACCGAAAAGAAGAGTGTTGCGAGGTTTTTCAGGAGAGTTGAGACAGGCTCTTGCAGCTGTGAGGTGCTCCGGATGATTGGATGACAGATACAGCTAATATGATTAGGGAGATGGGTAGGAGGATACTTGGTGTGTCATCTGGAAAGAGTAAAGTAGATAAAGAGACTTGGTGGTGGAATGAAAAAGTCCAGGAGCATATACAGAGAAAGAAATTAGCTAAGAAGAAGTGGGACACTGAGAGGAATGAAGAGAGTAGACAGGAGTACAGGGAGATGCAGCGTATGATGAAGGTAGAGGTGGCAAAGGCCAAAACAAAGGGCGATGATGCATCTGTGGCGCTAGAAGGGCAGGCGAGGAGAGAATGATTTGTACAGGTGTTGGCGAGGCAGAGAGAGAGAGATGGGAAAGGATGTGCAGCAGGTTAGGTGATTATGACAAGGATGGTGTCGTACTGACTCAGGAGGTTGAGAGGAAGACCAAAAGGAGAGAGATTTATGGATGCGTGAAAGAGGACATGGAGTTAGCTGTGGAGGGTAGAGGATGCAGGAAGATAGGACTGTACCGGAGACAGGTGATTTGCTGTGGCTACCCCTGAAGGGAAAAGCCGAAAAAGAAAGAAGAAGAAGAAGCCAAGCACTTCAGGATGGAGTACCGGGGAATGTCCAAAATGAACGGGTAATATCTCAGCTGTATTGAATGAGGTTATCCCTCAATGAATCAGCATAGTGGTTGTCAAGGAGCATGAGGCAGTAAGTATTTTGAGGGCCGAGTAACCCTAACATGATCAGCTTTTATTAAATTGTGAATTTCCTAATATTGTGTCAATAAATGAATGTAATATCCAAATCCTTTATATTAAAAAAAGTTAATCACTTTGTCATGACATCTTGTTTTCATCTTACAGTTTTGATTTCACCAATGCTTCAATTTGTGTTCACATGGGTCTTACAGGTGCTCATATCTGAGCAGCAGTCATGCTGAGATGCCTGTGGTCCAGGTCTCTGGTGAACTATGGGTGGTATGGTTGGCAACAATAACCTGCTGTTGGACTGCCATTGCTCCAAAGAAAGAAGGAGTGGTTGGCCAGGGAACAACAAAGAAAAATATTGAGATGGTATATTTTTGAAAAACCTGAAATGCAAACAGAAAACTAGCATGCAGTTAGGGAAAGATTAGTGATGACGGTAGAAGTGCACTGCGTAATTTATGCCGATTTCAGACGCACATTTAAACAAACTGGTTAATTAATATGTGTCGCGGTCATTAAAATTAAGGTGTTTTACGCGCTTAGCCAAGCAACCCATACCAAAACTGGGGACTTTTTCTTGAAAGCATCTTCTTCAAGTCAAATCAGAATGTTACATACAACATCTGAAGCTTCAAGAGAGCGCTAGTTGGCACTGAATTGAAACCAAGACGACAACCCGCCATTTCATTTCCTGCGCATTTTCAAGTAATTCGTTTCAGAAGAGTTTATAGAGCTGAAGGTGTCTGATCTTCACTAGACTGGTTGCTCTGAATAAACTACCAACGAATGTTTAGGTCGTGATTTCACCCATATATTTTTAAAAAATTGCTAAAATAGTCTCTTAAATTAATAACCAAATTAGTAGACAAAATACACCTAAAATATACTGTCTTGTAGCACTTCAGGATGAAGTTTGTGGGGAAAAAGTAAGATATTAACGAGCTCACAATCATTTCAACGGGTATTTTATGACGGACTTGAAAATGACTTCTACCTTTTTACGCTCTGCTCGTGATGTCCGTGTACTGCTTTTTGCTTTGCTGAGGTGAAACTGGAATGGGTTTAATAGTTTGCAACACGTAGTTAACTACTAGAGCATCCTGCGATGCTGGGCACACAAATCAGACTGCGGTGTGCAGCTCAGGTACGTCACTGCAGCAAGAGATTTATTTGCATCCGACTTTATGTTTTGTTATTTTTTTGTTGGTTACCCCTAAAAAATAAACTGAACTTCACTAGTCCATGTTCAAATGCAGCTTTACACTTTTACAAGATAATGCCAACAACATGAGAAAGCCAGGAAATGGTATTAGGAAACCAAAAAATGCACTATGACAGGATCTGAATGATCTAGTTTTTGCAATATATATGTGTGTTTATATATGTATAAAGTATGTATGTTGTGGCTTATATTTATCTAAGTTTATTTTATTTTTATGGTAGTGTTAGTGTGTATTTGGGAGGGTAAATGGAGCTTTGAGGTGGATGGGGTAATGAAATGGTTTAGGCTTCCTTTCAAGTATTATTTCCGACTTCAAACAAGAAACTTCGCTACGTCAACAACTTCCTGAATTAATTTGATTTGGACAGTCAGGCATTGATGGCATGCAATGTTGATACAACTATTAGGCTACTTAAATATATCACACTATTAAATGGTTATACATTATGAACCCTGACTCGGCTTCTGGAAATTTTCTAACTGAACTCTTTAAATTTTAGTTGAATACCCTCGATTTACATATTAGACAGGTGCTTTAAGCCACTGCCAGCTGCTTCGTGCGCGCATGTATCTGTCCAGAAGATGGAGCCCTCAGCTCACCATCCTGACACCTTCCACTGACGTGTTTTTTTGCCTGAAATCAATCGGGCATAAACTCACATTTTGTAATATTTCCCTGTTACTCTTATCCGGTGGCATATAGCCAGTCAACTAAAAGAACCTAGTCTTCATATTTCTGGATCAGATGAAACTTTATGCTCAAATCAAACAGATTAAAACAAAGGTTACAGGTAACTACCCCTTTACTTACAGTTTTCAGTCGCTGTTGTGCATTTCTGAACTATCCTAACATTCACACAACAGTTTGTGCATTTCAAAACAACATGTGAAAAACGCAAAACACAATAAATTACCTGCAAAAAGAATAACATAAACTGTCAGGTGCCATCAGAATGACAAGTCCTTGCTCCATTGTTTATGAAACAAATAGTCAAATGATCAGTCATGTTGTCAATATAACAGTTTGCTCTGTGTTATTTTTCTGTAACAAAAATTGTGTCAAGGATTTTGGAAAACACTGACTGAAAAATGCAATAGGTTGAGTTTGTGTATGATATAGCAATATCAGTACTTAATGGCGAAACATATTATGTGGAGGGATTGATTAAATTTCAGACTGGTTGTATGATTCAAAGATTTTTTATTGTCTTGTATTGTTTATATGTGCAAAGAAAAAGGTTTTACAGAATTGCATTTTACAATGACAAATGACAAAATGACACAAAAATGACAAATTATTCTAAAAAACACAGTAGTAATAGTTCCCTGGGTAGAGCCACATGCACCGCTGTATGGCAAAATTACAAGTACAGAGTTTTCCTTTCACACATCCTGACGCTCCTGTCTGTCAGGCCATGGTATTTTCATCCACATCACAGTGCAGTCCTCCCTAGCACCTTCTTCCTCCACCTCCTCTTCCTCTAAATTGTCTCCTTTACTCCTCCACCTCGCATCCTTACTCTTCTGGGCTCCTGGCCTTGTTCATTTCTTTGTCCTTCCATGACTGTGCTCAGAAATTGTTACATTGTGTTCTCAAAATTGTATATAGGCTTGATAGTTGAAGGTTCGCGGACTACCCCTGAACCATTGTAGAGAGAACTGAATTCATTATTGGTTGATCTAATGTTGATACATTCTCTCCTCATAAATGAGAGTTAAAATTCACCTAAGAGTATTAATCCATTTAGGGTCACATTTACTAAACAAGTTAGAGACATTTATAAAATATTTGCAAACAGATTTTTGGCCAAACTAGTTTACTCTTTTTGCATGTACGACGTAAACAATGAAATGCTGCCTAGATGTTTAGGGAGGCACGACTATTTAACTGATACACAGGATAATGGATTTTGACAGATATGACATAAGCAATTGATAATGTAAAAAATAGTAGACAATTGTACAAAATCAGTTGCAAGAATGTACTCAAGCATTGACTGTTTGTTCAAAATAATGAGATTTTGTCTTTATGATTTGCCGAACTGACTGGATGACATGGAGTTTGTACAAGCAGTTTTGAGAATTAAAATTCTGATCTGAGAAATGCACAACAGCCACTGAGAAAAACTGTAAAAAAACATTACAGCTCATATATAGTATATGGTTAGTATATATATATATATATATATATATATATATATATATATATATATATATATATATATATATATATATATATATATATATATATATATATATATATATATATATATATATATATATATACAGTATATGTGAAAGAGGTATGACATACAGGATACAGCTTGCAGTTTATATTCTTTCACCTTCATCACTCTTTTGGTTCACGCTCATCACTTTTGGTTTATAATGAGCAAAACGACAAAAGAAGAGAGGTAAAGTCACTGAAGAAAATGCAAAAAAAGTCCTAGGAACCAGCATAATCAACAAAACTCACGCTTTATTTATGAAAGTGTAAAAATGCATCAGGCAGAACTTTATTCAAGTACTAAAAGTATGTACTGTGAACTTCTTGTTGCACTTGGTACCATGATTAAGACTATAGATATGTTACTGATAAGTCCTTATAGCAAATATAATAGATCCTGCAGGTATTTGAAAATGATATGATTTTTTGATCAAAAAGAGAGATCTTTAGAAATAAAAACACTACATTACAAGGTATAATGGTAAATCTAATGCAGTATTTAAATGTCACTTCTAACCCTCTGAATGCAAATGTTGACAATTCCCAACATATTTTTTGCCCAGTACCAAGCAGCAGCCTGACTAGGTGCAAACTTATGGAAAACTACAGGAAGTTGTGGCACTTGTTTACGATCTTAATTTTGAGACATCTGCACCAGGGCAATATGGATAGGCAGAATTAATAAATGCACAATTCAGGCTCAACAGCAGCAGGAACCCTGAGAGAGAGAAGTTTTGCTTATTATATTGTTCGGTTTGTTGTTTATGAAACCTATGTCTCATCAGGCCAAAAGAGCAGATGTTATGGAGGTCTGATTCACATCTAATCTATTTTTAAGCAATTATTGTGCAACAGAAACACAGATACAACCTGATCTCTTTAATCTCCATTTGGTTTATGTGCAAATACATGGTTAAGCAAGTAGATATTTCTGCTTTTTACTATGCAGTCACCCCCTCTACAAGCCCAATACAGTGGTGTGTGGGGTCTCACTCATCCCAGCGCTCTCATCTTACTGCTAAGGCAGCAGAGACCACCTACATACAGCAGCAGTCCATTACGGTAAGGGAACACCATCCGATACTGAGACAGTGTGATACTGCAAAACATGGAAAACAATTGGGGCAAGACATAACCTGCAAATATTGCAAACAAATAACAATGAGGTAAATTAGTTTTAATAATAGTCTTATTAGTAATACAAATGCTATAAATGAGATTCTTAAAAGTAAGCCTAAAATGATCAGAATATCGGGTATCCGATGACATGTTATATCTCTAAAACTTCTTGTATTTGTACTAAATATTGTTGAATAGCCAAGCACTCTCAGAAGCCAGTGATTCCTTAAAGCGATGTGTAGATGGAAAGAGAAATGGATTTGTGGTTATCCCGGAAGGAGGAGTTTGTTAGGAAATCGCTCTGAAGTGAAAAGAGTGTCAGATAGGCTGGATGAGTCTGAAGCTTGAAGTTGGAAGAAATAATGATCAGTAAGCAGTGGTTATACTCCTTACAGGCAGGATGTGATGCTAAAGAGAAGCAGAATTTCTGGAATGAGCCAGATGACGGGGGCTATCTGGGTGAAGGAACAGAGGTCAGAGGAAGTGATGGGCAGGTTTGGATCCAGGATAGAATGAAGAGGACAGATGGTGGTAGACTTTTATGAAAAAGGATGGAAATGGCTGTTGTAAATACTTTTCCAGAAGAGGCAGGGAACATAGGGTGACTTATAAGAGTGGAGGGAGGAGCACACAGGTGGACTACATCTTATGTAGACATTGTAATTTGAAGGGGATTAGTGACTGCAAGGTAGTGTAGAAAGGTTGAGAGAGAAAAGGAAACTGGATGGTGAGGAAGATGAAGGAGAAATGGGAAGGGGAGCATAGACCAAGTGGTGGAAACTGAAAAAAGAAGAGGCAAGGCGAGGTTTCAGGAGGAGTTGAGACAGGCTCTTGTGCCAGGAGGCAGCCCCAGATGATTGACAGATACAGCCAGATTAGGGAGATGGGTAGGAGGATACTTGGTGTATCATCTGGAAAGAGTAAAGCAGATACAGAGATTCTGGTGGTGGAATAAAAAGTCCAGAGCATATACAGAGAAAGAAGGCTAAGAAGAAGGACACTGAGAGGAATGAAGAGAGTAGAGACAGGAGTACAGGAGATGCAGCGATGATGAAGGTAGGAGGTGGCAAAGGCCAAACAAAGGGCGGAGTGGATGACCTGTATGCTAGGGTTGGACAGTAAGGAGGAGAGAATGATTTGTACAGAAGGATGAGGCAGAGAGATAGAGATGGAAAGGATGTGCAGCAGGTTAGGGTGATTAAGGATAGGGATGGAAATGTATCGACAGGTGCCAATTGTGTGATGTGAAGATGGAAAGAGTACTTGAAGAGCTTAGATTAGGAGGGAAATGGAGAGAGAATGTAGAGTAGAAGAGGTGACTGTCGGATCAGGAAGTAAAGGAGATTAGTAAGGATGAAGTGAGGAAAGCTTTGAAGAGTGATGAAGAGGGGAAGGCAGTTGGTCTCTGATGACATACCTGTGGGAGGTATGGAAGTGTCTAGAGAGGTGGCAGTAGAGATTTTTGACTAGGTTGTCTCAACAAGATCTTGACGAGTGAGAAGATGCCTGAGGAATGGAGGAAAAGTGTTTTGGTGCCGATTTTTAAGAACAAGGGAGATGTACAGAATTCTTTGTAGCAGCTATAGAGGAATAAAGCTAATGAGCCAAGGCCAATGAAGCTTTTGGGAAAGAGTGGTGGAAGCTAGGCTGTTAGGGTCAGGCGCATCTGTGAGCAGCAGTACAGTTTCATGCCAAGAAAGAGTACTACAGATGCTATTTTTGCTTTTAAGGATGCTGATGGAGAAGAGAAGCTGGAGGGAGCTGTATTGTGTCTTTAGACGTTTAGAGAAAGCATGGCGATGTGGGTGCTTAGAGAGGAGCTGTAGCTGTATGAGGAGGTCTGGAGTGGCAGAGAAGGGCAGTTAGGAGGGCAGAAATATGTATGAGAACTGTGAGACAGCAGGAGGCGCAAGGTAGGAGTGACAGAGGAGTCCAAGGTGGCGGTGGGACTGCATCAAAGATCGGCTCTAAGCCCCTTCTTGTTTGCTTTGGTGATGGACAGGCTGATAGATGATGTTAGGACAGGAGTCTCTATGGACTATGATGTTTGCAGATGAGCTTTTTGTGATTCTGCAGTGAGGGCAGGTGCGTTGTATGTTGGAGATGGTGCCAATGAGTGAAAAGACAGGAGGCAGAACTGGAGGTTGCAGAGCTCAGATGCTGGAGGTTCTCCTTGGGGGTGATAAGGATCGATAGGATTAGGAATGAGTTCATCAGGAGGGACAGCTGATGTTAGATGTCTTGGAGATAGTCAGAGAGGCCAGACTGAGATGGTTTGGACATGTCCAGAGGACATGACAATGATTACATAGGTAGAAGGATGCTGATGTTGGAGCCACTCAGGCAGGAGGCTGGAGAGGAAGACCAAAAAGGAGATTATGGATACGTGAAAGAGCACATGGAGTTAGTTGGTGGAGGTAGAGGATGCAGGAAGATAGGACTAAATGGAGAGCAGGATTGGCTGTGGCGACCCCTGAAGGAAAAGCGAAAAGAAAGAAGAAGAAGCCAAGCACTTCAATGATGGAGTACCGGGGAATGTCCAAAATGGGGAACGGCACATCTCAGCTGTATTGAATGAGGTTATCCCTCAATGAATCAGCATAGTGGTTGTCAAGTGAGCATGAGTAAGTAAGTAAGTATTTTGAGGGTTTATAACCCTAACATGATCAGCTTTTATTAAATTGTGAATTTCCTAATATTGGAAGTCAATAAATGTATCATAATATCCAAATCCCTTTATATTAAAAAGTTAATCACTTTATCATGACATCTTGTTTTCATCTTAATAGTTTTGATTTCACCAATGTCAATTTGTGTTCACATGGGTCTTACAGGTGCTCATATCTGAGCAGCAGTCACAGATGCCTGTGGTCCAGGTCTCAGAACTATGGGTGGTATGGCTGGTAACAATAACCTGCTGTTGGACTGCCATTGCTCCTAAAGAAAAGAAAAGAGTATAATAGGAACAACAAAGAAAATATTGAGATGGTACATTTTTTGAAAAACCTGAAATGCAAACAGAAAACTAGCATGCAGTTAGGGGAAAGATTAGTGATGATTTGGTAGAAGTGCATCATGCAATTTAGTGTTTTTCTTCGATTTCAGACGTATTACTTAAACAAATTGGTTAATTACTATGTCGCGTCATTAAAATTAAGGTAAATGGATGTGCTAGGGCCAAGCAACTCCATAACCAAAACTGGGGACTTTTTCTTGAAAAAGACATCTTCTTCTCGTCAAATCAGAATGTTACATACAACATTCAGTTTCAAGAGAGCGCTAGTCGGGCACTTGAATTGAAACCAAGACGACAACCCGCCATTTCATTTCCTGCACATTTTCAAGTAATTCGTTTCAGAAGAGTTTATAGAGCTGAAGGTGTCTGATCTTCACTAGACTGGTTGCTCTGAATAAACTACCAACGAATGTTTAGGTCGTGATTTCACCTATAAAAGTACTAAAAAATTACAAAATAGTCCTTAAATTAATAACCAAATTAGTAGACAAAATACATCTAAAATATACCGTCTTGTAGCACTTCAGGATGAAGTTTGTGGGGGAAAAAAAAGTAAGATATTAACGAGCTCACAATCATTTCCCAACGGGTATTTTACATGACTTGGACTTGAAAATGACTTCTTACCTTTTTACGTTCCGCTCGTGATGTCCGTGTACTGTTTTTGCTTTGCTGAGGTGAAACTGGAATGGGTTTAATAGTTTGGTAACACGTAGTTAACTACTAGAGCATCCTGCGATGCTGGGCACACAAATCAGACTGCGGTGTGCAGCTCAGGTACGTCACTGCAGCAAGAGATTTATTTGCATCCGACTTTATGTTTTGTTATTTTTTTGTTGGTTACCCCTAAAAAATAAACTGAACTTCACTAGTCCATGTTCAAATGCAGCTTTACACTTTTACAAGATAATGCCAACAACATGAGAAAGCCAGGGGAAATGGCATTAGAAACCAAAAAAATGCACTATGACAGGATCTGAATCGGACTAGTTTTTGCACATATATGTGTGTTTATATATGTATGCATGTATGTTGTAATATTTTATCTAAATTTATTTTATTTTTCGGCGTGGTAGTGTTAGTGTGTGTATTTGGGAGGGTGGGGCTGAGCTTTGAGTTGGATGGGGTAAATGAAATAGTTTAGGGTTCCTTTCAAGTAATATTTCCGATCAAAACAAGAAACCTCAAGCATGCTTCAACAACTTCCTGAGAGACGGAATGAGGTTAGTGTTCAGTGCAGAAGCTTCACTTTCAGCACAAATCAATCATAAAGGACTATAAAAAGTATGGTTTGTAAAACGACAACGACAACAACAATAATAATAACACAGTTTATACACGAAAGATTCTAGGTAACGACCTAGAGTTGGAAAAGAAAAGCACGGACACAGATAATGATGATGATGATGATGATGATGATGATGATGATGATGATGATGATGATGATGATGATTATTATTATTATTGTTATTATGTGTTGTTCTTCACATAGTAAACAACACCCTCTAGCACAAATGCAGTATGTACGTTATTAATAATTATTATTACGTTAAGCGACTTTTTAAGCAAAGTTCCACAAGAAGGCGCTCTCACCCTATCATTTATTCTATAGGCTCGAATCTTACCGCGCAATACAAATTTACATTTGGCATTTGCCTGTGGCTCTTAACCAGTGCGACCAAAAGAAGAACTCTGTTGTTCACCAAAAGAACCTATTCTTCATACTTGTAAACTCATTTAAATTAGCTAACTAAATTAACTAAATTTCTGGCAGGTGTGTAGTTATTAGCTTTCTAGACCGTGCCAATGTAAAAAAGATTTAAATCTACAGTTAAGAACACAGAATTAAAGTTTCCTAGTAACTAAACACGGTTATTATTTAAATAACCGTGATCAAAATGATAGCTATTTTTAAGGGGCATATATACGTTTCTATTAATTTAATAATAATTAAAGCTAGCGTTCCCTAAAAATAAATGCAGTGGATTTAAAAGCATTTAAGAAACTTGTAGCAGTCACTCTTATCCAAAGCGACTTACATTTTTCTAATTGCAGGGACGTGCTCAGGGGACCAAAGATGGTTCTCGGGATTTGGACCCCCAATCTTATGATGAACAACACAGTTTGAGTCACTTAGACCTCTGTTGTTAACAGAGCGTTTAACGGTTTTAAAATTACTGCACTTTAAAGACGTGAATAATAATGAACAAGCTATTTTGGGAACTTCTCGAATTGTACAGCAGTACAGCAGGAATTACCCTTCTAGGGTGGGCGGGACCAGACGGGTGGCGGACGCGGCAAACTCAAGTCTAGTCAGTTAAGGAGAAGGGAGTAAACGAGAGGCTGATGTCAGAAGTACGCGAGTAACATCGTAAACCTCTCGAAATGCCACCACACGGCAAACCGAACCATGGTGCGGAACCGCGGGTTCAAACTCTGAAGGCATGACAGTTGGACTTTTGCGCTTCTATTTGTTCTTCGGCGTTTCGACAAGTTTCTTATGAAGCATGTAGAAGACAGACAGACGTGATCATGCCAAACAACACGGATGTGGAATGGCACGAACACGTTCGCGTTTGGACGTCCGCGGTGGCTTTCGTGGTTTTGTTCTTCTTCAACCTCCTCATCAACTGGACCATCGTGCGCGAGGAGCGGCTGCGGAAGCACGCGCGTTTCGTGCTCGTTTTCCACCTGCTGCTCTCCGCCACCGTTTACTTCGCCGTGTCCTTCGTCTTCTCCCTGCAGTACCAGTCGCGCGTTCAGATGGCGCGGCTCACCTGCACCGCCCTCATCGTCGTGCTCGCCACCAGCGCCTCCAACATCCTCCTCACCATCACCGCCATGGCCATAGACCGCTATTGTGCCATCTGCTTCCCGCTGAAGTACAACAGCGTGTGTTTCAAGCAGTGGCCGTGGCTCCTTGGAGTCGTTACTTGGGCTCTGGCCTCCATCATCCCCCTCACCACTTTCCCCCCAGACACACAAAAGACTGACAGTGTCGGACTGTGCGGCCGCGAGCGGTTAAAGGGAAAAGAGGTGCATAAAATCTTGCTGATCTCCATTTGCACGGTGCTTATTCTCTACAGTTACGTGCGCATTTTATACGAGGGGAGAAGACTCGGCGTTCTGAACCGGAGAAACCGGGCTGGCTGCAGGACGATTGCCTTACACGGGCTGCAACTTGCTGTCTATATTCTTCCGAACTTCATAAACTTCGTACTGCATGTGCTTATGAAGAAACAAATAATCGAGGCCGCTGCCAAGGAACAGTTTGCGGTGATCACCTTAGTTTTCTTCAGTCTGGCGCAGTGCGTTGCGCCGATAGTTTACGGACTTCGCAAAGAGGAGCTGCTGCAGTTGCTGTGCCAGCGCTTCCCCTGTCTAACCTGCCGCCTCAAGACTGTTCTGGAATGGATGGTGCAACTCACACGCCCTCATGGCCACCCAAGGCAAAGGTACGTCCAATGAATACAACTTTGTTTGTTGAGGAAAAACGATAAAATGACGCCGTGTTTCCACGTCCCGTTACTCGGCTGTACACAAGTGCAAATCATTAAGAATTAATTATCTGATTTTGCTAGGTTAACCCTTTCTGATGAAGTCGTTTAGATTATCAAAATGTGCAGTTCATAGATTTGTGTTGTGGTGTGAACTCTGAAAAGATTTCTTAATTTGCTGAGAAACTGTAATATTCAAGTAGGAATCATTTTTGATTACTAAGCATGGAAAAACGTTCCATTTTAAAAATGGCGCACAAACTGCGCAGCTGCCATTCGTAGGACACCTGCATGTGTAGGATAAAATAAAAGAAACAATTCGTTGTGTTCAAAAAACAGATTATTATAAGGCTTAAAATAATGTTACTGACATTTTTTTTGTCAGTAAAGGGTTTACACAAAAAACTACATTTTTATAAGTAGTCTCTACGCAGATGAACATAATTACAAAATCACACCAATTATTCTAGAACAATTCTGTACAAATTTAGCAGTTCAAGAAATCGTTTTTTTCCAAATCCAGTTTGGAAAAAAAAGAAAAGAAAAACATTGCAGTGTCAGTTTTTTTTTCCACTGTTCTGCAGCCCTACAGACTATATGCTGGTTTGACCGCAGAATGAGGTTTGGACGGTGTTCAAACCAGAACACAGACTGAGGGCTAAATTAAATGGGTCATTATGAAAGAACATATGCTGATATAGCAAGGGGAAATTGCACCAGAGCTCTTCTTCTAGTAGGTAGTCTGTAAACTAAATGCCCATTTGGTTAGTGCAGTTTAAGTGGCCATACTTTTACACTGTAAACATTAAATGCACCATAAATAAGGATTTTAAGGTAACACCAGTACTTCTGGGATGGTCCACAGGAGTGCAGGACCTGGTGTGTGACATGCAGGCTGGAGTACATTGTGTTAAATAAACGAGAAAAAATATACATGCTGAGCTCTAATTTAGTACAATTTAAATGGACTATATCTTACACATTATCTTAATTTATAAAATTCTATCACAAATTCTATTTGCAACCAGTATCTCCACTATCTATCTTGTGGCTTCCCTTTACAAAGAAATGCTAGAGTACACGTGAAAACAGATAAAACGTGCATGCATAATAGCATGCATAAATGAACATAATGCTACCAGAATTATTAGAATACCTCATCCTATTGTAATTATGTTCCTAATTAGGAGATTCTTATTGGTCAGATTTCAGGGAAGCACTGCATTGCTGTCATGCATTTCTACTACACAATCAGTCTAAAACAGACTATAACAAAACATGCTTGGTTTTCTTACAGGGAAAGACGAATGACATCAGAGACACTTTTGTCAAGTCAAATATCACAGACAACTGTATGATCATCAGGGATATTACACACTGAGATATCAGTGGATGTACTCTCCTCAAATTTCTTCAGTACACATTGTGTTGACGCATCCTTCCTGAAGTGAAAACAACTGTGAAATGGTAAAAGACACTTATCTGTGAAAAAATGAACATAAATGACTTTTTGGAGGCCACATGGAATGAAGCTAAAATGTTTCAGCAAAGACTTGGCCACTCCAGAGAACTGGCAAGAATGGACTCTTAAGGACTGTTGATTCCTCAACATTGCTGGTTTTGGAGTTCTGTGAACTATTTCATAAGCATGCATACTTATTTATAGTTACTTTATTACATTAAAAAGCAAGCATGTGATTTAAGTAAGTCCCAAGTATTGGAAGTCATTTTTATGGATTTACTGGCGTGGTTTGAAGTCATATGGACATATTTTGATCTTCAACCAAGATTCTGGCCTTCTTCTCATATCTGAAAGTTAGCAGATTTGAAAAGTATGTGGGGGTACAGTCCAAAAAACACCACAAATAAACTAAATTGATGACAAGCGCAAACAAGCTTAGCTTTTTTATCTACAAGTCCATGCTTCTCACAGTACTGAGAATGTCCATTTTAAAATGTCGATATTTCTTAACACTGAATCACGGCAGGCATCCATAAAATGTATTTTAACCAGCAGCATACAGATGTAGCGTCAACATTACCGTTTACTGCTTATTAAAATAAGAAGCAAAATCAAAAGACTTAATTTTGTGATTTTTCTTCTTTAATTCTATCCACTTTGTTTAGAAGACTCATACACAGAAAGATAATTAGGAAAATTCTCTACATTTAATTCATAACCAAATGCATTCAGAATGTCAGGCACTGGCAAAAGACATGAGGATGAAATACCTGATGTATTTGCTTTTGTTCTGTTATTACTGAAGATACAGTTAATAACCGAAGAACAATGATTTTGTGAAGACTTGCAGGCTTTTTAGAGTTCACAAAAAGGAAGGCCCACTGTAGGAGTGCACTGAAAAGGGTGAAACCGATGCCGCACATTTTTCGGTTCAAGCTTCTACTCTTTGGTATTGCAGAGTGTAGCAATTGAGGCCCTTTCATGTTAAAATGCATTGTAAAGATACACTGGTGCCAGCGGTTAACATTTGAACACATCGGAGTTAGATGATGGCATAGAATAGAAAGTGTGAATAGCCGAATCAAGAGTAGAGAGAACAGGAAATGCAGCATATCACCCAGTACAATACACTAGTCATGTGACAATTCTAAGGTTTGCACGTAAAGTTGTACTGTACACACAGGTAAGTTTAAATAACTGAGAGAAAACCACTTTACATACTGGAGCTGATTTGCGTTAGGAATTTTAAGCATTAAAACAGCTTATCCTCTGACATTTTACACACTATACACAACCAATCATCCTCCCCTCCCCATTTACAGAAAATCATTTCTCTAAGAATCCAGTTAACAACATGAGCATACCTGACATCATACAAACTAACATCATTAGTTCTGAAACCTTAAAGCACTCTCGTGGTAGAACATCCCAACTCCTTCCACTCAAATAGTTGGACAGCCCCGAGCAGCGGTGAAAATCACACGGGTGGTTTGAACTGATCTGTTACATGTGCGTGTGTTTTTGTTGGATGATTATGGAGACGTGTCAGAGATCTGTAAAACTTTAAAAGCCCAGAGGATGCGGAGACACCACTGCCCCGTTCTCCACCACGGCTGCAGAAATTGCACGCAGGTTCTTGAAGATCTGCTTGGACTGGCCTGACTTCAGGAACTTGATGTCCTTCATGATTCTGTCATGGGCCTGAAGTAGAAAGATTTGAGGAATTAGAAGGGCCTTCGGATATCAAAATTCCGCTGTCATCAAATTCTGGCATTTGATTGGGAGCTCGGACACATTACAAAAGGAAATACATCAGCAGCAATGGTGACTGGAATTCTTGAGTGTACCAAATCTTTAAAAACACACGTTCACACACCATGAAAGAGAACAAATACATGAGTGGATAAAAGGAAAAAAACAACAAAAGATTGGAATGATAAGAACACATTCCAGGGAGCTGTGAGAAGGCAAAAAAATGAGGGTAGACTGACCTCAATGCACCAGGTTTCACACAGCATCTTCTCATGCTGCGCAGAGGAGTGACCCTGACTCAGTGATCTGGAGGCCCTGTGGGAGAAGCACAAATCCACATGGTCTTCATAGCTCTCAATGGGTGGTTGTGGATGTTTCATAATAAAAGACTGTGCACAAAAAAGGATTACCTGGACAGAACAACGATCATGCCATACAAGTCAATGGCATTGTCTGCAACCCTTTTGAGGACAAACTGCTCATCTGTAAAAGAACAGAAACACCATTTTCCATTGTTCAAGCATTCACTATCACACAAAGCACGTTATCACATAGCACCAAGGGATAAGCTTGACTTGGAAGTTGAGTTTGCATAGTCATTAGGGCAGACTACCACAAGAAAAACTCATCATGCGCATAACCACAAAAAAACTAAAAGTGCAAAGTCTGCTGTTGCACAAGAATTATATTAATGTGCAAGGCTCAGCATGATCACAGATGAGAAGTGTTTGATCTTGAAAGATAAACTGGCGAAGCTTCCTCCAAGGAAGATTTTTCAGAGTGAATTGACACTACAGGAAGCATAATTTATTGACACTGTGAGATCTCAGAACTCAGATCTACATTACAAATAAGCAGGTTAGATTTAATAAGAATGTTTCTTTTAACCTCATCATCTTAACATTTGGGGGGTCGTTTAAAAAAAAAGTGTTTGAGATGGTTAAAACTCTGTTTACGCGTAAACGAAAGGCCCAAACCTATTTAAAAAATGCATTTGTTAAAAAAATCTCCATGCGTGTGAACAGGCCCTTATATCTGTGGCTCGTCAGCCTGCCTGTCAGTGACCCAAAGCCTGGATTATAGAAACTTACCAATGATCTTCTTGCCGTGCTTTAGAAGCAGCTCCTCAATGACGATTCCAAACTGCTCGATTGCTTGAATAGCCTAAGAAACATAAGGTTGAGTTTTCAACATGTTTAACAGAAACTGTACCTTAGCAAGTGATTCAATCAAAAGGTCTAAGTTGGGACTTGACTAAATTACATAGACATTTTACAGCTCATGAGAAATGTTACGTTTCTCACAAAGTGTAAAGTGTCTCAGAGGAACCTCACCAAATCTCCACTCTGAGCCAGGTCGGGATGAACTTTCCCTTGCAGAGTGAGACCTGAGCTCAAACCTGCCTTTCTGCACAAAAGAAAGCACGAGACACATTATGTCGTTTTGTCATTCTCTTTCACAGTTAATGCAAATGTGAGCACAAATGTTGATACCTCTTGGCCCGCTTGGTGATCTCTCCGGCTAGTAGGCCAGCATTGCCTAATGGATTCTTTAGAGCTTTCTGAAGACCCTTCAACTGATTACCGGCATTCTAAAAGAAAAGGGACACAAACTTCTCATCTTTTGTGCAGTACTAAGCACAACTCATGGTTTACAAATAAATAACTGCTTTGCGTGCATACTTGCCGTCTCAGCAGAAACACAATTTATACTAACAACTGATTTTACAGCTGATCATCGCATCAGCGTAAAACAAGTGGCAACCAGGAGATGCAACAGTTGCTGCTGAACAGTAGCAGCCGTCTACAACCACACGCCCGTTGAACCTCAGCAGTTTCAGCTGCACAGGAAACGCATACCAGCTGCAAGCTCATCTTCCCGTCAACAAGCCTGTTCCTTAATTACCTGGAAGCCGTTGAGCGCCACAAAGAGTCGCAGGATGTCATTGGTCCCCTCGAAGATGCGGAAGATCCTCAGATCTCTCATGACCCTCTCCACACCGGCTTCCTGCATTAGAGCCACAGTATGAGCTATGGGCTCACAACACGTCTCATTTTGTCAATTCTGGTGAACACCAGATGTGATTACAATGCATTTAAGAGAAACAAAACCATTAGTCGAGTTGTTTACTACTGGATGACTGGCATATGTATCTGTCCTTTTTTTTCTTTTCTTTTACAGCCCACACAGGAAGCCGCCTGAGACGATACAGGAAAAACCAAAAATGTGCACATCCTCTACAGCAGCAGGCTGATCCATTTATAAATTTAGCCGTTTCAAATAAGGGGCTGTCATTCAATTTCCAATTACTGTTGGCTCTCCCATTTATACATAAGAAACAAGTAATTACCCAAGTCAAAAATTAGGCTTACCACCTTTATTATGACCACAACGTAGCACAAAATCAGTGCATCATGGGAACTCTTCACAAGGCACAAAGTTAAACACTCACTCGTTCTTCACAGACTGGCTTTAGAATGAAAAGGCCAACTTGTTTGTAAGTGGTTACAGTTTCATGTTTTGGACACTTGTAGCCTTAGACTGAACAAGGCTTAAGAAGAGGAACAGACAATTCTGGAACTCGCTGATTCATCTTGGCCGGCTGCTCACTTCTGCCTTAGTTCTGCACACTTCTACAATCCACCAAGTTGAGAGCTTTTTTTAGCCATTCCCAACAGCTCTTTCTGCTATTATCTTTCTTTAAACAATAACAGGGAGAGAGATATTTAAGGCTCGTACACCTTTTCCAAGATCAAATTCAAGCTTTCAAACTTCAAGCTTCCGGTGCCCCCTGGAAGGTAATGGATGGATTAAGGATAACTTTTATGTCTCAGAATGTGACACCATTTAGTATGTAGACTTTGCTTGGTAACTACGGTTGAGTTAATATAAAGCAATTATCCCAAAAATATCACAAACACATCTGATTTTACATCAGGGGTGTGTTTCCCAAAAGCTTTCTGGAAACCCCTGATTAGTTTAGTTCCCATCCCAAGGACTAATAATTCTCCACCTGTCTGCCAGGTATTTATTCTAACTCAACAGACAGGTTTACTTAAGAACAATGTATGGTCAACACGCAATTATAACGGCTACAAGATGTTAATAGAAGCAGATACTTATCTATATTCATTATGAACCACACAGCTCATACTTATTTTAATAAAACATTAAGGACTTGATTATTTTGACCACATTTAGCAAAGCTAAAGCCAGCCTCGTGTTCTTACGATTTTCGTTTTCTCGAGATCACGGGAGAAACGTAACGCGGGAACCGGAGAAAATACGAAAAAATACCTCGGGTTCAAGAGAAAACGAGAAGAAAAATAAAGTTGACGTGAGTTCTGTACGGACTTCTGTAATATAGAGAAATTCTCACTACTCCACTCACCAGGGTATATACAGCAATCCTTAAGTTAAATTTAATACCTTTTAATACCTTTTTACTACCTTTGGAATTTTTTTTAAACCATCACAACACTGAGTTGCAAGTGTTAATCAGCGACCTTTCTAACGTTTATGCAGATTTTGACATATATAACACTATACAACAGAATAGATTTACAGACTCACCGATGTTGACCACATATTGCACATTTATTTCACTTTGTGAATAAAAATAAACTACATAAAATGTGCAACGAAGATGAAGAAGTTCCAACGCACGGCTGGTATTCACTGCATGAACTGTTGATGCATTACAAACTGGCATCTGCTATATGAACTGTTGGTGATATCACTTCACAAACTGGCATCCGCTACATGAACTGGTGAACTGCTTTTATTTGATTTTAACATAAACATGTACTATAGGCCTAATATTGGCATTGATGTTTTTTTTTTACAAACCGAACAATAAGCCTGCCGGTTATTCCCTACTACAGGCCTGAGCCAGTCCTTAAACGCAGGGTCTTCCACCCAGCTGTCAGAAAACTTGCATTTGCCCATGACAACGCTGATGGTTGTCTGGACGTTGAACATATGCCTAAGCAAGTCAAAAACGTAAGCCAGCCAGTTGACTACCCAGTTGAGCCAGTGAGGGTCAGTATCAATGATCTTTGGTTGAGCTGAGCGCGCAAAGTGTTTGAGATGTCGAACGACCACTGAATATGACGTCAGCATTGAACTTAGCCTTTTTAATTTTATTTTTTTTACCAAATGCTCCGTGTCGCGGGCCCATACCACCTCGGTCATGCATCAACTTTTCAGCGCTGAGTTGACCATTATCCCCTAAGCCCCTAGTTGAGATACCACACAAAAGCACACACCTGCCATTTTCATCTTTTTTCACCATGAACTAAATGGATCCCCGTATGGGCCAGCTCGAGGGCAGTTCTGGCCTTTATAAAGCAATTTCCTCCGGGATCAATAAAGTTTTCTGATCTGTACCTTCCTTTCTCCTTACTCTGAAGTTTGGCATCTTAAACAAGCGTTGGGAAACAGCTTGTAGCCTGTAGGCTACTCCGCAGCCATCAATATTTAAGCGAACTGCCGAAACCATAATCTTTATTTTTATTTTTAGGAAGAATAACTAAATCCTAATTAAACCAAGGAAAAAGACAGCCTTACCAGAACTTTGTCTGCGGAAGCTTGCTTACCCCCCCCAACAAGACTTTTTCTCAAAATTGAGCTTTAGTGCGACAGAAAACTTTAATCCATGTGAGGCTTCAGGATTGAGACGAGGATATTTGATTATGTGACCAGATACGCTAAAGCCTACGTTTAAACGAACTAACGCAAACTTTAGCAGATAGAATTTCACTCAAAATAGGAAACCTCATAGTCTGAAAATATAATACTTATTTTTTCTTTTTTTAAAAACAACAATAATACCTCTAAAACCAAATTTAACACTTTTAATGGTCTTAAATTTGGCAATTTTGATTTATCACCTTTTAATACTTTTTAAAACCCCCGCGGACACCCTGACTCACATGCTCATTTACGGAGCCGTAACTCATTGACTAGCTGTGCACTGGGCTAACGTCTAATGTTTTGAATAGCAGGAAATCACTAATGTTACAGTTTACCGTTTAGAAACACTGGCTTTGTTGTCTACATACCCCATAAATGATCGTGCGTAACTGAAACGCAATTCTAACACTACTACACATTATATTACACACGGTGCTTCAACATTAGCATGTAATTAGCGCTTAGCATACACTACTGGTCACACTGTGCTTTAGGAGGCGGAGTCACACTGACCAGACACGTGCTCACGCCAAGTCTATGAGAGCGCGGGGTTCGATTTTTTAATGACATATTTCACGTCACTCCGTTTAATAAGTGAGTTAAAGTTGAGTTAGACGACTGTATGTCGTGAAATATATTTTAGCATTTTCCAATTTATCCAAAATTCAAGCATTTCCCAAACCCTAAAACAAAACATTAAAATTCAAGCGTTTTCGAGAATTTCAAGCACCCATACAAACCTTGTTATTCCTTCGGCAAAACAGTGCCTAATATAGCTCGGTCTCGTATAAAAATAACTACATCATTTATATCTACGTTTAACAGTTTGTGCAGCACATGACCCACATTTAACTGCAGGATAAGTTTCACGTGTAATGTCACTGAGCTGTGCGGTTAGAGCTGCCGAAGAGCTGTCTTCTTAACCCACACGGTGATTCTGAGGGCTTCCATTGTTTCACACCTACACTGTTTTAACACCACCCACAATGTTGTTCCACACGACTGTCTGAGCAGCATGTGTGGGGTTTCTGAACACAAGTAAGACAGGTGCATGGTAATAAAGCTTTCATATGCGCTCCAAAAATGTAACGTTTCTGTATTGCTACGACAGAGCCTTTGTAAAGATGTAGTAAGGTTTGGAAAGTTCAAAATAATATAAACAGAGTGTTTAACCACGACAACAACTATTTCAGAAGTGAAAGATCCTGCTAGACGGAAGAAATATATCTGCAGATGCAACAAACCCCCCTCATTCCTGAGCACAATTTAACACAATCCTTTCCTCGAACAAATATGGAACAATTCTGATTATGACATAAGGTGGAAGAAAATATGCAAATATTGTTATGCACAAGGCGCCTCGTTCAACAACAGTTCTTAAGAAGAAATTCTTAGAACTCGCACATTTTGCTTGAATACCCTGAAATCACCAATGCTTTCTCATTAAAGATTAATTCTATGGAAGAGCACCGAACCCTCGAAGAGAACTAATTAAAATTTTGCTGCATGTCTGTTTCTGCAAAACATAAGCTTATTGAGTTTTCAGTCATAAAATCTTATCTATTTTAATGCCTTTCATCTTTACTAAGAACAAAACTTGAGGCTATGCATTTTTGCTGGTCGTCGTCACTTGTCTGAGTTACAGAAGGATCAACGCACTTGTTCAAGCGCTCACTGCAAACATCTGCGTTGAATTAGGACTGAACTAACCTTCATAAAGCCCATGCCGCCCATAACTTGAACGCATTTTTGCTGGTCATTGTCACTTGTTTGAGTTACAGAAGGATCAACACACTTGTTCAAGCGCTCACTGCAAACATCTGTGTTGAACTAGGGATAAACTAACCTTCATAAAGCCCATGCCGCCCATAACCTGAATGCACTCGTCGGTTACGGTCCATGCCGCTTCCTGAAACAGAAAGAAAAGCGTATTATTTACCCTAGAAGTACACACCATAAATTATTTAAGACAATAACATAGAACAAAGAACTATTTGTTTTTAATCAGTTTAATCAACTAACATCGCTGGAAATGGCACAGGGCGGAAATGACTTGCCTACACGGATAAAAATAATACACAAATAACAGCCACTCAAAGGGATTTAAAGGTCATGGAACTGTCTTGTTGTATAAAAAGCAAGAAATAGCTAAACATTCATAAATAATGTACAAAGTACTTGTGCTTTAAACGTAGATGGTCAAAATGTGTATTTTTTTCTTCATAAAGTTCCTGTTTAACTTCTTGGGATCAGACTGACAGTTTTGAGTCATTGAGGTAACTTTCCCTGTCAGAAATTCCAAGAAACACTAGATTATTAACTAAAGGGTTTGGTCTCACACATTTTTCCTCCATGTGTGTGCTCATATTGGAAATGTATAAATGATTCCTCTTAAAGGCAACATGGTTCCTCTTCACGATAACTTCATGAAACAAGACTTCTAACAGTAACTCTACAAAAGGGTTACTATACATTAGTGGTCTGCATTGCTCTTTGAGATTTGAGAACAGTATATACACTGGGTAAATCCTGCAACCATGGTACGTGTTCAACACTTACAGATGCAAAGATTTTACTGATGGCTGCTTCAATCTGGAAATCTGTTGCGCCACTGTCCATATTCCCGCTGACCATGTAAGCCATGGACTGTGTGACAGAAGAAAACAAGTTTATAACACTAGGAGACAAATGGAGAAAAAGATTTTTCGGAACCAATTTAAGGCAGTGCCTTGGCTGGGTACCTGAAAAGGAGATATTTTTCCTCTGTTCACTCATGTGATGCATCCACCGCCATTTCCTCTACTTCAGTGACTCACTTTACACAAATTCTCTTACACAGACCAAATATTGACATACTGATACTGTGAATCCACTGTTTGACACTGTTTTCATTTTTACTGCATTTCCCCATTGCTCACTTGCCATGGGAATAATTAACACTGGTCAGCTTTAGGTCGCAATCTATTGCCCAAATCACTATTCTGGGAATAACCCCCACATTATTACTTAAAATAAATATGACAAATGGATACAGCTGAACAATGAATTACACAGGGATTATACAAATAATTGGCTTCCTTAAGCCAAAAAATATATTCAGTCATGCTGAGCATTAATTTAGCATTAAGATTTGCTAATCCTTTTTAAAAATTCTTTTCATACTTTCCGCGGTGTGTGTTCATGCACTGTGCCTTTGAAAACTACCACACATGTTAACATTTGTTTCCTCTCCGTCCATGCTGCACTACATCTGTGTGTGTTTTTCCTTCAATTATTTTAGAATCACAAAGATTTGTACTCTTTCACTGCAAAAAATATTCACTGTTTAGTAGTCAATCTCTACATATTATCAGCAAACTATGAGGGCAAAAAACGAAAACCTCAGAACAAAATAACTGTTCAATAGTTTTAACTGAGGTAAAAGTTTCAACTAATTGTGATACTGTGTCATGTATCTGCACATACTAGATCCGACTTGGTCAGCTCAGACTATAAAAGGTACTGTTTTATTTAATAGACTGTCTGTATAAAATTGTTCACATTGAACAACTGTTACTCATCTCATGTACAATCAGTGTAAAAGGCATCTCTAAGACCATAATTGTAGGCTGATTGTGTCTTTCTACTTCTAGTTTAAAGTGTATATTTTATATTCTATTCATATATTGCTTATTCTACGTGCCGTATTTGTTCCTTGTTCTTTGCACTGTTAAAACTGGAGCCACGTCGTCTCGTCTCTCTGTATACTTGTACAGTATATAGCAGAGATGACTAAAGTTTACTGTTTTGGGGTTTTTTTAACAGATTTGAGGTCACATCGCCCAGCCCTAACACTCAGGCTTGTGAAAAGCCCTTAATAACTCTGTACCCTATAACACAGCGTCAGTGAGGACTTGAAAGGTAATTAAACTGGACTCTTTTCCGCTCACCTCTGTGACATACTGCAACATGGCCATTCGGGCCACCTTCTCCTGTATGGTTCCATAGTTGTGGATCTTGTTGCCAAACTGGGTCCTGTTGGCAGCATGGTCCACCTAAGGAAGCAGTGAAGGTTAAAAGACTTGAGTGCTGCTGCCTGGACATTTGAAACTCAAATATAAATGTATTACATTACAACATTTGCATAACTGTTCCCATTTCCGCATTCTGAACTCAATAATTAGTAACTTTTCTTACCATCAATAGAGCAGGAAACTATAACGCTGGTGCTTAAAATACCATGTGACTCTCCCTGATCTACTGAGCGATATCAGAAGTTATGTGAGGCAAACAAATTTGTGATTATTTACTGCACATTGTAACTAAAGCATTCCTTTCCAGATCTGGGGGCTGACGTATGTGTAATTGCAGTTTGTCAACTAGGCTTGATTCGAAATGATATGACTACAAAAACGCAAGATAAAAGAGCTGTGGTGTAGAAAATCTCACGTTAGCTCCAAAGAGGCACCAGCCAAAACCTCAATGGCCATCCTCACTTTGGGCTCTCATCATCATCTCTTTCTCACTTTCTTTGAGTGTGGTCTGAGATAGACTCTTCGCACTTCCTCGCACTACTTAGCCTGATCGGAACCACGACCACAGTCAATATGCCGTTGCAGCACTTTGTAAAAACCAGAATAGCGCACGTTGACAAGGCACAGCAAGTTATTTGGGGTAACAGCGCTTGAATAACTTCATTTAGGTCAATTCTGAGTACATCAATTGTTAAAAACTCAATATATCTTTTTTTTTTAGATCAAAATAATTTTCAAAATAATTTTTTAATGTCTAAGAGAGGCTAAATATTTTCAATTGCTGGGATGAGTGTATTCACTGTACTACTGAAAGAAAATCCCCAGCTTGGATTGTTCTTTTTTAAATAGGTGTTTCACACAAAAAATGTTCCGGTAATTTAACACAAGGCTGGCAGCACTGGCTGTTGGCATGTCTGACATGTAGCCAGACCACACACACATACAAACATACATAAATAAGACTTTCTGGCACACACTGTACATTTCCAGGTTGCGTTTTCACTCTTAGTGAAGAACAAAGTTTTGGCAACCTCTTTCAGAAACCGTTTTCAGGAAAGTCCAAAATGTTTGATCAAGATTCTTTCCTAAGACTTTGCTAAACTCTGTAGGAGGTTCCATGACATGAGGAGGGTGAATGAACACATACGGTATATTAATAAAACAATATACTATTATGCCAAGATTTCTAGAGTAGAGGTGGACCTGTACTGGTTTTTCAGGACTGATATCGATACTGAGTATTGCTAGTTAATGGGGACGATAATCAATATTTGGAACTGATATGCAAAAAAAAAGAAAATCTTGAACATTTTCAATTTGACAAACACCAAGCGCAACTGAAATTCTTCTCTCTTCTCCTTCTTGGAGCTTCACGCTGAGCTTGTGTGCGAGTGTGGTGTGAGTGACAACAAGGCATCAGCGTCGATTGGCTACTACTCGTGTGGCATATAGTCAATCAGAGACCTTTGTGAGCAGGACATTAAATGAAGCAGACGGCAGTGGAGCCACAGTAGCACACTTTTTTAATTACTTAATATTGGTGATGGTCGAAATTAAACAGATACCGATAATCGACAAAATGCCTAATATCAGTCACCGATAATCAGCCCAGTCGATAACTGGTTGGCCATTGTTGCAGAGTACATGTATTTTTGGTTGTAACTCATTTGATCCTCACAGTTATGAGGATCATGAGTCATGTGTCATGTGTTGGAAAAAGGTTGGGGACCGAATGATGCAAAAGGCAAAACTAGGAGCATCAAAGTGATGCAGCGGTAGTCAGTAACAGCTTGATAAAAGAGACAGAAAGTGCAGAATCTGTTTAAATAAGACCTGCTTAACAAGCACACAGTGCAAAGTGTGCTGGGGAATTTCCCTGCATGCGCTTAATCGACAGAGGAAGTGGAGGGTAGCACGGGTGCTGTTAAGAGGGGGTTGTGGCAAAAAAAAAACACTGGGTGAAAGAAAAACAAGCTAGACCATGAGATGTGAGGAAGCGAAAGCAAATGAGAGAAAATCGCTCTGAACATAACAGATTTGGACTAGCAAACAATAACTTGGTGCACAGTGCAGGGCATGGGTGCATGCCCATGCACAAACACATTTAAGAGAGAACGAGTAAAACCCACAGCTTTTGCAATGACGCCCTTCATGGTTCCAGAGAGAGCTGCTGCCATTCCAAAGCGCCCGTTGTTGAGGATGTTCATAGCCACTTTAAATCCGCTTCCAACTTCCCCCAGGACGCAGTCAACTGGCACGGGCACGTTCTCAAAATACACCTCGGCGGTGTTTGACGCCTTGATGCCCATTTTCTTCTCTGGAGGGCCTCTAAATAAAGAGCGAGAAATTGACGAGGACAGGGAGGAAAAAGTGGGGAGGACAATTATGGGGAGAGAGGGAAGAGAGAGGGAAAGACGGAAAACATGGGAATTAAACCAAATACCGTAGTCAGGAGAAGACAACTGGGTTGAGAGGGTAAATGGGGGTAGAGTAGACAGAGATACGCGTTATACGTTCAGGTGACAATCAAGACTGTGTTAGACAATACAAAGTGGATACCCTTTGGATTTAATAATATAAACTCACTGTCTGAATAATAATGAGCAGCGTAACTTAAAAAGGGCCGTAATGCAGTCATCTTTCCTGACATTCAAAATGCTAATGATCAAAACCTGTTTCTTCAGCGTACGCGGAAAAGCTCATAATCAAAGACTAAATAAAGCAAACTCACCTCGTGACCCCCCCGAAAGCCCTGTCAACGATGAAAGCCGTGATCTTGTCCTTCATTTCTCCAGTTTTCTCATCTTTCACTGGTGTTTTAGCAAACACTGTGAAGATGTCTGCCACACCGCCATTACTGTGAGAGAACGAATAACAGTAACAGAAAAATATTAATAATTATTATTTTTTAATTTAGTAATGACAGTAATAACAACAATATATATAGTAAAGATAAAAGTCTACCATTTGAATTACATCAAGACATGTTACAAGAAAAGCTGTGTTAGAAACTGTGCAAAACAGAGACGCCCTCTGGTGGTACAGTATCTCATGTCTTGGAAGAATTAAGCTATTTTGTTTGTGCGTTCAGGTATACACACATGCAAAACGTGTTATGTCTGAACACAGAAATAAATATTCTGTTTAGTACATGTTTAGTGTTAACATAGATATCCACATAACTAACCAGAAAAACAGTCAACAAGAAAAAATTTAACTCTGGGAATATCCCAATGAAGGAGTTATGTACACAGTAGTTGACTGTAGGTGTGAGAGTAGGCTCATGTAAAAGATGAGACAGACCTGATCCAGATCTTTGATCCATTGAGTATGTAGTGCTGACCACAGGAGGAAAGAACTGCAGTGGACCTTATGGAGGCAGCGTCTGAGCCACTGGCTGGCTCAGTCAGACAGAACGCTGCCAGCTTCTTACCTACAGAACAACGGCAAGACAAGTTACTCCATCAATCTATCAGCAAACTCACATTACTAACAAAAACATCACTCAAATGTTTACTAGGGTTGTAACGCTGCATTGATCTACACTGATTAAATGATCAATGAGCCCATAGCACTCATCCAAAATAAAAACATTGATCAGACATTGTACATACTGTAACGTCAAATGATATTTCAGTTGCTTTTTGTGATTTGATATGAGTTTAATATGTTCACTATAGAAAATATAGGGACATTGTAGATTATGCAAAAAAACATATGACCAGTTGTTTTCAATTACAGAAGGTCATTTGCCGTTCTCCTCTTTCTACTCCCCTAGCAGTCTGCCAGACAGGTATCATGTCCACTGACAACAGTTTAAACATGTAGCAGAAAGCAAAAAGCAAACCAGACCTGCTTTCTTATCCTTTTTATCTACGTGAGATACCACAAATAGTGAGATGCTACTATCACAGCAGACAGGTTTCACTATATTTTCTCTTTTACTGTACTCCTGTCATATTTAACTCACCAGAAGCCACGTCGGGCAGGTACTTTTCCTTCTGCTTTTGGTTGCCAAAAAGAAGAATGCCTTTAAAGCCAATGGACTGGTGAGCGCCAAGAGTGATGCCCACGCCAAGGTCATGCATGCCCACAATCTCCACCAGTCTGGCGTACTGAAATGACAAAAATGACATGAAAATGTCAACTTATATTTTTAAGGTTTCTTCTCTGGACGAATCTGCATGTCTCATTCTTATATTTAAAAAAAAAGAAGAAAAAGACAAGAACAAGAAAGCGCTCACCTGTGTGTTGGTGAGGCCAACGCCGCCCAGCTCAGCAGGCACCTGCAGGCCGAAGGCACCCATCTCCTTCAACCCTTCTAATGTGTGATCCTCCACTTTCTCCAGTGCATCATTCTTCGCCGGATCATTCACCTCCTACGCATACACCATAAACGAAAATTATGAAACATATCATACCGCTTCAACCAACCCACAGCCTACGCTATGAAACCACTGATTCCACAAAACTTACTTCAAAGAATTTTGAACACGGTCCCACCAGCTCCTTAAGAAACTGAGACTGCTCCTCATTCAACACTAAAGCAGTGAGCAAAATAATACTGAACATTCAGCAATGTGGCAGCATTCAGCATATGCAGTGCAAGAGTCATAAAACCACAAAATCACTACAATATCTAGTATTGAAAAAACTGATCTACAGTCAACTCGGATAAATACGTCTATGTGAATAAACAACCGTCACTCAGAGAACTGTGAAATTCTCATAGGTAAATATAATCATTAAGGCACTTTACCTGAGGGAAAAGGGAACACCTGTGAGGTACTGATCTGTCCTTTGAACATGTTCACAGCAAAGGATTTTGACTCCTATACAAGATCATGATGATCAGAAAAACATCACATTTATAAATTATCCCAAGCAATGTTCTTGTTTAACAAACTGTCAAAAGAAAGGCACTCACTGTGCTGCCGGCCTTTGCATCCACCCTGTCAGCCTTCGAAGCAGCCTCAGTGCCAACGGCGGGCTTCTCCAAAACTGCCTGTGCAAGGAGAGAAGTTGGAGATGTTCATAACTGTTCAATATTATTGGTACGGTAGGTGTGTCCATTACAATGCCATTTAAAGTGAATTCTTCTGACTTCTTAACTCCGTACTTTTGAACTTGACATGAATGGAAATGGCTGTGTTAAGTCAGGGTATAATCATATTGAACACTGGCTACTGAATTGAATTTAATCTACAGTATGGTAGCAGGCTTTGTGATATCTGCAGATTTTAAATCATTGTCCACCGAATCAATACATATCATGATGAAGCGTGTAAATATGAATCTTTACTACAGAAAAATAAAGGGATTATGAGGTCGATGATAGCATTACAGTTAGGGAGTTGGCCCCCGTGATCAGAGGGCTGCCAGTTCAAGCCCTGGACCGGTAATGGTGCCACTGAGGAACTCATGAGCAAGGTACTGTACCCAAGTAGTGCCGCCCGGGCGGTGCCAAAAGCTACCCACTGCTTCTTCATGGATGGGTCAAATGCAAAGATTACATTACATTGTGGTTCACTGTGTGCTGTGGATTGTTCACAATGACAAATGCTCACTTAAAAATAGTGGGATTATGCTGAAAAATACAAGGATTGTTTGCACTTATTGGCCATCAATTGCAATGCTTCTCTTCCCATACCTTAATTAGAACCTACTAACAGTTTCTTTCCAAGAGTTTAAACCTGTTAAGCAGAAAGCAAGCCACATCTGCTTTCTTATCTACTTGAAATGCCACAAATCTGACTGCAGGCGGATGTATGTCCCTAATATCGGCCGGTGATATTTAAGTGTTTATTAAATATTTATCTATATTTCTATTTATATCCATATATCTTAGAAAATTCCACCCACCTATAAACATTCTGACCTAAAAACAGTGTCCTCACTAGACAATGTGACACACTCCAGCTGCCCAGTGAGCCAAAGAGCACCGGCAAGGACACCACGACCTCTCCCCACCCCCCTCCTCTGTTTATTCCACACAATAACAACACGATACCCTTGCCTTGCAAAAAAAAAGTGACGCAGTGGAAATGTTTCCAGATAATCAACATAGCAGAACAGTGTTCCTATAAATGTCTCTGTTGATGTAGTCTATAAGGTTTATGTAAGAGTGTATTTGAGTTTGACCCACAGCGCCACCCTTCTTCGTCTCCGGATCTTGTGAATTGAACTTTGCCCCAGATTCTCTGCCATGGGTGGCCTTTGCCATACATTCTAAAAACACAACCACAAGGGCAAAGACGTGGTCTGCAGGTTGTTAAACGTGCTGTTTTAATGAAACAGACTTGGATCACCAGCTACTTTCGGTTAAGAAGAATAATATTTGCTTACCTCGGCGGTCTGGGCGTAAAGGCGGACATTCTGCAAGGCAACGACAGCTCCCGGTTGCCGCTGTGCCCTAATAAAGCAATCACATTAAACAGCATTTCTTTACCACAATTCATGAATGGATCTATTTTTTTTTTTAAATCATTATTCATGTACTTGTGCCATGTGAGTATAAGACAGCTAAATCTTATAACATGATGCAGAGCTAAGTCATGATTCTTTACGTCACATACGTAATTATACGAATACAGCTTGTACTGAAATGTAACCTTGAGACTGCAGTAATATAATGCATTACAGAAATGCTAACTTTCAACCTCCAAAAATAAAGAATACATGAACAGAAACAACAATTGGGAATACGGTTAGCCGACAGCAAAACCAGCAGACGACGTCGGTTCAAAATGAAAGACACTAACAAATGATGGGAAGAGACTCACCCGGTTATGGACTGAGGCAGGCGGAGGACGGAGCTGCACAAGGCCGGACTCTGAGTGACTTTTCGCAGCAGCATGATGATGATGATGATGATGATGAAGCAGGCCGGACCGAAGCAGAGCTAATGCTAAATAAATGTGTATGTTCTTAAAATCGGAAGTGATCGGTAGGCTGCCGCCAGCGCACTTTTAAACAAGTGACGAAGCTTTTAAATAACAACCGTCCAAAAAAAATCAGTGGGTGACCGAGTGCAGAATGAGCTGTGATGTAAATAACCTGCCTGTACTGTTATTTTCTGAGGACGTTTACGCCTGACGCCGAATCTTTGCTTTGAGCTCAAGCCTGTTTACCGAAGCGCCGTCCCTCAGAGCGAGCTGGGTTAGTCACGTGGGTGATGACGTATGAAGCCAGCGCTGCTTCGTTGAATCAAATGTCCGGGGTAAAAATTCCCCAACTTGGAAATCTGCTATGGAATTCTAACGGAATTGACTTTCCTATAGAAAAGGATTCACTCTTGGGCCGTTTTCAGTTGGGGTGCTTTGTTTCCAATTTGTAATGGAGCCAAAGAGCAGTTATAACTATTCTTCCCGGCAAAAAGGGTTACTACACGTTTTTTTTAACTGACATTGACGCTTAAATGCTCGAAAACGCGTTCTCTTTCATATTTATTTAGTGAATAGTCAGTGTCCACATAAAGGACAAGCTTGCCTTATCGTGTTTAAAGTAGTTCTGCGGTATTGTTGCAATACTCCATTTTCACCAGCAGGTGGCAACGTGAACTCTTTAGTGCAACGTTCCAAGGACTGAACTCAAAAACTATTTTTGTGGAAGAATCCGAAGCTTGTAAAAACTACACGCGGCATCGACGCCTTTAATGACCTACGCCTTTTTGGCGTCTCTATAAGAAACACACTCGGAAAATACACGAGAAAAAAATATCACAACCTACCAAACGACACGACCACAGTTTTCTGCTGTTTGGCATATAGCCAATGTCTACGCATTCCAGCATAGTTAAGGAATAAAACGTTAATTTAAAAATAGCCTTGTTTCGGAATTTCAATGCGTTAAAAATAGCCTTGTCACGAGTCCTCACGGAGTGCTTACTGATTACTCATAGTTTGTTATTTGAAAACGATTACCTCCTGAAACTGAAGATTTAGTAGTTGCAAAGGTTTTTTTAATGTAACTTCATTATGCATTTAAGTTATATTTATTTAGGAAAATCTCAGACCCACAATTAGTGACACCAACACCGGAAGTCTCTACTGCTCAATATTAACATATTCTCCGGTATTTTCTGTTACTTATTTCCCCGTGTAGTATAATTTCCTCAAGATCAGCCAAACCACCGTTTAAAAAAAAAAAGCAACAATTGCAAAAAAAATTTTTAATCTATTACAAATTTATTTTGAGTAAGAAACACACAAGTGACAGCATATCAAACATAATGGCACCCAAAAGTGGCACTGTTCTGAGACATCTTCATTTAGCACCTGTATGTTTTGATTATAACTATATATTCATTCATACAAAATGGTTATGTTCGTCAGTCTTAAAAAAGTAAAGGTGAATATGTAGATTATAAAAACAGCCATATCTATCCAGCACAAGTACCGTTTTTGGTATTAACTCTCTCCAGAGTACCAATGCATGTACCACAATTTTAGTCTGCCAACATATTTGGACTTTTGATTATGTTGATTATGATTAGACTTGTATGTAATCAACTTGAGTCCATAAACCCACAAGAAATTACATTAGTAAAAATGTTTGTACTAGTCCTATTCAACAAACCCTGTTTTCACATTAAAACGTCCATACAAATTTCTGCACATTGCAAAGGTGTATTGTGAAGCAAAGTCCTTCAGTACTATTGGCCATGTTTTTAGGCAAATTTAACTCTGTTTCTTAATTCCTCAGATTTAGAAGAGCATGACTGCAGAGTTTTTTGAGATTATCACTTAGTAATGCTAATTTATAGCTGCCTTGTTAAAAACATCCAGAATCCTTTACAAAATCTGAGATTTTTCACTTTTTTACTCTGGAATATACCGACTGCTTACCATTTTTCAACATTACCAATCCCTTGCAGTGTTAAGCTCTCCTACTTGATGCTGATTCAGTTTTTCTTCTGCAAAAACCCAACCGTGTTCCCCTTGAAAACGATTTTAATCAAAATCCTCTCTCCAGGCTGTGCATAAAACCTTAATTACCCAAACAAATTTACGAGCAAAGGGCCTTCCTTTTGGCGCAAGTTTTTGCCAAGACAAATATTTTCACAGGGCAGTAAAATAAAGAATATCCTACGTGAATCGTTCTGTAGTGCTCCTTGCAACATTTCTGGGAAAAACAAACAATATTTGGAGAAGGAGAACAATTTTTTAAACAGCCCAGTAAAAGAGGCACGGCCCTTACTGCATTTTATGTCAGCAAGACCCAATCCATTTGTCAGTTTCTTTTTGTGCTAATTCTGAGCTGTGCAAGACTTCCAGCTTTTTACAGAAACCCTGTTCCTACCAGCAAGGATAGACAGCAAATCTAAAACACTATCCTGCCTCAGACCAAATGATCTCAGTTGCTTACTGAGTGAGGCTCACAGTTACATGATTAAAAGTCACATACACGGTCAGTCATTCATGTGTTCATTCACCCACACATCCATCCCACACATACACACTTATCCCCTGCTTAACGTTTCCCTACATGACATCCACAAAGAACTCACTAGGATTACCCATGGCCAGGTGGAAAGACTGCCTAGAGGCCGTGAGCTCAGGTGGGACAGAACCCAGGTCTCGAGTCGGGGGGGCTCCTGGAGGACCCCCCGGGTTGCTGGCGGGGGGCAGGCCCGGGTGAAGTTGTGTGGTGGGTGCCTGCGGGTGGGGAGGTCCCAGAGCCGGATGAGGGTGCGGGTGTTGTGGCACCATCATCACCATCATGGGGTTATAGGGGATGGGAATGCCAGGCGGGTAGGGGGCAAGGTGGGGGGGCGGCGCCCGGTGATGCGAGCGTTGGCTGGTGTGGCTATGCTCGCTGGGCGTGGCCGAGCCATGGTCCCGCCTCAGGCTGCTGCGCACAGAGTACTCCGATTCGCTACCGCTGCCTGAGCATGATTCGCCACCGCCCCCGTTGGGAGATTTGTCGTCACGTGTGCTGCCTCCCACTGTGCTGCCAGGTCCGCTTTTGCTGCCCCTTCTCCTCTCTCCCTCGCTCCGAGTGGAGCCACTGCTTCGACTCCCTGCGTGATGAACATGGAGATTGAGAAGTAAGTACGTTTTATAAAAGCCATAGTCTTTATGCAATTACTTTATGGACACAATTGCTTTAGCAGTGACTTCTGGTTGAATAAACTTGAATAAACGAAATCCACACAATGAAATGTTGTCTAATTATGCAATAATAAATAAACCTGTAATGTTTTTTAAAAGTGAAAGATGATGATACTTTCTGTCAACTAAAACTATGAAGGATAGAAACGGTCAAAATGTCTAAAGGCTAAGACAAAAGTGACAGATTTACAGCATAAAATTAGGGGTGTAATGATATATCGATCTGCATTAAAACATTGGTTCAGTGAGCAACAAGCCCATAGCATTGAGTCAATATGAAAACATCCTACAAATTGTAATGTCACTTTATATTGAACAAGAGTCTATTTTATTAAAAGATTATTTTCCATATAAATGCCTGGTTAAGCTCATGAATAAAAATGTCAAATGATAGTTCCGTTGCTTTTTGTGCTTTGATATGAACGGAAGTGAGTGTGTACACAGCATATGATATTGGCTCCCTAATAGAAACACAGTCAGAGCAGTAGCCGAGTCTCACCCTCGCTGTGTTGACTGCCAGTGCTGCCGGGCGCGTAGCTGTAACTGGAGAGCTCGTGGTAGGGAGGAGGCTGGCTAGAGTACGGGTGAGGATACTGGTATGGGAAGGAGTGAAGCAGAGGCCAGGGCGTAGCCCCCGGTAATGGGAGTGGAGCCAACGTGTCCTGGTCTGAAGCGCCACTGGAGCCATCGTTATCGTTAAGGGAAAGGTTGGCCATGTCTGAGAGATAAGGAGAGATGATTATCTTGATGTTACCTGTGTTGCTATGGTGATCACGCTCCCCCCACCAACGCTAGACAACATGTATCAGCACCACACACGAATAAGGAAAACTGTATATTACTCACAGTTCTCACAGTCACTGAAGTCTCCGAAAATGTAATAGCACTGCTCAGAGAAGGTGATCTTATTGACCGTGTGTCTGATGAAGCCGGCCTTCAGCAGGTTACTGGCGTATTTGCGAGCCTCTCGGCGATCCTGAAAGCCCTCGATGTGATGATAAAGCCACTCAACTAAGTCTGAGCCTGTGCACAGCATATTATTTGTCAACTTTCGCACATTATTAACTGCTCATTCATATACAAGGGGCAAAGTTTCTTACCCAGGAAGGCATTTGGGATGGTGATTTTGAGCCACATCCTGTCCCTGACCTCTAGGCCGGACTCAGGAGAGGCCATAGCCTTTGCCACTGAGGCCATGTCAGAGTGAAGAGACAGGTTAAACTCATCAAAACCTAGAAAGGAGAAAGATAGATAACATAAGAAACAAGTCCCTGTCAACATTGCTTTTTAAATCTAGCAACTGTCAAACCCAGACACTGTACCTTTCTCAAAGAAAAGCTTACAACTATTACTCAGTTTCATTGTCGTGAAAAAGGGATTAGAATGTGTTTGTATAAAGTGTATAAAGTTAGGGTACACTAGTGGTCCCCACCATGTGAAAATGACTTTTTTGAGCCCCCTCTTGCCTTTTTGAGCCCGCTGCAATTTAATCCAAAAAATAATTTCCAGATTAATCACGTGTGTGAACGTGCTAATATTTCCAGCCCTACTTTTAACATCATCTCTCAAAATTGCGCCTCTGCACAAAAATAACTTTAACATAAGCTCCCTGAAAGAAAAAAACTTAAATCTGGTCAAATCAGGGAGTTGTGAGACTGGCACTCTTAGGCCTCGTCCACATGGACGTTCGAAATGAACGCCCTCTGAACGCCATACGCGTTTTTACTGCGTTTTGTAGCTGCGTTCGATTGGCGTTCGCAATAGCGTAGTTTTTCTCGCGTTCGTCTGGATTTTGACGCCAAGAAAACGTTGCACGCAGCGTCTATTTGACGCCACCCGAACGCGCAGCCGGCCAACCGCGCAGCCGGTGCTGAACACCTGTGTGGACGCTTTGATTTGCTCCAATGAGCAGAAAAACGGTCAGCGTTCAGTCGGCGCTCACCAGGCGCCACGAACGCCAGAAAAACGCCTGGTTCAGACGTCCGTGTGAACAAGGCCTTAGTCAGTCTCTTGGTCCCTCAACCCCCCCGCCACTTTGGGAACCACGGGTGTATACTCACGTTCAGTCTCAGTAACAGAGGAGCTGGATGTGATGGTGCTGCCGGGATAAGGAGGGAAGGTGCCTGTCAGAGCAATCGAATGATTGACCCACGCAGCTGGGTCAATAGGACGGATGGGCTCATCTGACACAGACAGGCAGAACAATGCGTCAGACATAAATCCATGAATCCCCCCCCAAAATTCAAATGCTTATAAATACAATCATTAGTCATTCGGGCTGCAATGTAAAATCCAACTTTGGGATTTAAAAAGACTGATTTAAGTCAGAAAAAGACTCACTGCGTGGAAGTGTGAAGTAGCCTTGAGGTGAAGGGTCCCAGCATTTTGCCACTGTCAGTGTGATGGGTCTTAAACAGATAAAGATAAATAAGCGTCATAATAATCAAGCTCCCCTTTTCTTTAGCACTGGCGCCTGTGCTGAAAAAAATCGGCACCACCGAAAGATGCACAGAATTAGCCTACAAAATAGGAGATAAACAGAAAAAGAAAAAAAAACACACACACAAACTCACCCTGGTTTGTGCACAATGTCCCTTAGTACTCTGACTGCATCGTCGTTGCTCATGTTCTCAAAGTTGATGTCATTCACCTGTGTGGAAAAAAAGCAACATTACACCACTGGCCATGTAAATATTACTAAGGATTCAAAGAAATGTAAATGTAACTAAACACAGTCGGACACTAAGCAAAAATCAGTGGATGATGAATCTTCTAGCCAAGAAGTGGGCTAAAGTGAAATTCTAACTGCATTTTGTAAAGTAATCTCATGGTGAGGTAAAGCAATCAACAGATAAAGAGGTCAGTTAATGATGGGTAATTTCAGGTAATTTACACATTGTCACACCCATACCTGTTCTGCCAAAACCTCCCCCTCAAACACACACATACACACACACACCTGAAGCAGCATGTCCCCAGGCTCGATGCGCCCATCAGCAGCCACTGCGCCGCCCTTCATGATGGAGCCAATATAGATCCCGCCATCCCCACGCTCATTACTCTGCCCCACAATGCTGATGCCCAGGAAATTATATTTCTCTGTTAAGGACAAAGATTTACAAACATAAATAATACCGGTGTCAGACTAAAATCCCTCAATATTCGCATAAAAATCATACAACTTAACCAGTGATAAAGAGAATTTGCATGGACCTTATCAATCACATAAACAAACTAACCCATATTCAGAGTGACTGTGATGATATTCAGAGACATAGTTGAGTCCGTCACACTACTAAAAGACGACGCCTGCAAAACAGTCATAAAATCAGATGGGTAATGATAAGATTAAAACATTAAAACAGGTTCTCTATTAAAAGGAGCAGGGCAATACCCTCTCGAGCCGCGGGGGTCGTTGTTTCCTGCGTCTGCGGTGGCGTTTCAGCAGCCTAGAGGCTGTGCTCTGCTCCGTGGAACTACTGAACCTGCATAAAAACATTCAACTCAGCATCTGATGTGCACAGAACCAACAAGTATTAAAAGCAGTGCAGGCAAAGAAAGGTAGCTTTGAACAATAATGTCTTGTGTATTGTTTGTATGTAATGATGCGTCTCCGTGTAAAGTCCAAATCTCACCTGCTCATGGTGTCATCATCGTCAGAATCGCAGAAGCTGGTGGTTTCCAACTCACTGCTCATCACTGTAGTGGCACTCTCATAGCCAGCTAAGTGCCTCTCCAATCGGGATTGACCATTCACACGAGACCCTAGAGGCAGACCGGCAGAAAGAGAAATGATGAGATATGGAAAACTTAATACATTTGTTATTTCTTGATCAATATTAAGATTAACTTAACCTCTCTGTAAATGTCAAGGTCTTGTATCTCACCGTGTGACTCCATGCTCTCTCGGTGGCGTGGACGCTCTCTCCTGAAGGACACGACAGATTCGGTCTCTGTCTGCTCATCCAGCGTCTCCACACTGCCTGCAGCATTGGGACTACAGCACCAGGGAGATATATACACACACGCAAAGATGATCAAAGATGATCCTGAACTTCTAAATTAAATGTAGCAGCACTAACACAGATTGTAAAGATTACATGACAGAGAAGGAATAGACTAAAATCTCTATAGGTTGGACATTACATTTCAGTCCTGAAGTATTATTGTTGCATGCGTGATCAAGGTGCACCCAAACTAACCATAACTATGTCGACTTCCTAAAAATGCTACGCAATATGAATTAACCATATTATATTAATCATGCTGTTTAATGTGTTTTAAGATTTTCGATCTTGCTAGCAACGAGCTCTAGTAGCAATTTGGGGTTTCAGGAGCAATAACATATTGTTGCGGTGTGAATGTAGCATGGAAATATTCAGTTGTAGTTCTGTTCAAGTTTAAAAGCATTTACACCTGCAAAACAGTTTCATTTTTATAGTAATTAACAGGAAATGCAGAAATGGGCTGGAACAAAGATCTGCTGATTCTATGGCTTAGTAAAGCACCAATGTTTAATGGCTCTGCTGCCCAAGAACAAGACTAAGGAGGTCAAGGATTCTGAAAAGATCTGAGTCTGAAGGGAGTCATACTGGAACGAGGGAGGTCTGGAGTCTCCTATGCCCCCGGTCCTCTCGGCTGGAGGTGGAGGGAGAGGAGGAGGAGGAGGAGACGGTGCTCGGACCTCCACTGGAGCAGGTGCAAGTTCTGCTGCAGGAACATCTGAAGACACCAACTATCACACAAGAGACAGAGAATTAAAAACTATACACAACTATTTTTACTGGAAAATTTGTCAGATTTGTGCTTATATATATTTATTGTTGTTTCTTGTTGTTGCTAGTGCTAAATATGGACACATCATGCATTGAAACAACGTTCAAAGAGCGGTTTTACACTAGAACTAGGGGTGGGAATCGACTCCTTGGAATGGTACACCTCCAACACTGTAGATTCTTCTTAACCATTCTCTCATTTCCCAGCACGACGTTTTCTGGTTTTCCCTAATTTTGCGTTGCAGTACATTACGTCACACTCTCTGCCACTTGAACTTTAACCACGGGGAATCATGACGCATTAATGATATTTTTCGCGCTGCTGGAAAGTCTGACATTCACTAAAACGTTCCAGTTCTCTTAAATCTTCCCATCTCTAATGTTAGCGAGTAAAAAATAAACATTAAAAAATGCATTATTTGTTATCAAACAATTTTATCCTATATCCTGATGGATTCCAAATGGATAAAGGAGTGTTTCTACCTGGCACTAACCTTATTTTTCTTAGAATGTCTCTGCATGAATATGGATGTGTTCATGTTCACAGTCTTGTGCAGACAACATTTTGGGAAAGATAAAATGGTTGCTTTTGGTGCGGAAGACTCAAAAAACTCAAAAAAAATCAATTCCCACCCCTAACTAGAACAGTCTGGAAAAAGGTCCCAAGCCAAATCTACAAGGAGAGAGAAAGTTTTAATATTACAAACTGTCTTTCTTTTGTTCAGATTTGTGTGCAGACAAACCATCAGCATGGGATTGTGTGCCAAATATGCATAAGAACCCGAAGAGAGGAAATACCAAGTTTGTAAATAAGGGCAAGCTTTTTAAACATAAATAGCACACAAAGCTTGAGAAGGAAAGTTATCCGGCTAACTTCCACACAAATCTACACTTTCACGACACAGGTGAAAAACGGAACACACAGCGCCGTAGGTAAGAACTATCCAGTGTCTCCAAATTATGTAACTAACATTTAAAGGCCAAATCAATCATAAGGCTTTGACAAGAGCTGGCAACACATGGAAATCTCACTCACAACTGCCTGAGGTAGTCAACCCTGTGTAAAACTTCTCAGCTTCAATAAATACACTTATTATAACAATCTTAACACCACATTTAACAAGACAAATCAAAGATGTTTCACTAATCTGTTTAGAGAGTTTGCAGAACTGCAGACACTCTTTGAAGAGCAGGTGTATGGAAGAAGGCCACATACAGTACACCTGCGTCTCATCTTCTTTTCTTGGTGCTAATGGATGCTGCGCCTTTGTGCGCTCGTCCTCTGGGGAGCTTGAGCCAGTCTGATGCTAGTATAGCGTTTCTGTCCCAGAGGCTTTAGTTTCATCCAAGCCTTTTGACTTAAGAACTCAATTCTCACTGGACGCTTTTATTCAGGACTGGGATTGGGTCTCCGTGTGAAACGATAAGGCCTGGATAATAAACGCTTCGAGCTCTTTAATGTAAGTATAAGACAATAAACAAATGCAGGTCAATTAGTGGTCCTGTCCTAATTCTTCTCGGTCCACTACTGTGTGATCAGTTGCAAAGTTAATGCAAGGAACCGCAGCCTTTTTATGTATTTGTTTTGAGGACACACACACACACCCCTCTGGAACTCTCTAGAGTAAAATCATATCATTCAAGGGAAGGGATCAAGTTCTTCATTAGAAACAATACAAAGAAGAAAAATGAAAAGCAAAGGAAATAAGTATAGGAAACCATGCTGGTACATACCCAGGACACCACTCGTCCATTAAAGCAGGGCAGTTTGGCATTGTCATCCGAAATCTCTTCCTTGACCACCCTGTAATGGAAGATTTAAATAAGAATCAGTTTGCATGTACCCACAGGACAGTGTCTTTTCCTGTATAATGTTAAGCCGTTTCGTGTTCAATCAGCAAAATGAGGTCGTGATTTATTTGTTATATTCTTGACTTGATAATTATAGTTATGACCATGTTGGCAATAAACAGTAAAATTATAGTGTTGAGGTTTTAAACAGGCACTCCAGGTGTTTGGAGTATATATCTTTGCCATATCTCATAACCACCCACTCATAAACACAGTGTATAAACATAACACAAGTGTATAGTGGTATGTAAGGCTACTCTAAGGGACTTCTTTTTCCATCCTGCATAAAACTAATTGCTTCTCACTCTGACTACACAGGGCACCAGTGAAACTACACTACTACTTTAAGTTAATGACACCAGTGCCAATTACACATGATATTAAGCCAGTGCAAGTATTTAGGGATTGCTCAATGCAATAAGATTATACAAGACATCTTTCGAAGTTAGTTGCCAAAAAATGAATACTATAGTCAAGGATAAATAACTAGGAATGAAATACTACTTGGAATTTGGAAAAAAAAAAAAACAACAAACCCCCCCCCCCCAAAAAAACCTCAGATAGATTGCGGCAGTTGGTAGCTTAGCGGTTAGGGAGTTCAACCTGTGAACGAAAGGCCACTGGTTTGAATCCCACACCAGTAAAGGTACAACTGAGGTTCTCATGAGCAAGGTACCGTCCCCAAGCACTGCTACCTGGGTGCTGCCCACTGCTCATTCACGTATAAGTTAAGTACAGAGGTCACATTTCGTTGTGGTGCACTGTGTGCTATGTGGCGTGTTCACAATGACAATCACTCACTATCAAAGTAATTCCAGAGGGTATGTAGACATTAAATAAACATACTGTAACACCTATAACACCATAATATCATCTGCATTGCCTACTGTACATGACCAATACACTGGTCTGGAAGTGGTACTGTCGTGTAAACAAACACATGGATAATTGCTAGGTATTCTGTATAAAAGGCCAGCAACCCAAAACAACTGGAAAATGTCTGTAAATTTTGATATCTGATCTTCCATGTACAAAACTCAACGTCACTAAGTGCTTTTTTAACATTTTCCTATGGAGAAAAAAGCAAGTCATACCTACAACACGAAAAACAGACATTCTCTCAACACAAATTTTTTATACAAGACACGTTTGAAGATTGATACTCTTTTATATTTGATACAGGACACCATGACGCAGACATCTTATTACTAACATGGTGGAAAGTAAATGAAATAATTTTTTTGGATTCTCAAATTCCTCCACCACAAATCTGATCCCTGGATCTACCTAAAGCTGAGACTGAGATTTAGACTCAATGCTACATTCTATTCTCTTGTAGTCTACATTCTCATACATCAACAAACCCGAGGCAAACAAAGACTGCGACAACACTGAAAGTGCACCATCACGATATGTAAGCGGCACTTTTTGAAGTAGTAATCACACTCTCAAACAGACTAATGACCCTCATGTGGACCTGATAAGCAGCCGCAAAACCATACCTTGATTAAATCAGTTTGAGTTGGTAAAAAAAGAACAAGAAGGCATCAACATTTAGGACAATTTCACTGTACATTTAATCACAAAATGTTCAACGCAGCACCCATACTTCAAGACCACAATGGACTCCAGCGCATCGTGTCAATCTAAATGAAAAATCCAAGAGATAAAATGGTTTAGAGACAGACTGAAGGAAATACTGATTTTATCCAACAAAGAAAAAGAGGAGGTATGTTAAAGGGAAAAAAAGCCTTTAAGATAAAAAACTCCAACTAAAACTCATCACACTATAGCTTTTACTAATTGCTAATTTACTAATAAATTAAAAGCTGGACGGCCTGAGTAATATTAACATTTGCACAGGCATCTACTTGTGCTCTGTACCGCTCATATTTATGGCAGAAGTGGAATTAAAACTGATAACACAAGAAGAGCGTGGCAGCCATTAGCAACCAACCCCCATCCCTCGCACACGAACACACACTCTCTCAAAAACTCGAGCACACCAGTCTTTTCTCTCACTCTCTCTCTGCCCCTCTCTTCATGTTGATTCTGCCCAGACACCCAGCAAATGGCCTCTTTCCAATCCTACTACACCCCCCACCCCTCTCGAGCCCTTCCCTACCACACACAGACCGGCTGACAGCTGGCTCCATACGCAGCAAATCAAAACAGCAGCATCAGAGACGAGCTACTTCCCGCTGCACTCCACCACCAGATCACCTTACATGCCATGCATTTCAACAATAATAAGCAACACACACAGACACACACGTCATTTATATTTATCATCTTTTCTTTATTTCTCCTTCATCTATTTGATTAACTAATTTAACTAACTAATACTTACACCCTGGTTTCAATACACGTTGTACTTCTATAACTATGTATGTGACAAATCTCAAATCTTAAACCAAGTCTACAACATTTAAACCATCGCAAGAACTACAGGCCTATAATCTTAAGAATAATACGTCTCAAATGATATGGGTTTGACCATGTATCCGTTTCTGTCTAAATTAGGTGAATTTTCAGAATATTCATTTTCAATTTTCTTCCGTTCTATCTCTGACCGACCCCCCCATCTGTCTGTCTAGATAGACAGATAAGAGGATATGATTAGATTTGAGTTTTCTGTCTACTAAAATGTGTATGTACAGACACAAGCATTATTAGAAATGAGACCATTCGCCTTCACCTCCACAAAGAATATGGTTGTTCACTAATAATGTTAAGTCACTTGCAATTATTGGTCTGTGCAAACATAACTATAAGTCAAAGCACACAGTTTTATTCATTTAGTGTCTTCAGGAAAAAATAGAGACCAAGAGGTCCACAATCAATTTTCCAATCGGCGCTTATGTGTGTAAAAACACCCGAGTGTCCGGCACTTGATTAAAAGCCAAAAAAGAGTAGCAATGTGAGGATGTGAAGAAACCCTTGGCCTGGACAGATGAGAAAGTTTTTTTTAACAAAATGACAGACATGATATGAATTGAGATCAGAACAGGGTTTTTTTTTTCCATGAAAAAATGGTACTAAACAAAATCTGTCAATATGTCCACTGAAGACAAAAAGAGTAAACTGTTTTTATGGCAGCGTTCTTCTCTTTCCACAGACATATTGTTATATGTATAATTTTACTGGTGCTGACATTTAAATAACAAAGAAGAAAACTTCACCACATTTGAAGCCAATCCTGTTTATACACACAGCTCAATTTTCAAATAAGTAATGTTTGTTAACATTGATGAATGCAAAACTGTATACGGATCCTCTGCTATTTTGAAACAATGCACTATAAACTTCGGTAGGCTGACTGTTAACCCGTTACTCTGACAAAGTTTCCACTGGAAGAAAATTCTAAAAGGCTCATCTGTTTCACCAACATATTGTGATTTTCTAATAACAGACAAATATTCGTTTTAATTGAGTTGTGCATTACTTTTGTAGGTAAATTCGCCCTCATCATTCGCATGGCAGCCGCTCCGAGCCCCCTCACTCTCTCACACACACACACACACACACTCCCTCACCCCCTCACTCACTCACCCGAAGTCCTGGTCCATGGACTTAAAGAAGAATTTGTAGTTGGGCTTGTTCAAGACCTGTTTGAAATCCAGCAAGGTGATTTTCTCCGCCGCGATTGGAATCTTCACCAAGTACGGCGTCTCCTCTTCGTCAATGTGGTAAATTATTTTGGTCTCCGCCATTTCTCCAGCTCCTTTTCCCCCCTCCTTGTTCCACTGAGGTATGGAGAGGTAGCTAACTGGCTAACGTTAGCTCGCTGAAAGAGGAGGAGGAGGAGAAGGAGCAGGAGGAGGAGGAGGGGGTCCGAGTCCGAGTCGCAGGCTACCAGCAGCTAAAAAAAAAAAAAATTGCACAAGTTTTAACGCGAAAAAAAGATCCGCAAAACCCTAAAACGCCGCCTCCTTTGTTCCCCCAAAACCAGTACGCATCATTTTTCTTGGCAAATCTTTGTCGAAAGAGCAGAACGCCGACGAAAGCGCCTACATTTACCCACCTAGATGCCCGAACCAAACTTTTCTAAAACAACAACACACACGGGGGATTTCAAAACTTTTCTCCGCTGAAGGCCAACGCGGCGTGTGACGTCACGCAGGCTCCCGACGTATCTCCCCCTTCCCGATGCTCGGCTTGGAACGGCCCAAAAGAAGCGCCGAGCAGAAAAGGCTTTAAGAGGGGGTTAAAAAAATTCCATTGCAAGACATGATGTCGCGTTCCTTTATTATTCTTTTTTTTTTTGGCTGCTTAGCGCGTCACTGGAACATTTGATGCCTCTCGAAAGTCTCTTATTTCACCTCCTTTTTCTACGTTTAAAGGAACAAGTAGAGCAGGGTGCGTTGTTGCGGAGAAAATCTTAAATCATGCGTAAAACGACATGCAGACATGTAAATAAAAAAAAAAGATGAAAAGAAAAAATGAAAATCCTAAAAGGCTCATCTGTTTCACCAATAAATCCTGGTCATGTCATAACTATGCGTTTTAAATTAATTGGCGTCAATAAAGAAAGAAAATACAAAAGATGAGAGGGAGAGAGAGACCGCAAGATTTATGTGGAAAGTCGTTTTTACTTTTTGGCTTTACCTTAGAACTATCGTCTGACTTTGAACTTAAGTCTGGCAAATGCATTTACCGTTTGACTCATGGCTGATGGTCTTCAGCTATCAAATGTTAACATTGTTCCTGGCAAGAAAAAGTGGGCGCTCCATATGCAACAAGATGGAAATGTTTTAAACAAAATATATGCTTTAATTCCTCCCCTATCGTTCTTATATTTTGTTCTGATCAAATGCAAGTCAAGGGGCACTAACATTGTTGAACTGTATTAAAACAATAACATAAAAACAACCATTACCAAAGCTACTTTTTAACATAGGCAGTGACATAAAATGTCTTTAAAGATTACTGTTTAACCTGATTTGTTTTTTGAAAGGGGGCGAAAACTACAAAATGAATTTAAGACTCCAAAAATTAAAATAGCATAACAAAAGCTGTCATGGCAGTCAATAAATTGCAACCTTACATGGTTCCATTAGAAGATTGCAAATACATATAGCTTATCACTAAAATGCACCTCACTGTGTCAATATTTGGAAGATAAATTCGGATATTTCTTCTAGAATCACTGAATGCAGACAGGAACTTATTCCCATATTATAAAGTTCCTGAAGGTCCACAGCATTTTACAGCATGAGTTTTTGCATTATACTTTATTTAACTGGACAACCTATTATTAATACCTTCACAAGCTGGACTGGGTATAACACCGCATAATAATTACTGGGATCGAAAAATGTCCAGACATTGTATTGTAATCTGTGACTATTCCTTGAATGACCACTAGATGGACATCTTGTCAGGAATAACATAAGTGAGTGCCTACAATTTAAATAAAAGACAATTTAATAGTACTTATGGATCTCACTTCCAGACCAGAAATGAGTGATTTCGATTTTAATGTAATTATTTAGTACCAATAACTATTTAAAGGGTCACAAAACTTTTTTTTTTTTTAGAACAAAACAGCTTTTAAAAATTCTTATTGGAATATTTATTTGTACTGTTTATTCAGATGCAAAGCCTATAATTCCCAGATCTTATCTTTGCAGAATCTTATTCAATCAATTAAACAATTACTAATTTAATACAGAACAATATACCATAAATCTCTCATAGTTCTGGATATGATTTCAAGGCCTCTTTAGAAACAGATGAATCACTTACATAAAGTCAATATAGTATATGTAGAATATATATTTTTTCTATTAGTCTTTAGTTGTGGAAAAAGTTTGGGCCAAACACAACTCCCACCACACAGGCCAGGACAAAAACCATCCAGAATATTACAACTAGCATCTGCACACACATTAAGCTTTTTTTGTGTCTTCTTAGAACTTCCACCCTTCCCTCTACAGGCTCTGGTGAGCTTGCCCCATCCTCCATTTGTTCAACCCTGAGGCTGACAGTGGGCAAGATAATGAATCGAGTTTCTCGTGACTCCAGGGACAGAATCACCCTCTGGGTCACAGTTGCCAGCCGAGTGGAAACAGATGCAGGGAGGCGAAACGTTACAGGTGGGAGCTGGGCGAGGATCCGCGAGTTGCAGGGTAGGGAGTGTGTATCTCCACCCTCTAGTGGAGTGGAGTGGCGGCACAAGGGGCAGCAGATGGAAGGAGGGCTGTGAGGGTCAGGTGGGTGGAGGGGAGACAGCTGGATATTATGAAGGCATTCGGTGCAGAAAACGTGGAGACATTCTAGCATGCGTGGGAGCTTGCGGTCCTGATCGTACTCCTGGTAACAAACAGGGCATTCTACCTCTGGAGAGTCCCCACCAGAGGAGGCCTCATCCTGGGCTGATGCCGGCCCTGAGGCTGGGGCCTCAGACATGGAGTAGATTTGACAAATAAAATGACAAGATGTAGAGGAGTTTGTCTTGCTCCCAAGACACACTGTCTGCAAAGAAGAAGACACCACAAAATCTGTATATTATCTAACAGATTTTTTATTGGAAATTCCTTCCCACTCATTACCTATTTAAATAAGTACAACTAATATTATAGACTCTTTACTGGTGTAGAATTACAGACTTCAAGCCCATCTGTTGACACATACACAGAAATTACCAGCTCTCTCAAGCTTATACATCAAGTTTCTGACCACAGGACCATTGTTGAATGGATACCATTTGGTTGGTTAACCACTAACATGGCAAAAGAATGGCAGTGGGCATTATTCTACTTTTAACATATCAGTCAAAACCATGTTAAACTTTTTTAGACATAACCAATTCTGGGTTGGGCTGAGAGTGCCACCCAAAAATATTCAGCCAACAGCAGTTTTGCGGTCAAACTGTCCTTTGTTGAAATGCTAGATGATGATTAACACACAGCAAGAGATGAGCCATAGACTCTCCTGAAAAAATAACAGGGTGGAACAGCTGTTGGTTTTAGCTATTTGCCTTTTTAAGGCCAATTTTATTTGTGGTTAGCTGTAACTGTGTTTTGACCTGTGAAACTTTACTGACAAGTCACCATCATGAATTTGCATGTACAGGTATATTTACAGCTTTTTGCCGATACGCATATCAGTAGTGGCTTGGATATCCCAATTACAGACAGAGTCTTCCTGGAGTAACTTGGCATTAAGTGAATTTGCCCCAGGGCACAACGGGTGATAGCCTTGCTTGGACTGACAAGAATTAGGTTCTTAGATGAGTATCTAGACACCTGGAAACCATCATCATCCCGGAATCATCTTAAAACATATGCTCCAACAAGAATAGTTGAAATAAAGTATACCAAGAATTTAGGAGTCTTATTAGTGTGGTTAACAGAGGTGGGGTGCTGATTAATGCAATGCATATTTAACATAGTAAATTACACACTAATATTAACTTACATACTTGCAGAAAAAACATTGTATGTCAGTTTTGACCAGTCAATTGTCAAATACTGTTAAGCAGAAAACTAATCCAGACTGTAACATATTATTGTAAAATTTTGAGAAACGTAAGAATCTGCAGAAAAAAGTAAGCCTGAACCTTCTCATTAATAAGAGTCGGTAATGACCTGATGCGGCTGGATTAAGCTGGACGGCAGGTCAGTTTCACAACTAACCACAAACTGCCCTTTTGGTATTTCCTGCTACTGAAAATCTTTGACACAACAGCCTGTTAAGAAAGTCACTGTGTGAGAGTTATGGGCAAGAGGGGAATAAGTTTATTGTAGGTAAGTCAGGCTACAGTATGTTTGGGAATTAATATATTTAGGGCAATGGAAACATCATGCAAAACTTCAAAATTATATGTTGTCACATCACAGAAAATGCATATAAAAATGAATATATTTCTAGATCTTACTAACAGATACACACTAACACATAGATGACATATTCTCTGGCGTACTGTGAGTTGTTGCATGTCTCATGTTTGTTTCTTTTTAAAGTAATCCCAAAGCTCATTTCACGCTGGCGCAGCAAAACAACCATCACTCACAGGGAGAGAAGCCTAGCAATACAAGTCCCCATAGTAATGGTATCAGAGACTACGAGAAAAGTCCGTTGTTTAATAAGTTTGAATCTGCAAACGGTTAAACAAAATTTTATTACATTTGTATATACAAGCATGTTTTTTACTTTTGTTATTAACATTAGCCTCAACTTGATGTATATTTATTGACATTGCCCAGTGGTCTTAAAAATGCAACTCACGTGTATGTTAGCAGTATGAACTTGTCATACAACATTGTTTGTAAAGAGTACAGGAAGAACATAAATACCCTGTTGTTTGCCAGAAACGTGGTGTAGAGACATTTGGATGTCTGTATAAAACAATGTTATCTATGTAGGACATTTATGATATGAACAGTAACAAGTATGAATGCTGGTACTTCAGCACGTTGTTGTGCTGTTGATGAGAAATGACAAAACACTTACCTATTAGTCCTACTTGAACTGGAAAGCCATCAGTCTCCTCTTGCACTTCACAGGCAGATTTATAATATCTGGTTTTAAAAATCACATAACAGGAAATAATACATGCAGCATTTGATAAATATCTTGGTTTTGTGAGCATATGCTCTGGAATATATTTCAATCTCCCCCTCTCTCTCTTTCTCGCTCTCTGTCTCTCCCATGATTTGCCTTGTTCCAAAGGGGTTTGAGCCAGTCTCCCTGACATTTATTACCTGGAGACAGTCTGGTTTCTAGGAGAGGGAACAGTGTGAAATGCTTTTATATCTTACCGCCTCTGATCTCTTCAATGGTAGACACAGGCTGGCATCTTGACATATGAAACTATACTGAAAAGAATTGTTTTGCAGTACAGAAAAGCACTAGCGCCAAATAAGGAAAGAGAAGAGGATGTTTTATTTTTTTATTAATCAAGTTAATCATTGTGACAGGTATCAAGGGGTCAAGTTTCTGAATTATAACATGAGTAAGTGGACATTGAACTTTCTGTTGGTGATGACCCATTTTCAGAGGTTTTCCCCATCTGCTTTTGGCTGAATAATTTTTTTTACTTCTTCCTGAGAGTGAGAATGTGGTGAAGCGTGGCAGCTCCTCCCTCTGTATTTAGCAAGTCAAAGCAAACACTTTAGAAAATGTTTAACTACACAAGTTTAACTTTGTAGTTTCTGATCTGATATGAAGACTACGAAAAAGAATCAAATGATCATTTCTTGATAATAATGTGAAAGAGAGAGAAAGAAGGAGAGAACGAATTAAAACAGTTCTGTAAGCATTTTTTACACCAGGTCAGTAGTTACACTTCCTGAAGAATGATGTCACACACTTCAGACAAAGTGGGGAAGACAGCCAACACTGTAGAACTTGAGCCGGTTAAATCCAGAAATATGAGTCAGCGGCACACCCTTAACTGTGGGAGGGAAATATTGGGGGGGAGAAAGAGATGAGTAAATTCAGGGAAATCAGTATGGGGCAGAAAAACATTGTTTTGATACACAAGTTAACCATTACAAAATATTACTTTAAAACAATAGCCCACTTCTCTACATTTACAGTAAAAGAAAAGCTGAAAATACAATCATATGCATTAAACTGAACAGACATATGCACAGTTTACTTAGAATTACTGAGTAATTCTGGCTCACCCCATTGCAATTTAAACTGAGTAACAAAAATAGGTGTCCATGCATCCTCCACTTTTAAATTTTAAATAAAGTTTAATCTTAAAAGAAGCAACTTATCTAAGTCGTTTCAAGATGACAAAGGGGTAAGGAGATCTCTCAGTATTTCTCCATGTAAAAGTTAAATATTCTCTTGTCCTTCTGTGTACACAATACAGAAACAGGTAGTTCCCCACATTGTAAAAGTAAAAGTATTTTTGTTGCAAAAATATACTTTGTTGATATCTGATTATGTACAATGAGTGCTGAGTTTCCTCATCCACTGCAACACCATTCCCTTTTACTACCAGACAGAATCTTGAGCCCTCAATCCCTTGGTCAATTACTGAGTATCCTACCACTAGGCCAACACCACCATCTGACAGACGGAAAGATATCTAGGAAAATAAGTTTGTACATTTAGAGAATGTGGGCTATTTATGGCTTTCAACAGTAGTAAAAGTGTACTAATGTATTAGATATTTAATACCTCAGCCTGTCAGTTATACTGAAACATACACAAAAAACAGGTGCCTTACACACTCATACAGGCACTGCCATAAACACACTGCACTATAAGTCTAGCTCAGAACTGCTAACCATAATAACATGACCTTAATATAAAAACAGCCTGGGTCCTGTGATCAGAAACTGACAAGTTGGAAATTGGGTATTGGGTTGCTGACAGATTGTGTATGGCCCCAGACAGACAGACAGTCAAACCGATCATCCAGGAATTTGTAGGGCCATATAATATTGTTAACAGAAGGTACCCAATAAAGGGTGATGGTCTAGTGGTAGTATACCACATTATGAACTAGGAGATTGTGGATTCAAGCCTGGCTTTATATTAACAACACTGGGCCCTGGACTAAGAACTTTAACCCCACACTGCTCCAGAAATGTAATTAGGAAATGTAAGTTGCTCCGGAATAAAATATTCTGATTAATGTAATGATGGGTTTTACTCGATTTTATTCAATTATATTCTTTCAATTATATTCAAGTATATTCATTTAATTATATTATTATTGTATAAGTAGTTTGTGGTCACCATATATGTGTGCATTTTCTGAGATCTATTTTCAGGGAGCCTCTCATCTTTGCTCCTCTATTCCTCAGTTGTCCCTGGTACATTCGTAACCTAACCAGTCCCTTGCCCTTATATCCTGTCCCCCCAAATCCACATATCCTGTCACCCTTAATCCACATATTACTAGGTGCAGCTTTGCTTTTTACCCTTTTCCCCAGTAACAAATAACTTAGCAAGACAAAATAGGCCCTCGTGTTAGACTTAGTGTCTCCAACGGCGTCCTTGAGGCCCCGAAGGAGTAGATAAAAAGGTACATCCTTGAGTGCGAGAGAGAGAGAGTTTCTACACACAAAGAGAAACACTGACCGGTCGAAAGAACATTGTTACTCTTTTCTGTAAATAAATGTAAATGTCAATAAAACCAACAAAACTAATGAAGGTTTCTGTTCTGTTTCCAGCCATTGACGTGGCTGATACAATCTTTTGTTAGAGCATTCTAACGGAGGGAGATTGTTACCATATCTAGACTCTTTACACTGGAGCAGTAATATTTGATTCCTTTTTAGTCACTCACTAAAATGATGCAGTTGTGCGAGTCACTTGAGTCAGCATACCCAAATCACCAGCTGAATCATTTGTTTTCCATAGAAGAAAGTATACGTGGCCTGTGATGGGAATGAATGCACTTACAAATAAATGACAAAGCATCAAGACAAGGCTACCAGAGTGGCAAATATGTATTTTCAAGTGGCTCTAGAGGAAGTTAATCGGTGGATTCACTCATGACTGTACGTGCGTCGAGGAGCGCTAACCCGCTTGTGTGAGCGATTCAGCTTCAGCTATATGTTTCCGGCTCTAGAGGAAGTTAACCGACAGATTCACTCGTGAACGTGTGTGCTTGGCGACGTGCTACTGATTCGACTGACACGAGTTCCGAAGTCTACAAAAAGGATTCAACTCTGTAGAAAGTTCTTCAAATCCCTCATTTGAGTGCGGTGGTACAAACGAACTGTAAGTTGTGATTTTTTTTAGCAGCTACATGTAGCGACTATTGCTGAATTGATCTTGTAATAAGTTTGAAATTAGCCGGGTGAGTCGTGAGTCGCCGAGCAGGTTTGCCGCTCTGTACAACGTGACTTTCGTCATGTACAAAAAGGCTTACGAGAATGATGTCACAGTGTTTTTGTTTGGTTTCTAGTTCACTTTTTGGGAGTTCCGGCGATAAGCGCCGCCCTCGCACGTACGTCAGCACGGTCTTTATAAAATAAGGTCCGTCCCCGGCGAGCCCTCAGAAAGCTTCTTCTTATCGCCTTCACCGGTATTTAATTTAGAATCAGAGAGGGCGACATGCTGTCAGAGTTGGAGTGCGGTATTTGTTATCGGCCCTACAACGCGGCCCGGCGTATTCCCCGCCAGCTGAAATGTAAACACAGCTTTTGCGAAAGTTGCCTTGTGACTCTGGCGCGCTCCGCCGCCTGTGAGGAGACGAGCGAGGAGCAAGAGCCGAGGATAATCTGCCCCTTCTGCCGGCAAGCCACCGCTTTAACGGAGGCGACGCTAAGAGATAACTTCCCCGTGGATGGTGAGGCGCTGGAGCGGCTGTTGTCGGCGGGGATCCCGGAGGGAAGCGAGGAGGACGACGGGGAGGAGAGCGAAGAGCCGAACAACAACGACGCTGACCGCCGCAATAAAGACGAGACGGTACCGAGGACCAGGGGAGGACGACTGTGGAAGTCCATGAAACGCTTCTGTAAAAAAGTTTCAGGACAAAATCGAAATGGTGAGTCAATTAAGCGGTTTTTTTTGCTTCTTAAGTCTGTGTCTCGTCACTTAAAAAAAAAAAAACTAACAATCAATAGAATGACACGATATGAATGAATGAATTAAAATGAGGTACTGTAGAATGACTGCTGCGATTTTGTATTGGAACGTGTTTATAAAGGTGATCATAATTATCTACTACTACTAATAATAATAATAAAAGAGTTTAACTTGATACTCTGAATATGTACTGGTATGAACCATCCTTTCTTGAACTTTAAGAACCCTAAAATTGGAGTAGATTCCTTTACAGTATATCACACATATTCTGTTATACATTAGTCTTGTAAAATGTAAGTTTTCCTTTGACATTTGATTTCATTTGCCTTACTTGATATTGCACTTCCTGTCTTATGAATAATGCTCATGTTGTGTAGTAATAAAATGAGTCATTCTTTAAAATATTCTAAACATTATTGTATCTATTTTTGCAGACCGTATGACTGATACTGAAATGAAGTACCTGGCCCTGATGTCCTGCTATATGATGTAATCTGGGGGGAAAAACTTTGAAACGTCAAGTTTGGACTCCTGTGTATCCACATATGATGAAAACAACCTGAAGGTTCAAAACCTAATCAGGAATTCATTACATTCAGTTCACCTGGAGGTTCGAATGTAAGGAATATAGAAGGGACCACACGTCCACGTCCAAGTGACTTTCCAGACCATCATAAATGTGACTAATACTGATTTGGGGGGTTTGCAAAAACCCTCTATATGCACTAGTCTGGTGTTTCTGAATGTAGCACTGTGCGCTGGACTTTAAGCTTGACTCTTAAGCCACTATGACTCATGTATTAAAGTATGGGTGACCAAAAATGAATAACCTAAAAAAATTGTATATTGTATTCTAAATTATGATTACATCTATTTATTTTATATTTTAAGTGTACTGTGAATTTTGTTAGTCATTGAAACATTGTGTCTACTTTGTGTATACTTTTGTATTTGCAGTATAAAAGCTTATTTGTTTTATACACTTTTTACTTTTGTTTAATACAAATGCTGTACATTTGACTTTAAATAATAAACATAAACATTCAATAATAAACATTTTTTTATTATCAGAATAAAGTGTCTTTGTGAAAGCGATACAACTATTCCTTATTAGCACCTATTCAATTTGAGCCCATCATAAAATAAACTTTTAAGTATTAACATGGGCAACATGAAATACTTAAGTGAATTATGAATATCTATCTATAGATGTTACATTGACAAGAAGTAAAGTCTTTTGTCCTTCTCACACAAAGTCACTACATTTCAGTTTAAACTCTCAAATTGTGAACCTTAAGTTGTCTTAAGTTGCATTTATTTTAAAGCCATTTATATTAATATAGGACTGAGACGCTCAATAATAACAAAGGGGGGTGTGAACAAAGCAGCTAAGTAAATGAGTGCGCTAAACAAAGGTATCAAGGGTAGTGAACTTGCCAAAGGAATGAATATTTGGGACAAGGCCCTTGGTGAGGTCATAAAAAGAGGTTCTTTACCCCCACTGCCATTTGCTAGCCACAATCAGCTGTTTGCAGTCTGTTTGACCTGCTGGTTTGAAGATGTTAACTGGGGATAGATTTAGGCAAGTTGTTCTCTTTAATTTTATCTTAACTATAGAAAAATGAATGAAAACTTACAAAGCAAACCACAGCACTGTTACACCTGGTTTTCTGTTTTATAGGCTGGCCTTGGTTTATTTGACTTTGCTTATAGGAAAATGTGCTGAATCAACATCACAAGGTAAGCCTTTCTGTAGATCTGCTTTGAAAGATATACTTGGGGGGGGAAATGAGAGAAAGTGCTAAGATTTGTTTGGATGCTATATTGTTAATCTGTAATGAGTGATTATACTAAACTACGTAGATGAGTGATTCCCTCAAAACACAACAACTGAATTATTCTTTTCAAATAATTTTGCTGGAATGGTAAATAAACAATGATATATTTATAACTCTGCCTCAGCCAGAAGTATAAAAAATGTCAAGGAAGAGGACAAACCCACTAAGAAGCTGTGTTATTTGGACAATGACAGCAATGTTTATCCATCTAGTCAAGACCAATCTGTTCCAATTATCAGAAACTTTGAGAACTCAGAGAAGTCTGCGACTGATGCTTTGTCTACAACTAGCAGCACAGTCTCTGTTTGGAGTGAAAAGTCCTATAATGAAGATAATACCTTTTCTGTCTTTGGTGTTTACCCGAACAGCCGTTCATCACGTTCTACCACCTTTTACACAATTAAAAGTGATGTGTCACCTTTAAGAAGCAGTGATCATGTAAAATATGTGAAAGTTAGGAAGAACTATGAAATCCAAAGGGTCAGACCAAATGACCGAGATTATAGTGAGGTTTCAAGCCATGGCAGTCATATCCAGTACAATAGGCATGTGGTTGGTGGTACGTCTTTGCCTAACATCAAGGTTGAAACTCAACATGGTCTAAAGACATTAAATGAGAGTGTCATGCCAATAAATGACAGAGTTTCTGTTATGAAGCTTATCAAAACAGGCATACAATCAAATACTGTGTATCCATTCGAGGTACACCCACTCCTTGGTAGTACTATTGAGAATTTAGAGAAAACGGAGATATCAAACAAAATTTTTACTCACCCTCTTCCTCAAAGAAAGTCAACACCTGTCATTGAAAGGCAGTGGAAATCAAACTATGAGGCCAAGAGAGGAACCCAGTCAGATTATGTAATGTCCAACCAGGAAAGGCAACAGTCAACTGAGAGGGACACTGGACTGACAGAAGAGCAGAAAATAAATAAACCTGCGTATTTCTTTAGGGTTAACCCCAAGTATGGACGTTACGCAGTGTTGTCTTCCAGGACTAATATTCGCAAGACAGGAACCAGTGATCAGTTTCAAATGAATGCCATGCCCAGAAAAATTCAGTATGATCCATTTGTTGCATATTCAGATGAAAGTAAAACAAGCACCGCCACAAATTTTAAGAGCCCTTATATACTGCCAACTTCACAGCCATCTTGGACCAACCCGACAACCTCTTTTGATAGTAATCCAGCAACTTCATGTTCTTTATGTTACCAAAGTCAACATGATGCGAGAAAGAATGAGAATATCCCTTACAATAGTGGAATAGTACAGTGGAAGGTCATAAAACGCTTTCCTGCATCCTACAACACAGGGAACTATGTTCAACATCAAGCCTATCGTTCTACTAGTGTTAGTCAGGCATCTACTGTTTCCCAGAGTGCCTCAACAAGTCAGAGTACACAAAGTAGCCAAAACCAACCAGTGCCTGGTATGCAATATTTCAGCAAGGAACTAAACCCTATACATAGCAAGTATGAACCACATATTGATTCTGAATCCAATCTTAATGCATCTCCAAATTCTAACATGACCAAGCCAGATCAGCAAACATTACAACATGGTCTGCAAGTTTTTTATAGCAACAATCCAAAAGTTGTCAAAGTAATCAGAAAAATAAAAACTGACCAAAGCTTGTCAAAGACATCTAATGGGTGGACATCACATAGGTTTCTTCCTGCACAGAACACCAAAGTTCTTTCTATGGTGAACCCACTTTCAAGTGTCAGTGAGTTTGGTAAAAGTGTAATCAAGGACTATTCAACAATCCAATCCAAGGACAATTCAAAAACAGATGCCAAATATACTGGAGAAGCACCTGTACAAGGCCACAGTTCAACCTTAGGTGAATTTAACGAATCCCTATTTAATGAATCCATTTCAGCCTTGGATGAAGTATTTCCAGTCAAAGGTCATGAATTACCAGCTGTATCTTGGAATCCCAATCCCACTCTCAGTCCCAGTCAAAAACATCTGATTTCAACAGCAGCAAATCATGATGGAGATCAAACTGAAACTTCCACCTTCAACAGTTCTACTGAAAGAGTGCTGACCATCAAAGGTTTCTACTTCTCTGAGAGTGATATGCATTCTGCTATGGAATCCACAAAGCATAACGTGTCCTTTTTTCACAGTTTTAAGCCATTAGACAATGACCAAAAGGGCAGTGATTCATTCCATTCAGAGTCTGATCCAAAAGCTGTTGAAATTACTTCACAGATAAAGCCAACAAATGAAAACCAAACACAGAAAGATAAACTGTCTGAAATCTTCCAACAGTACGGCAGTCCCATTAACATGCTGCTTTCAAAGCCAACTAGCAGTATTGTGGTTGGCAAACGTATTTATATCGATCCCGTGGACGTCACCCAAATGTCAGGCACCAGGAACGTCGGTGACAATGTGGCATCTGGTCAAGCTGTATACAGATCGCCAATTCGCAGGGGGAAATCTAAAGGCAAAGTGTTGTCTAATGTAGCCAAGGAGCATTTAAAGGACAATACCACGTCAGCAAGCCAAATGATGTTAATTCCGAAAAAGGAGATGAATACGCGCACGACAAAATCACCTGGAACAGGTAAAGATGACACCGCTGGTAGAAGGCCAGATCAAACTGTAGGTGGCACAGGAAGTCATAATTCTTCAAGACAACTTTTCCAAAAGAGTTTTAGGTCAATTCAGTTTTTGGATGTTGCAGGAAGTGCTTCTTTCAATAGGCTCAAGCCACAGCATGGTTCAACACAGAGAATTCAACACTTTAACAATACAACTTCAAATCTTTATGCCACTATTTCTCCCTAAGCACAGTATTTTCTCAGAGAGCTGAAGTGTCTTCAGCGGGGGTTCATACTTCAATAATTTCAATAATTTTCTTTCATTAATGTATACAGTTAATAGGGGGCAGCAGAGACATAATTACTGATGATAATATCTCAATGTTTAGGTATTTCCAAACAGATTTTTAAAAAAGAAAATGGTCAAGTCAGCCTCGAAATAATTACAAGCACCTGTCATATGTTAACAGTGAAGAAACTTGTATTATCCAGCAGCTACACCGCCTGATAAAGTGAAGTGTTGTTGTTTGTACAGACCGTTGTCATAAATAAAATACTAAACACTTAAATTGTCATTAAAAAAATAAATAAATAACATATAAGACATTTAAAAAACGTGTCTGGTAGATTTAATTTGAATCCCTATCTTGCTATTCATTCTTTTGTGAGTAGGACGTAGCGTGAATTTCCTCCTATTCTTTCTTTTCTTTTCTGATTTTACTCTTTGTCTGAATTATTAGATTTTTATTTATTTATCAAGGTTGTTGCATGATTTCACATGTTAATTTAAGCACACCCCAGAATAAACTTTGAAGTTTTAACTGTACAGAAAATGACTACGACACAGACAACGACATGACTGTGTGGTAGACATAAAAAATAGAAAAATAAAACCTACCTTTATAATTACAAGTCTAAGATTCTCTTCAACTCATACTCTGCATTGTTAAGTGCGTTACTGTGTTTTTGAAGGCCACCAGAGGATGCTGGTGTGCTGTGGGAAAATGACGCTCTCAGAGTTCTTTGGGTTCATTTTGTTTTTCCTCAGCACTATAGGACCCTCATGCAAAAAAGCACCTGGAAAAAAGCCCACATATGAATAAATGAATGTGGGGACTGTTGAGATTCTAAAGACCTTGCACGATCAATCCACAGTTAATTAGTGCCATTTTGGACTTCTTATTTATTTATGTCTGCAAATTAACTATTTATTGTGTCATATATATATATATATATATATATATATATATATATATATATATATATATATATATATATATAATATTTATAAACATTTTCCTCTGCAAGCAGGTCATTTTTCAGTTGATCAAACATGGTGCTCATTTTCATCAGTAATGACATTTAAAAGCTTGTTTTTATGTCCGACCCAAATCAAAGTTGTCCTTTTCCCATTCATTAGTCTGACCCCTTAACCTTTTCCCATTGGAAAAATCTCACCAGAAATCCTCTTTTCTGCAGTCCGTCCTCAACTGCCACATTGCCTCAGCGTGAGGCCAAGGCAAAGGGGAAAAATGGGGAGGAGGATCTGTCAATCATGACTGCATACATTGTACATTGGATTACAGTCCCACCCCCTCCATAAATGCCTTGAAAGTGGAACATTCAGTTTTCTTAAGAGTTTTTTTTGTCCTCTCAGCCAATAGCCTTTGGACATCATAGCCAAAAGGTTGTGTCAACATGAAAAAAAGGGTTTCAAAAGTTGTTAATCCATAATATGCAAAAGTGCATTGGAAAAATTAACCCGCTCTTACTGCAGATTTTTTCCTTCGGTGTGTGTAAGAACATGCCCATGCTGTCGCTTTCTCACCCCTCCCTCTATCCTTCCCTCTTTCTCTCATCTTCCCGCTGCACGGGAACTCTGTACCATGTGTCTATGGGTTCTTAGGCAGCTCTTCAGGAAAAATAAAACCATAGAGGCCCCAAAGTGGCAGGGCCCCTGCTTGCTCTCCTCCCTCCCTCTCGCTCTGCTAGCGGTGGCTTTGATGCTGCTATAGAATCTGCTCTCCCACGCACAAATCCTTACCTAAGTCTTGGCCAAAAAAGAGGAAAACTAGCCACAATGTTTTGCCAAACAAAAAAAAAAAACAGATTATAACACGGCATTTCCTCAATTTATTTTAAAAATATGGCATCAAACTTAAAAAAAAATAATTTCTTATGGTGTGAGGTAGGAGAGGGAAGAAAGCTGTTTTTGTTTGACTAAGTTGACCAAGTCAATGAGGCAAAAAAGGGTCTAATGATGGGGCATTAAAAGCATTACCATGATTATCTCATGTCATGGATGAGGAGCATGCACTTCATGACCTTCGCTGTTCTCTTCTTATTTTTTTTTTGCCAAACTTTGGTTGGCTCATGGTAACGACTGAGCAATCAATAAAAAACATGAAATCATGGCTCGAAGCAAACATTACAAGTGCCTGATAAAATAAAATGCTGAGTTTTTGAAGATATTAAAGGTTAAGTGGCCATATGAGCTACGTCAGTTATGTTTTTCTTTAATGCAAACTCGAATGGTTCTTTAACATTATACTTAGTGTCTAGAATATTTTGAATCATTTGTTTCTTTATTCTATTTCATTTTCTCTCACTCTCTCGCTCTCTCGCTTTCTCACTCACACACAGTGACCTTCCTGCTTGGCTGAGCCAAAAAGGAAGCAATAAAGCAGGAAGATTTCCTGCAGTACAGCCAGTACTGAGATTGTGGTTGTGTGTGGCTGGAAATGATGGTTATGATATAAAATGAAATGAAACCATTGCCCTACTCTATGCAATGTATGAAGTATATAATTCTAGAAACTGAAAATACCTATTGTTCTTATTATACATATGACACCACATGGGGTTTTAAAATATCTTTCCTGTGTTACTGTCTACCCGACTGGGTAAAGTACAGTTGCTATACATGGATCTATATAGATTTATAAAAATAAAAAAAAAAAGTAAATAGTAATCAGTAACAGATGCCTTGTTTTGTAAGCACTGAAATGATTGATGAAAAAATGTGATGTTTTGGTTCTATTTCTTCTTTCCCAAAGAGCCTCTAAATCTCTAGAGTGTAATTAAGTAGCTTAACTTTTTCTCCAGAAAACCGGACTCTTGTGTAATCTATTTTGTGACCAAGGGTCTTTTTAAAAATGTTTTTGCTTATTTATATAACATCCTACAATCTAGCTGAAAAATAGTACAGCTAAAAATAGAAAAACATTTGCTAGACTGCAGTCTGTGTCTATGTCATGTTTCAGTTCTATTGTTGTTCTATAAGCCTCAAAACCATGGTCTGAACAAGAAATGCTGGTCCTTTAGTGGTGTAGTTTTCACTTAGAGTTTATGTAGTGTATTCAGACATACACAACAAAGAATCTGCACGATTACGCCATGTATTAGCCTCGGGCTGTGGTGGGGAACTCCTAAGTGTGAAAGCAGAACAAGTGGCCCAGTCGTATGTGTAACGAGGTCAGAAACGAAACACCTTCCAAAAGCATCTTTCTGTCCCCTCAGGTGCCTGGTAAAATTTACACCAGGGTCAGTACTTTTGATCTGCAGTGTTTAGATGCTTAATGCTATGTGCATTGCTCAGATTTAGCTTTAAGCTTGTGCTTTTTGTTCATGTAGTGTTCACATCTACTGTGCATAACTAATTTTGTTTGTGTGGAGTTGAGGCATTTAATCAGAGTGAAATTTCTTTGTCCAAAAAAATGGCCAAGTGTGAATTGTACATCCTGGTCATTCAGTGTCTTACTCACCTGAGATACTGTTACAACCATAGACATAACACAGCTTTATCTGTGTAGATAGAACACCATCTGCCATCAGACACTACACACACACACACACGCAGTCATTCTGCGTGCCTTGACGGGTGCAGATATACTTGTCATCACTTTCATGCAGACAGAGAAAAGGGTGACTGTATGCACTGATGGGGGGGGAGATGGATTCTCAGCTTCCACACAGACTTCACGTTGTGTTATCGAGTATCATCCAGGTCATTTTCTCATGTCAATATGCCTGTCTGCAGCCCGCAATTAATCTCCACTGCGAACATTTTCATGATATCCACATTTTTTATTCATTTCTTGAACAGAGCATGAAAACACATGAGTAACATAAGTCTGCACCTCTCACTACCCCCATTTTTCCCCAAGCAAACTGACATCGACATTGCTAAATGACAAGAAACAAAACAAGCGCTTTAGATCATGTAGAACCCTGGCATATTAACCCCCAACCGCAACCAGCAGCAAAAAACTATTGGAATGCCCCTCCCTTTAAAAAAAAAAATACAATTTAATACTTTCAAAAAGTGTTCTGCATTCTGCTCCATGTAATAGCATGTGTAATTTTCTTTGTCCTTAAGGAGGTTTATTTGCCCATACCTGGATTCTCTCAAAACCTTTTTAATTTCTAAAGTTGTCTTTCAATTTGCAAACCTTCCTGTATAATTACCTCAAGTATTAAGCAATAATTAAGATAAGGGCAGATAATTAAATATGGGGTGGATTTTATTTAGCCATATCCTAAACAGCTTAGTTTTGGCTCACATCATAGTTACACTACCTAAGAATCCCACACGGTTTAAAATTCTTTTAAAAAGTCTTTTACTAAAGGGAATAACAATAATTCCTTGAAAATTGCTCAATCACATATTTTACAGCTACTGTAAATAATGCCAATAGGTTGCAGATGCCACCACTCATTAATATGGTCAAAATTTGGGTCCAGCTCAACATAGCAGTGACAGTAATGTAGCGGAAATTTTCCTGTAGCGCCTATGACTGTGTCATGCCCATTTTGCTTTCCATACACATCAATGTTAATATTTGTTTGGGAGCAGACTGTCATCCGCAAATATTCATTCAGGATCAAACCAATGGCATAAAACAGACAAATATGACTTCCTAATGACGTCAGTCAACATATAAAGGAGATTTTAATATTTATGCCAGACTGTGACGTAGAGCAACATTTTATATGTAGTATGAAGAATGTACTGTGTATTGTTAAATAAGTTCTGGGACAAAATTGTGACACATTGTGATATTTTTGACATACTAGCACTCCTTAACAGTAGCAATATGACACATACGCTACATTCTGAACATTCTGTGCACGGTGGCTGTGATCTACACAGTGACATGGCTCTGAGGCCTTACAGGGCGACTGAACTTGCCTGTTCTACCTCTGGATCGCATAGCAGTGGGTCTTATTGTACTGGAGCAGCGAGCCCAATCTGGATGCAATAAGCCTTATTTGTTATGCACTGTAACCAGGCAAACATGGGATAGGGCAGAGTTGCCTGGGACGGTAGTGAATAAAGGGAGAAGTTTGGGGGAAGAGAAAGAGAGAGACACACACACACACGTAAACATAAGCATTCTGGATGTCTGGAATATGCAAAGGTTTCCATGTTCTCTCTCTCACACACACACACACACACACACTCTTTTTCTCTTTCTCAATCACATCAAGATGTCTTTTAGAGGCAGGTTATGGAGAAACAGGTTGCTATATACAAACATTAAATGGTTTTCCTGAAGGTAGTTATTTGTCATTAGCGACAATGAAATTGAAAGTAATGCCAGAGGAGGGCGAATTATAAGACAAATGAAGATTTATGGAGCAGAATCAAAGAGTACTTGATGCACTCAGATTGTAGCTTTGGCACTGTTTGACTTTCAACACCATCTGGAGCATGGAGGGGGGGATTTCCACCTCATGTAGATTATTGCCCTTTTGAAAGATGTGAAATTAATCAATACTGATCCACACTCCAACCAGAACAATGACAAAACTGCTTTTAGATCCACGTTAAGGGCAGCATCTAGAAAATGTCCTTCACATTTCGGTTTCGAGAAGCAAATGGTTCAGTCCACTGCAGATCTGACCGGCTAGCCTCCTTGCGTGCCTTATGAGGTAAGTATGAATAGGTACTGTATCACCTCAGGAGTACAGGTAAAAATAGCCCATTCTGTTACACGCTATGTTTCATGGTGGTTGGAGCAGGGGGACAGAAAAGAGAGAGAAAGATGTGCAGAGACGAACAGGCACTAAAATACTACTGCATAGCTGGAACGTTAACGTCACAAAAGAAGAGAGGAAACGAGTTAATGAGCAAAACAGAGCTAACGGGGAAAAACTGAGACGTGGAGAAAAGACATAAAAGAATACAATAAAGAACATTAGAAACAGAAGAGCACTAAAATCAAGCTGAACGAGAGAAAGAAAAATGGCCAAAGTGAGAGATGGGAAAGAATTACAGTGACTGTAAGTAATGGGGCAGGATGAATTACTCAGGCTTACAGTAAAGCTGCTAATTTACTAAGCATCACATCACAGGCTATGTTAGGGTCATTATTACATTATCATCATCATCATTCACACTATTGTACGCTCTAGTATATTCTTTGCCAGTAATTTCATCACGTCATCAGTTCAGTTGCACCCAAAAAATCTGAAAGCCGTGTACCAGTTCTTCAGTTCAAGTCAAGCAGAATTTTTTTTTTTTTTTAACTACAATCAAAAACAAGAGGCACTTTTTTGAAATGAAGTATGCATAACATATTCAAGAACTGCAATCTTCAAGTTCTGTGATTGTTTAATTGAATCCTTTTGCGAGCGTTTGGCTCTGAGCTGTTCACGCGCCTGATTGTCGGATTTCATTGGCTCCAGATCAGCAGGCGTTCTTCATTGTGTCCTCTGATTGGCAACGGTGCTTACTTCTTATGAAAACAATCTGGGCAGCAAGAAGAATACTTGCTCTCCTTTCTTTTGGCACTTATTCCTATTGGTTGCTGCAACAATCAGTCAAACTAAAAACACAGATTATTGGGGTTTTGTTTGTCTCTTGCCAGTCTCTTTTGAAAGTGCTCGAGAGGCATGCCGGACCGTGCGTTTGTGAACACACCACACCTCCCTCTCCCTGTTTTGTTCTGGCAGTTGTATTTGAGCATACAGAAGACGACCAGGATTCAGTTCTCAGAATTCCAGAGTATCAGGGCAAGACGTCAACATTCTGAAAAAGAACAAAAATGAGATATTGAGAGTGGTGACAAAACATTTTTTTTAAGTAGATGTATATATTTTAGTCTAAAACTCAGCAGAATTAGATGAGTTGATAAAAGTAAAGATTTCTTTGACTGGAGGCTCTGGAGCCAAGTTGACCTCCCGGGACACAATCTATCAGCTGTAATATGAGCATCACACTATTATAAAAATCAATAGGATGCATCCAATGTGGTTGCTTTGATCTGACCGACTCTGTATAATGTCATTGTGACATTTTATTGTGGCTTCTTTAATCAGAGTTAAAGAGCGTCAAGGATCTATTAAGTTAACAACAAATGGCAAGAATGACAAACAAACTTGTAGGAGTGCATGTAGGTTTGCGTGGGTGTGTGTTAGAGTTGAGGACAAAAGCGAGAGACTGAGACCGAACCAATGCATGTTTTACACCACATGACGAATAAGTGGAACGTGTAAATCCTAAGCAACATTAAACATAATTATTCAATATTTCTCTCTTACATATCTATAATGAGCTAATCACTTCACTGGAAGCAGTGACTGATCACATCATATGTTAAACTCAACAAAAACCACAGTGAACACTCCTCAAGACCAAAATCACTGTTTTATTGACTTGCAGAGGTGTTATTATGCAGAGACATTCTATGGCTTAGTACTGTGACGAAAAATAAGGTTAGTGCCAGACGGAAACACTTTTTTATCCATTTTAACACTAATAAATAAACAACGCAAAATGCCTGTGTCGGTCTCTAAGACTTTTAATAGTAATATTCTCAGACTTGTGGTCTCGGCTGGTCTCCAAATAAAATCCCGACTCCTCTTTGTCCGAGTCCATGACAAGACCGAGTACAAATACGGCCGAGTCCGAGACAAGACCGAGACTTTTAAAAACTGGTCTCGAGGCCATTCTCTCGAGTGCTACAACACTAGAGTGTGTGTCTGTGTGTGTGTGTCTGTGTGTGTGTGTGTTTGAGTGAGTGGGTTTGCGTGGGAAACATATTTTATTAGAGGTCACATGTAGTTGAAGGCAAGGCTGAGTAGGAAACGTGACACTGGACCAAAAACAACTTTAACAACAATAATGGAAATGTGGCTAATAGCAGATCCAATATAACTCACAGACACAAATTCACCATAATCAGACTTCACAGAGAAAAATAACCGCGTACGCTTCACCTCTCCGCTCCTCCATGTTTTCCTATGACTAATATCCTCCCATTTTCCCTCATTACTTCGCCATTGCCGGTGAGGGCGATTTCAATATGGACAAACAAAAGCAAGCATGAGGGTGAGGAGGTAAGCTAATTGGTCTAGAACATTCTGTGAAATTGGAAATTATTCACATACTGCCCCCGCTCTGCAGAACGGCGCTCACCGTTAGATGTATCCTGGCGATTAAACAGTATGGTGATTCATCTAATAATGGCTATATTTGGGTTCAATTTGAAGTCAAATCAATGACTCTAAAACAAGAATCACTGTTGACTATAATAATATTACTCATATTTGTGCTTTATTTTTAGGTAGATAAATAGATTAGGGTGGTCAGCCTGGTCTTATCCACAATAAGAATGCACTTACAGAATTATTTTAAGACTAATAGATGTTGATGAATATTTTCTATAATTTATTCTCTTTTTATATAAATGAATGCATGGTGCAATACAAAACTCTGCAGTCTCTACAAGTCCCCATAGTCTCTCCACACAGTGGGGTCATTTACTCATTTCCTATGATGCCACTCATGAATGAGTGTGAACAAATTTCAAAAGCTTCAACTGAGTTGTTAAATATAGTCATTTCACTTATTTATTTAGATAACTGATGGATAAGATGAATTACTCATTCACAAATAAGGCCTTAATAAGTCTCAAATACAAACTTTATTCATTGGTCTGCGTAAAGTCCAGGCACAAACGTAACCTCTATTTCCCTGAAATGCCGGATGACAGTTTCATACTGCTGACAGTCTCACCATATTACATATAACAAGGCGTGACCATTTCGGTATCGTGTGGCCAGAGACCTGCAAGTACTGCTCTGCGTCCAGTACCACTAAAAACCCTCCTTCCTCTTTGATGGATGCGCTCATCCCCGTGACTCCCCTCGTGTTTGGATGGAACTAAACCATTCTGAGAACTGGTGATGAGATTCTAGGGAGAACCCAATGATGGTCCGCCTCATTCAGTTGCACCGGGCTAATTCTGGAGTTCAGCACTCCGACCTCTGTGCAATCTCCCATCCTCCTGGGGATGATGTGGAAAATGGCTGCACCGAGCGCCAGCCGTTACGCACACGCGACTGTATTGATTTTGAAATAAATTTGGCCCAGACAATTTGGCAGTACGATATTGGCAACATGCTGACTGAACTATTTACCAAGGCCACAAAATTGATCAACCGGTGAACGATTGTCCATATATTCTGGTGCATTTGTGGGAAATGTTAAAAAAAACAACACTGTCTCAATAAGGAACACAACCCAATCAACCACGTTCGCGGAAAGGGATGTTAACAGCAATGTTCTCATCACTTGTCTGCCTGTATCTTCTTGCCCAGTATCTCTAATTGTAAAAAACGGTTCCCCCTCCACCTCTGTTCTGTCTTGCGTGGTGCTATATTTAGTCCCCCGGAACAAGCTGTGCTCTCCAAAACGGAGCGACTGACAAAAGCCTCACAAACAATCACAAGAGGAGACGAGAGGAGAGACTGGCATCAGCGATATGGTGAAAGGAAAGTGAGCAGAAGAGTGCGAGGGACAATAGATAGGAAAGCAGAAATGTCTATTCGTATGATAAAGTCCAGTGTTTAGGATAACACACAGTTTAATACCCAATAAAGTTGTAAAATTGCACGGCCACGTGCAGACAAACCCACACACATATGTTTCAGCATCATATGTTTTTTCCTTTCGGAGCAGAAGACAGACAGACCTCCTCTCTTAAAAGCAGCAATGAGATACAGGACAGCAGTATCCTCTCTCTCTCCCTCTTCATACGTCTCTTCATCCATCGTGTCCATTTCCTCATGTGTTTCTCCATCTGCGCACTGATCAATTTATAATGCCCCTGGGAGCAGCATCTCTTTCTCTCTCGCTCTGACTGTATGTGATTATTTCACTCTCCTTCTGTGAGTGCACATAAGTGTGTGTGCAAACAAGTGGGTCTCCTGGTCTCCTGGTCTCCTGTTGCGTGAGCGTATATGTCTCAAGTTTGGTGTGTTGGTTTGTGTGTGCTTTGTCGCTATAAGTCAGTCATTTAATTTATTTACTTGCCTTTGTCATCCTATAACACTGTACGAATTAGTGTGTATTCATGATTCAGAAAATCTCGCGATTCGAGCTGAACTCGTGTCGGGGGGGAAAGTAAACTAGTGCCATTATGGAATTTTTGGAATGCATAAAAATAGACAGAAAAAGGTTCATGATTAGATTTTTTGCACACCCCAAGTGTGTATGTGTATGACTGTGTGTGTGTGTGTGCGCGTGCGTGCGTTCATGTATTTATCGCATTGTGGGGACCTTTTTGTCCCCTAAAATCACTTTTATCTGATTTTTTGGGCTTTGTGGGGACATTTGAGAGGTCCCCATGAGGAAAAATGACTTCATAGAAAATGTGCTTGTTTTATTGGAAAAACTAAAAGAGGTAAAAGATGTGCTTTTGGTTACTGAGGTTAAGGTTAGGGTTAGGGTTAGGGTTAGGTGTACGTCTAAAATTATATACATCTAGTCATGATGGGAGTCTATGGAAAGATAGTAATATAAGACTGTGTGTGTGTGTGAGATTGAGTAATGACCTGCTATGTATGTTAGTGCATGTATGTAATGCCACTAGGGAATCTATGGAAGGCTGTATATCTGAGCGTGTGTGTGAAAGTATGTGTATGTGTGTGTGCGAGAGAGAGAGAGAGAGAGAGAGAGAGAGTACAGTATGTGTGTGAAGGTCAACAGGGTGAGAGACACTATGGATATGCAGCGTAGTGTTTGAGCGAGAGAGAATGTGAGAGGTACAGTATATCTTTGCCGTGCTTATAGTGTGTCAGTGACACTCCCTTTAACCCCTTCGGCTATTCATGGATAAAAGATACATGCCATTTTCTGTTTATTCAGGGGTGTGTGTGTGTGTGTGTGTGTGTGTGTGAGTATGCATGCACAAGCTTACACATGTACACCTGTATTGGATCTCAAGTCAGGACCGTATGTACAAACCTACTACACATTATTACATAGTCAATAGAGAAAAGACATTTATACAGTAGTAAAAGGGGGCTCTTAAACGTAACACACACTCACACACCGCTTCCACCTAACAAATTATAGTCAAATAAGTATAAACATTGTCATTCATTCATCCGAACCGCTTAATCCCAACCAGGGTCGCGGGAGGACCGGAGACTATCCCGGGAACTTACGGGTGCAAGGCGGGGACCAACTCAGGAAAAAAATGTTCACAGAGTAGATGAACGATAAAGTGTGCTGATTTGGGCGTCATAGCATGTGTCCAGTGTATATATTTAAGGGTATGAAATCAAGCAAGTGTGTGTTCGTGTGTATTATGTGCATGTGTGGGGACACTGGCTAATTTGGGACATTCTGTACAGGGGTCAAGTGAAAAACCTTAAGAGAGCCAACCATAGCAAAGAGAAGTGGGTAAGAACTTTACACCAGAATGCTCATCTAACAACCCAGCCACTCACACACACACATGCATACATACACACACACACACACACACTTACACACACACAGACCTAGAAAAGAGAATTTTCTGTTCGGAATGAGAAAACTTAATTTGTTAATATAAATGTAAATGTAATCTCATGAGTGGTGCACACACACACTGTGTGACCTGCACTAAATTTTCCCATTACTTTTATTAATTCCTACCTACTGTATGTTTGCCGTTCAGGCAGGTTGTCCCTTTTAGGGCCCCAATAGACTTTTGCAAGATTTGAACCCAAAGATCAGCCACTGTTGGGTAACTAAATGATAAAAGAATGCTGACTGTGGATCTTTCAGATTGGGAAAGTTCATGCAACACAATGAATTAATATCATCTGAAATGTAATTCTGCTTTTAAAAATACCCTTCATCTATAGATTTTTCTGCGCTGGTATTGACATAAATGGCCAGTCATAAGAATGCATGGGCAATTTTATGACTTTATACATTTTTTACTATTATTAATTAATGACAACTATGACTTTGATGCGACTTATCTGAAATGATCACTACTTTTACTACTTACTTAGAGCACAGAATTGCATAGCTTAAACCTTAGAGAGAGAGAGAGTGAGAGAGTGCGCGAGAGAGACGGTCAGCCGGATGGATGGACACATAGAGGGGTAACTGAAGAGGATCAGTTCAGGTCATCTCATAAAGCATGTCAGAGTAGCTGTGCTGTTTTTAACTCGGCAACAGAGAAATACAGGCTCTATGCTGTTCTCAGAAACAAAAAGACACACTGTGTCCAGTACCTAAAACTTACATCCATCCACAAACACACAGGTACACACATAAACCCAAAACAAAAACACTTCAAGTCAACAGCAAGCAAAAGTCTCATGGATTCAAGACAAGGCAGATCCCGGATGACAATGGGAGAAAGCATGAGGATTCCAATGAAGCACAACAGTGTGGAGAGACGACTTTATTAACACAGCTGTCATTCAAATTCAGACCTGAAGGACACCTCAGGCTTTTCTCACCACAGCCCTACTTGTCAGGCTCAGTAATTTGCTGACGAGAGGAATCAGGTGTGGTAGTGTGGAGTTAGTGTTACTGTGCAAATCTGCCGGGTGTAACCTGTGGCCTTAAATTCTGCTGAAGCTGTTCAGTGTTTTAACACACATCATATGCTGGTGTGCCACCAAAGTCAACTTGCAATGGCCAAAACACATTTTAGCCAGATCTCAAGTAAAGTGGGGTCTTTGTGATCCACTTTGTGCATTGTGACCAACTGAAAACATGCAAAGCTGTTTTTCAGTAGTTTGTTGTAGTGAAGAATCAAAAGTGGAAAGAATTCTAAAACAGTCAATTATAAGTAATTGCTTAAGAAAAAGGTCAGAGTTACGTTTTTTTTTCTGGTCATCAGTATTACTTACTTTTAACAGCTTTTTAATGCATTATAACAAACACCCAAGCTAAATAAAACTCCAGACTGTAGTGCATGTGAGCTGGCTTTATGCTAGCTAAACTATTTACCCTAAACATATCGAAACACTTTATCGGCCAAAATGCAGATAAAAGGGTTTGCATATAATTCGGATCATGGGTGAATGCCCTAACCGTTACGCTACCAACTGCCCCTAAAGTCGACTGCTTAGCTGAATGCACACTAATATAACAATATGGTGATTTCTTCATAGGAACATATAAACAGACTGTGTGCTATACAGCACCGGCAAAGGCTGTTTTCAGAGTCTCAGAAGCAGCTTTCCAAATATGCTGAATGACAGCTAAGGTTGATTGGAGCCTAATTCTTATGCATAAAATCACTTTACATTAGCTACATTAGATCTCTGAGAGGAGTGACCCGTTAAACTCTTGTTCCTCCTCCTCTGATCCAACCATGCAATCTTAAAATACCATCTTACATAATTTTCATGGCTTCTCCGTTTGCCGCTCTTGGCCATGTCTAGTTACCCTACTGCATCCTCATTCAGATCAACCAGTAACATGCTCTGTGTTCCTGCTTGTCTACATTAATATGTATTAATGTGAGTGTATCCTATTTTAAAATGCAATAAAGATTTGATAAAACTTGATTTAATTCGATTCATGATTTCAGTATCATTGTAACCCTAGATCAATCGGTATCATGAATTCACTTTAAATGATATATGAGATTGTAAGCAAAATTTACTGATGCATATTCATAAATAGATTTGAGATTCCCAGATTTAAAAAAAAAAAAAGGTTTGCCTTGTGTAAACATTTATTCTGTACTTTAAGCTTTTGACAGTGACAGAGCAAGTCTACCAGAACTTGTGAAAACATGAATGAATGAAATAGGGCAGCACGGGTGCAAAGTGGTTAGCGCTGCCACTTCACAGCGAGAACTTCTTGGGTTTGAACCCTGTGTCGGCCGCAGGGCCTTTCTGTGTTAATTGCCGACTCTAATTTGGCCCCATAAAGTGTGTTGGCACCTGCACAGGGTTGGTCCCTGCCTTGTGCCCATAGTTCCCAGGATAGGCTTCGGTCCCTGCGACCCCGATTGGGATTAAGCGGTTCATATAATGAATGAATGAATGAATGAATGAATGAAAGGTCAAGGATGTGAAGCAAACAGTGAGAAGATGCAGATCTGGATGATTGAATGTCTGTCTGCTGTGTATTATGCAATTTAGCCTCTGGTTCAGTTTGTTCCTTTATGATCTTCCAGCAAGATTTAACCAACACTGCCCAGAGGCATTTGCTGAGCACACACATCACACTCATTTATACATACCACTCCTCTACAGATGGTTACAATTATGCTCTTTCTCCCTCTTGCCACACACACACACACACAAAACGTATAAATATATATAAGAATAGACCTGTCTGTAAGCTGATTGGTGACAACTGGCAGGAATAAAGGGATTTAAAGTGCTATGTGGAGTTTATCTCTCTTTACTGTATCATACTGAACTTTTCAGCAGCTTATGCCCTCTCTGCATACTGTATTTGTGCAAAAGCCTGTTTAAAGTGAAAGATTATTTGTCATTGTGAACACAGCACAGCACAGCACACAGTGCACCACACTGAAATGTGACCTCTGCATTTGACTTATAAGTGAAGGAGCAGTGGGCAGCTAACAAGGGCAGCACCCGGGGAGCAGTGCTTGGGGACGGCACCTTGCTCACGTGGTACCTCAGTGGTAACTTTACCGGTCTGGGATTCAAACCGGCGACCTTTTGATCAAGGGGCGAACGCCCAACCGTTACACCACCATGGGGATTTATGGGGATTCAGCAAAATGTCTTCTTTTTCTGTAATAATGTAGACTGCTGTATGTGAATTTGGTCCTCTCAAAGAGCACACACACACACAAACACACACACAGACACACACCTGACCGGGTGAGAAATAGCTCATTAGTAGAATATAATCAGCTTTGCTCTCCGGAGGCCGTAAGCTCTTTATCCTGTAACCTAGTTAACACAAGACCAGACACCTCTCACAGATCAGAGAGTGTCTGTGTTTGGGTTTGTGCGTGCAGCTCTTAGCATTTGGCAAATGGCTTTTACTTAGAAAGACACCAGGAGAACGGGTACACCGGGTCTGTAATAAACAACCCATGGTATAGATGGCTGGAAATCAAAAATAGTGGATGGTGGCTTAGGTGTAGGCCGGTTCGAGTCCGGGTTAAGTCAATTAAAGTGAGTGATTATTAGTCATCACAGCACAGAATGCACCACAAAAAAATGTGACCTCTGCATCTGACCCATCCGTGGAGGAGCAGTGGGCAGCTTTTTGGTAGCAGCCAGTGAGCAGTGGTCTCATGAGTACCTCAGTGGTACCTTTACCAGTCCAGGACTTGAACAGTGACCTTCCGACCACAGGGCCAACTCCCTAACCGTTACATTACCACCTGCCCCTAACTGCTTAATGTTACCTTCTGTACTACCACCATTATGACCCTGTGTAGGCATTTAACCCTACATTTACAGTTGATCAATGGAATACGTACAAAGACGCTAAGCAAAACATTGACAAAACAGTAAAACAAAATTATAAAATGCAACTTTTTCTAAGCATCGCAGTTTCTTTCGGTGACTTTGGATTGAACACATATTAAAATGGCCATTAATATATTAAAGTGCTTATAACTAAAGTGCTTATAATGTGCTATTCATTTCTTCCCAAAATCAACAGTGTACAAACTGATGCCAGTAAAATATGATGCTGACACTTTTATTTACAACAAAATTATGTTTGGATCTGTGGATCGTTCTGTGGAACTTATGCTACAGCATCTTTCAAATAATGTAGTGACTAAGAAGCAAAGTTCCCTATACTGGGGGTTTTGAGGCCCTTAAGCAGCTGGTGACACAGTTGGACAAACAGATCAAATTGCAGTGGTCTATGCCGTCTCGGAACATGCATGCATGCATTTTAAATGTGGGTGTCGTTTAAATTATGAACATTTAACAAAAACTGGGGACATTTCTGTTTTCCTAAAAACTGGCAGGATGTGGACACAGGACTGGAGGACTGTCTGAGTGGAGTTTACAACATGGCACTTTGGACTAAATACTATGTGTTTGTGTGTAATGTGTTTGTGTGAAGCGCACTGCGGAAATGCATGTTGTGTGTGTGTGTGTATTTGTTGGGGGGGGGGGAAGCGACCTGATCTCTGGATAAGAGATATCTCTTGGGAGGGTCTGGCTGGGAGGAGGAGGCGTACAGTGGGAGGGGGCTGATGAAAATTGAGTAACTCCGCAGAGCCAGAAAAAGAGAACTTAGGCAACATCTTGAGTTGCAAAAGTAAGAGAGTGAAATATAAATAGGAACAGAATCTTCTTTACTAAACCTGTCTTGTGGCAAACATGTCTATTAACAATGAGGCATAAAATATGGGGCATATAGGTTCCTCTTTTAAAAAACGATTACATATGCATGCCAAAACACACACGCAGACACACTCATGCCAAGCTGGGTTGACTTTTTAATTTATTTGCGATGGGGCACTGCTTCACCCCGTCAGCATCAAGTACCACCACTTGACAAACCAGTTCACTCACACACACACACACACGCAGGCTGCTAGTAGAGTATGTTTAGTGGTTATTATTATTATTATTATTATTGTTATTATTGTTATTATTGTATGGGTGCGTGTTATGAGGTATTCATTCATTTATTTTTTATTTATTCATCTTTTTTTTTTTTTTTTTTTGGTATTATATAATTTTTGTCTGTTTTTTTAATGTTTTTGTTTGGTTGTTTTTTTTGTTTTGTTTATTTAGATTGTGGTTGGTTGTTTTTGTTTTTAGTTTTTAATTTGTATTATTTTGACATTATTTGTGGTTGTCCTTGACATTGTTGTGTTGTTTTTCTCTTACATGTTGTTCACTTTCTGTCCATTCTTAATATTACTTTGTCTGTAGGAAAATAAATCCTAATGTGTGCAATATTGGTATAAATCTGCCCTGAACACACAAAGAGCAATCAGACCATAAATTATGTTTGTCTGAAATACCTTGAGTCAGCATGTACATATATATATATATGTATATATATATATATATATATATATATATATATATATATATATACACACACACACATATATATATATATATATATGTATATATATATATATGTATATATGTATATATGCGAAGACTTTTACTTCAGTAACACTGAGAGCAGCACAGGAGTGACAGAAAAGAGATGGGGGATAGAGAGAGTAGTGTTTTTCTGATTGGTTGCTCCTGATCCTGCAGGACACGTGCAACCACTACGGCAGAGCATAACCTCTGATACACACACACATACACACACACACATACACACATACAAACACTGTTCTGCAGATAAAGTATGTATGCTGACTCACCAACTGAGTGCAGTGCCAGGCAGGCTTTGGGCTATTTGCAGGTAAAAGAATCAGACAAAATAAAACATTGTGTCTCTGTGTGTGTGCAAATGTGATTCTTTTTAACAGTAATGTAAAAAAAAAATGAATAAATTAATAAATGAAAAGGGTCTTTCTGTTATCTTAAGATCATGAAATTTTAGCTGTAAAATACCAGTAACTGAACAGACCACACACAGACACACACTCCTTGAAAAAAGACATCATACTCTCACCCCACCCTGTCCTTTCTCACCTTCTCTATCTCTCCATCGTTCTTACCTTTCTTCCTCCCTCCTTCACTGGAATGAGCCCTGTCAGGTCTATTCCCAACCACAAACCACACACATACACACACACATACATACACACCATCAGCTTCACCTAACCCTAACTCCAAACTTTACCTCAGTAACCAAGTTAATTTTTTCATATAAAACATGGAAATACTAATATTTAACCTCATGAGCACCTGGCCTCACATACATATACTGTAGATCCTCTGACAACATATTTGCCAAAATCTGCCAGATATTTTCCAATTAATCTGAGAACATCGGGTCCTCACTATATACCTCGAAACAAACCCACACACCCATACTAGGGATGCACCGATCCAACTCTTTCAGTTCTGATACCGACGCGGATACTTTGGTTATCGGCCGATCCAGAGTACCGATCTGATACCAGTTCTGCAGTCAGTATGTGTACATACTGTATGCATTACATTTAGTAAACTACATTTGATTCAGTGTGATTTTTTTGTGGCGAATCGATTTTTAATCGAATTGTGAGCCCGGTAATCGGAATCAAATCGTGATTTTCTGAATCGTGCACCCTTAATGCTTAAGGTTGGTCCTATTAAACAACAAGAGCCTGAGTCCATGCCCTACTTTCTCTGATCCAAAAACAAGAAGTAATCAAAGTCCATGACAAACAACACATCCTTCTCTTTCCTGATTTTCTCCCTTTCTCTTCCGCCTTGACTCTCCTCGCACTCTCGTCTCTTTCTCAATATTTGTTCAAATATTCCCGTTGCATCACAGTGATCCCTGCCACCCCGGCTCGCAGTCGTACTGCTGTCTTCACACTGTTGGCCATTGTGTTAGATGGTGTGATTGTGACTGTGTGTGTGTGTGCGTGCTCAGTTCCTGTTGAGCAACTGTTTGGAAGTCCATCAAAACGTCAGTTTTACCTCAGACACATAAATATGTGAGTGTTGTCTGACCAGAACTGCGAAGGCCATCAATAATTCAATTTACCAGCATTTTGAAAGGACATTACCTGCAAATGTTGATATCTAGTTTCCTCACTTGATTCCTGATAACTCCCAGTCTGTTTCAGTGTCTCTCTCTGTCTGTTTTTTTTCTCTGTGTCTCTGTGTCTCTCTCACTCTCAAAGGGATTAGATCATCTATTCATCTCATACATTCATCTGAAATCCTCCCATTTCCTTTCTCTCACTGTAGTCAATGGGAGATTAAGCCGCAAAAGACAGAACACCTCTGGGCACTGGCTGATGCAACACTCGTACACACACTCACACACTCAGACACATACAGAGAAAGTTGATCACTATTAAATAAACTTCAAACTGACTGGGAAGTGGTACTACACATTTACAGACGTAAATATATATGCATGTTTTGGCATGTTTCTCTTCTTGCAGTAAAATCAAGATACCATGGTTTTCCTGCAAGAACAGATACATCCCAAGACATTCAAGTTTAAGGTGAGGGAGTTTCAGATAATTTCAGTGTATGTGTTTGGTGACAGAGAGAATGAAAGAGAGTAAGTGAGAAAAGAGAGAGGGAGAGGGGCGCATATGCTGACACTGAAACCCACCGCAGAGCCACGTTCACCCCCGCTGAGTAAGCGCTCGGGAAAACACAAGCAAAGCGACAAACCGGGCAGATGAGTGAGCGACGGCACCGGCAGATGAAAGAACAAGAGCGAGAGAGACAGACAGAGAGAGAGAGAGAGAGAGAGAGAGAGAGAGAGGATTAATGAAGCTGGGCCAAGTAATGCTCCCGACAGCACAGGATTGTGGGAAGGGCTGCTGGTTGTAAATCACTGCCCTGTTTTATATCATAAACTCTCAGCGCTTGGCATTGTTACAGCGCCAAAACATGTTAAAAGGAAACCACAGAGTACTTAAAAACACTCAGAAATCACATGCTTAATAATTTGCACTCGCATGGAGGTCTACGCGCAAAGTTGTCATGATATATAGAGCTATATCTGCAGGTCAGCATTCACTACACACTGCATTCAGCCACGCACATTTTGTTTCTGTATGTAACAATATGTAATTGTCGAAATCGTTCTTCCGACATTAGACTATAGACATATTGTACAGCGCAGGAAAGGGTGCACAATATGTTAGTCATTACAAAATCCAAAACAACGTTTTAAATGATAGAGCTGTCTCTATCACAGTCTGCCTTTATGAGTCTAGCTTGCACGGACGCACACACACACAAACACAGGACTATGTTCATTCAAACGGAAAACTTAGTGCAATGAAGGACAAATTATGTTTAAAGTGTTAAAATGTTTAACTTGAGGCCCCCCTTTCACACACAAGTCCACACAAATTAGCCTCGACTCCCTCTTGAGTAGGTGCTGTCACTTCAAAGCATCCGAATTTATGAGCTACCCCTCACTTTCTCCAAGCGCACGTCACTCCAACAACATTACGCAAGAGAAAACAGAGCTAGTATTGAAGCCAGTCCTGTCCTAACTACTGTGTACAAAGTAAGGCACCTTCAAGACTGCCCGTCTCCCGGTCTTTAAGCTCCAAATATTTACAAATCCCGCCTTATCTACAAGGTATTCCTCAAGGATACCTAACAGCAACAAAGCTTGTTTTTTAAAAAATGAATTATTCAACGCATTCATACAAGATGTAACACAATCACTTCAATTCATATCAAATCCTGAAGAGCTACTAATATATCATTTGACATTTTTAATATTGTGCTCAAATATTTAAATGATAAACAATCTCTTAATAAAAATAGACCGGATCAATATCAAAACCACGGTACGATATGTGTGACATCTTTCATTTTGGATCAATGATATGGACTCATTGATCACTGAATCGAGCTACACTGATGCATAATTACCCCCTTAAAGCTAGGTTACCCTGATGCAAAAACATAACAATCAGCGTATTTATTACAAAACATTGATTTTTTTTTTTGGAAAATTGAAACCATTATGGATTCCATAATAATTCCTAGTGGGAAGTCACAGGGGACATTTGAATAACTCTACCCTCCTATCTGAGAAGCTCAGACCCACCAGGTAGAACTGCTGGCGCTTCCTGATCCGTCATGTTTTCTTGCGAACGCTAGCTCGTAATGAAGAAGTTCTTCCGGCGGAGTGTTGTGTTGAACATGCATGGCTATATGGTAAACTCTCGCCGTGCTGTCTACGCCCCAGTTCCAGAGTGGGCCGTGGGCCGTGGGCCGCAGCGGCTCATTTGCATTTGTGAATACTAATGAGAAACAGCCTGTTCTGAAAGGGGCTGGAGTAAAAAGCGGGCGAAAAATGCCTAATCTGAGAGGTATTTTCAGCAAACTACTTCAGAGACATGTTTAGTGGAGCTCATAGACCTATTTTAACTTACTTTAAATCATAATATAACTAAAACAGTAACTTTCTTTCCTCCTAGACAGATAATTCAAATCGTGATACAGATATGAGGAGAATAAGAGCTGACCTTCAAAGTAGGCTTGCAAAAGCTGATTTGCATTTTGTTTTACTCTAAGACTGGATCTGAGTTCTCAAACCCTTTCAATTCCAGCAGAGCAGAACTAGTTGTTGTTTAATTGCTATATATTTTTCATCTGATGCTGAATTAGACCGTTATACCCAGTCCCACTTATAAGCATCATTAATATTAAACACATAAGCTGATTCTGAACTGTAACTCTCGCTGAATGAACTCAATGTCCCAGCAGGCAGGGTGGCGCACCGAATGACCCCATGTGTGTCTCCCACAAGGCCACAGGATGCAAGACCACACATATATTAGCCTGCCTCGGGGGTGCATATAAACAGGCAAATCCTCCCGCCCCCCCTTTCCGTCTTGCGTTCATTTACTGGAACTGGACCTGGGTCCTTCAGGTCAGGCAGGGTACTACTGGGAAAATAAGCTCTGAAGCTTTAATTGGAAGTTAGTCAACTGATTTGCCCAAAATAGCAAACGCATGCCATAGTTTATGGCGGAATATACACCAAAAAAAAAAATCTAACACAGATCTGTCTCATACACTAAAAGTCAATGTAATGTTTACTACACACAGAGGTGTCAAAAGTACACGCATTCTTCACGCAAGTAGATGTGAAGATACATGTGTTTAAAAAGACTAGTAAAAGTTGAAGTATTGACTCGACTTACTCAAGTTAAAGTGAAAAGTAAAGGCTCTAAAACAAACAAAGTATAAAATTATAAAGTTCCCGTGCGAAAGGACAAATCCACCATTTTAGGGCAAAGCTGACCGGACTCCATGTCCAAGCGTTATGTAGAGCGCAAGCAGGGACAAATAAAGCCACATGAATAAATAAAGCTGCACTGACCATTACCATCGTTATACATGATGATCACCTCTATCATAAACACATCATACAACAAATATTATAGCGATGTAAAGAGCGCTGTAAAATAAACTCAACTCAACTGAAGTGAATTTGGTGGAGCTAAGCTTCTTGCTGCACCGCAATCACCACATCATTTCCCACCGAGTTGCCGCCTGCTTTTACTTTCTCTCTCTCTCTCACTTTATCGTGTCTATCGTGCTGTGCGCCATATGCAAGACGACTACGCCAATGGGACTGTCTTTTCTGTGCGTGTTTACTACATTTTTAAGCCTCAACCAATCAGTCAAGTTGTCTGGATGATGCACGTTATTGATAAGAAACAGGTAAAATGCACGGCAAAATGGCCAAATAAACCTTATTTAAATTTAATGAAACAAGAGTAACGAGCCTGATTTGAAAATGATATGAAAATGATTTGAAAATTCTACTTAATTACAGTAACCAAGTATTTGAACTTCCTATCTCTAATTACACATTATTCTTGCACATTATTTATAATTTATTTTATTTATGTTCCATGTTGGTGCTGTACTTCTTTTAAGAGGATATAAAACACATATGATGTACCAGGTAGTTGAGTTTGTGTCAATGAATTTGTAAGTTAATCTTAAAATGATTTACAAGTTGTTCCCCAGAAGGTACTAATTGTTAATCGATATTTTTAATATTCACAGAAAATCATTTCTCAAAACTGCCATGAGTCAGAGAAAGAGAAGACAGCTATAGCCAGAGGTATAAGAGTCTTTGGGAACCTCTTTTGTGTTCGCGTGTGTTGTAGAGCTGGAAATTTAACCTGTGACCTGACTTAAAAGCTTCAAATTTCAAACTGTGTAATAACTGTTCACACCTAACATTATATATCTTGTGGAAGAGCAACACCTGCAAAACATATGGTGTGTGTTTATGTGTGTGTGTACAAATCCCTTACAGTCCGTCAGAAATTGAACACTACATCTCAAAAGCAACGTGGCATTACAACACCACAAGCCTGAGGTGTGCACAACTGCATAATATGTGTGTGTGTGTACTAATGGGAGTTACATAGCCTTCACCTTGCCTCACCTATGCTGGCTCAGGCTCGAGTGCGGACCGCAGTCCGATGTGTGTGGCGCATCTGTGTGTCTGTGTCATTCTCACACTCTCCCTGCAGACACATTTGCCTCCTTTGGTGCCAGGAGCCGTGCCCGAGTCTAACCGCAGCAGCTTGGGGCTCACTCCGAAGGCAGACGTGGCATTACTGCTCCAAAAGGGTGGAGACCAGCCAGAGGTTTACAGTCTACCACTGAGTGTGTGTGTGTGTTTGTGTGTGTGTGTGTGTGTGTGTGTGTTTGTGCATGGATATTAGAAAGAAGTTCAAGTTCCTTTAAAGAATAATCAGATGACGTGACATGAATGCACCATTGTATTAGTTAATGTTTGATTTGACTGATTAATGGTAATTTTGTTCTCCTTCTTCAGAACCAGTTTCAGTGTAGAGAATTTTCATAACGCAGATGTAGTGCGAAGTCTGTACGCTGTGTGCTACATGCTGACAGCCAAAGTCTTTGAAACCCCTCACAGGGAGCCAAAGTGTCTCCACAAGGGGAAAACATTTCGAGAGAAGAAGAGCCGATGAGGAAAGAAAGACATAAAATGATATGTAGAATGAGTGCAAATACAGTGACGCAAGTGTGAATCGGGAGAGGCCAAACGAGGAACAGGTGAAGTGAAATAATAAAAGTTGTGCGTTTGCGTTGGTTGTATTTTTATCCTTGATACATTTGATTTGGATAACTGAATTGACAAAAGAATTAAGGATATTAAACTGAACAAGAGAGAGAGACTTAATTAGACTGAACAAGAAAGAGCATGAAAGTAAGAGTAGGGGAGAAAGATAGTGGTACGAAATTACAGAAGCACAGAGACTACAAAAGTAACAGTTGTACTCCACTCCCACACACTGACACACAGAGTGAAAGAAAGCGAACGCCTACACATGTCAACCTCCCAAGCCCAGACACCCAGTTACTTCACTGGCATCTCTCTAGATCCCTCCCTCTCCTCCTCTCTCCCTCTTACTTTACACTCTCTTTTCCTCCATCTTTTTCATGTTCTACTTCTATCTGTAGCTCTTTCTTATTTTAGACTTAGCCACTAAGACCGACTCAGGAGCCAAAGCTTGGAAAATCCTGACAATTTCCCTGATCATCGCTCTCTCTCCCCGGCACAAAGAAAAGAATGAAATATATGCAGCTTGTCTCAGATCATTTCCTCGAATACTGCCAAACACTACCAATCTGGCCCAAACTCTCCCTTTCTTGCCTTCACCATCTGCCCGTCTCACACAGTGTCTCTCTCTCTGTCTCTCTCTCTCCCCAACTCTCGCCCACTGTAACTCTCATGTGGTGCCATTTCTTCCTTTCTTTTCCTTTCTACGCATCTCTCATTTTTCCTCCCTCTCTCACACGCACACATACACTCTGTCTCCACCCTCAAATAGAGGAGGGCAGTCTTCCAACTTTTCATTCTAGCCCAAATATCTATTTTTATCCATCCTTTAGCTCTCTCTTCAGTCGCATGGAGACGTTTTGGTGAAAAGAAGAGAGCACTGAGTTCAAACTTGCTGGAGCTGAAGCAAACACATACACACACATACACACGCACAAACATATACGAACACACGTACTACTTCAAGTCAGAGAGAGAGAGGGGCAACGAACAAAAGGATCATTTATTACGTGCGGAAAGGGGGGGGGGGGGGGGGTGTCAGTGGGTTGGAGGTTGTGCCTGTATCGGGCCAACGCTGGGTTGGCCCCCTTTCAACATTCACAGCCAGTGCGCAACATTCCCTTCTACCGCCACAGCTACGCAGTCGACTTAATGTGAAAAGCTCTTGCAATTGCCCGCTGCTGAGAAAAGCAGTCGCTTGATTGCTCCCGTAACATTTTGGGCACAAACTGACTTTTCTGCCTGTTGCTGTGCCAGCTCTCTAACTCAAATACAGGCCATAACCTATTTAAAAGGCACTGCAATGCTAATTTATGATCAGCAGTCGGTGGAAACGTTACTTCCCATGCTCACACCCTCACACAAAACTGCTGAGAAGAATTTTAACATTAGTCGTCTCTACTTAAAAACTGAATCAGCGATTCAACACATACACATAATTTATCTGACTCAAAATCATACCGACCACAGAAACTCTTACGACTATTTCAGTGGATACAATAAATTAAATTAATACACACTCTGTGGCTCAGAATAAGGAATGACTCCCTCCCTAATTCTGCAAATCCCTTTTATTTGATCAAAAAACTCAACAAAAACACATGTGCTGCTTAGTTCAAATGCATGTTTTGTCAGATCTTTTGGGGCTGTCAAGTATAAAAACCCAAAACAAGATCTGAGTTTTGAAAAGAGAAAGTTGTTGATCTGTAAAAGAGAACATTTTAATTCCTTTCATAATCAGCACTGTCAGTAGCATGAAGCCAATCAGGCAGGTGGCATCTGTACCCAGCGGTGCCAGGTGAATGTGCATAAGGAGCACAAGTGTCCCATTGTCTCATCAAATGTCATTAAGAAATTGGGTGTCTCGTCGCAAGCTGTTATTACAGAAAAAACATGAGCAAGTATAGAAAGTTAATGGGATAGAGTGGAACAAAGACTTACGCCTGAAAAGAACTACATGAGCCTGAAAGAGCTTTTTTGTTAGTCACTTCTGAACAATTCATTTCCTGTAGTTCTGCGTCTGCATTTGAATGCCACCGACTTGTCTTCATGATCAAAGTTCGAAAAGCTCAAATAAAATACCATCACTGATTCCTGATTAAAACATTTTTAACCTCAGAACTGCTCTCACCTGTACCCTCTTTGCTGCTGCTGCTGCTGCTGCCCTGGTGTGAACGTAGCTCTTCTGATTTGTAGAAGTCAATGCTAGCATATGTGTTCAAGCTTGAAGCGTTGCCACCCGGACTGCCTGTTCCACTGGGACCTGGGGTAGCTCCACTACCCAAAACAGAAGAGAAAAGTCTCGCTCCAGGTGTTTGGGCAGGTGTCTGTAGATCTACGGCAGTGTGCGGGCTCTCTTTTGTAGCCAAGTCTAAGTCTATATAGTTGAGACCTTGCTCCACAGTAGAGACCTGGGTGGCAGCTAGACTAGTTATCCCAGAGTTGGCATACAGAGATGGGATGTCTAGCGCAGTGCCACTGCCCCACAGCATGCCATCTAAACCAAGTCGTCGTGCCATGGCTTGGGTATGCTCGCTGAACACAGACATGGCAGATGATGAGCTTACAGTACATGAGGACAAGGACGAAGGGGACAGGAAAGTTTCAGAGCAATGGCGGCGTCGACCTTGAGGGTCTGCCCGAATTACCTTTGCTCCGAGATCTGGGTTAGGGGCTTTGGACATCGGAAAGTCTAAAGTGAGACCAAGACTTAATGGGGGAACAATAGGTTCAGGTCTGTCAGGTAAGGTGTCTTTAGGTGATATGGAGCTGGTTGTAGTGTCTGAACTTAGCCCAAAGGCCATTTCTGTGTAATCTGCACAAGCTATTGGAGAGTCACTTGACTGAGACACTGAAACATGTCTGCTATGCTCCATGTCTGCCTCAGTTGCTTCATTCTGAGGGGTAGGTCTTTGCTCATCCCAAGCTTTGGGCGCTACTGCTGGTGGGGTCAGAGGAGTAGGGAATGAAGGAAAACCAATTGGTGTGAAGGGTAAGGATGAAGATGAAGGAGAAGGGGATGCTCCCAGGTCCATGTTGACATATTCAGAAGCAGCACATGGTGGGATGGTATTGGATGGGCTGCGAGAGAAAGGAAGGAATCCAGCAACACAAGATGAAGGTCTAGGTAAGGTACGATTAGTGCTAGAAGGAACAGAGGAAGTTTGCCTTACTCCTCTACTTCCATTGTCTGCTCCCCTAATGCTCTTCTCACTCCTGAACTCAATGCTCACATATTCCCCAGGACTTTTAGGCTCAGGTGGGAGTGGGGTCTCACGGACCCTAGGCAAGGTGTTAGCTTTAGAGACATCCACAAACAGGCTAAGGGGGCGATTCCTTTGTCCATGGCCTTGCTTAGTCGTTCCTGATCCTCGTCTCTGTTGCAAGGCCCCATTCTCTTTCACTCGAGTTCCTGCTGTTGCCCGTGTTGTCTTCTCTTCACCTTCTCCCAGACTCTCACTGCTTGCTGAACTAGATGAGTATGATGACGAGGAAAGAGAGAGATGCCTTCCCACTCCAGGATCCTGCCGCTGGGATGTGTTCTTACAACTACTGAGACCTTGACTATTTCGACAGTCACCATTGCTGCCTCCCAAACGCTTTCCTCTTCCTGGACCTTCCTCAAAATGCGAAGGGGTGTTGTGCTTATAAGAGCGGGGTAATGAGTAGTAAGAATAGACCATTTTGGGAGGAGGCTGCTGAGAATGCTGGTCCAATGATGTCAGGGTCTCATGAGATGGTGGAGTACTGCATGCTGAACGGGCAGTAATGGGTGACATGTTCATATAATCGCTACCAACCCTGTTTTCTGCACTGTTACTGCCAATCCATGCTGATGGAACTCCACGTTGGTCGGGAGAACAACTGCTGTTTGGCGACATCATCATATAACCATCTGTGCCAGAAATGGGCAGATGTATTTGCTGAGGGGGTGATATGCTGTTGTTGGGAATCATGGCCATATAGTCATCTGCAGGTTTTAAGTCAGAGTCTGGTACTGCTACAGTCAAACAGTGAGAGAGTGGTACAGGGGAAGCCGTAACCCCTGGCAACATGGACATGTACCCATTGTCAACTGTTCCATTACCACCTCCAATAATGGTTGATCCGCCCTGTGCACTACTACTTGATTCACCTTTGGACTCTGCAGCTACATCTAAATAACCAGTTGCACCTGTTGTTGTTTCTGAATCTTGACGTGAGCTGAAAGACTCACGGCTGGTGCTTCTTGACATAATGGCATAATCGTCCTCTTCAACCTCCACGTCCCCTCCTCTGCGGAGAGGAGCAAGTTTCTCGAGCGCCATAGGTGGTAGAGATGCCCGCTTACTCATTAGCCTGCGTTCGGCTTCACATTCCCGGCTGGAGGAGCGCCGCAGCACCCTTCTGGTCTGAGAGTTCTGTGTTGGCAGTGATTTGGATGCTCCTCTCTGTGCCATTAGTATGTAGTTGGCTGCATCATCTCCAAAGGACTGTGCACCTGAGCTTCCTGCAGACCCTGCTTGAAGGGTTGGAGTCAACAGGGAATGCTCACCTGGACTTGAGCCATATTCATCTGATGAAGCATAGTCACTGATTGATCCAGATATGGAGGGCTGGCGAAGTGGGATGCAACTGTAAGTACCACCAATTCCATCCCCACTACTTCCAGGCATCCCAACACTTGTCCCCCCAACTTCAGACCCATGACCTGAACTGCAGGACAGGTTCTGGGCAGGTGAAGGCGCTGGGTTGGAAATGGACCTCATCAAAGCATGCTGGCCCTTAACTGGGGTTGGGGCTCGCACAGATGTGGACCTGAGGATAGGTGTGCTTGTGCAAGACCCATTTGTGGTGGGACTTGAATTTGAAGCTGCAGTCCCAGAGCCTGCGCTTACTCCCTCTTCTATCTTTCCCCCATCACTTGAGGTACGAGATCTTGGAAATGCATGCCGAGGTGTAGGGGACGCATTGTTGCTGTTGCCACCCCCTACACCTCCTCCAGTGCCACCTGGTGGCTCCGTTCGTGGCCGTCTAGTAAATCCCACCTGGCTTGGTGGTGGATTTTGGTGGTGGCGGCGAGACGGAACACTGATTGGATTAGATGCAGTAGTACCACCCCCTCCTCCAGCTGTAGTAGACTGTGACTTACTGCGTTGGCGAAATTCCTCACTAAGTGCCTTCATAGCTTCAAGTAAAGTCTCATGCATGTTTTGAGCCACGACTGAATCGTCCACCTGCATCCAGAATTCTCCAGGTCCAGTTACTGCTGATCTGCCAACCTCTACAAAGAAGAAGTTCTCAGAGTGACCACACCGTCTCACGTTCATCAGTTGTAGTACCACAGCTGCTGCATCGGAGTTCAACTTGACAAAGTTGACTGTCTTGTCTGTAAGGCAAAGTCTGTAGATACCCACTAAATTTTTGGCCTGACCTAAGCCTTTGGGCCAAACCTTCACTTGCCAGACTTCTTTGAAGGCAGGTCCTGGGGATGGCACTCCATAGTCTCCACCATTATCGCAAAGTGCTTTACCTATAAAAGACAGAGACAAAGAAATGGTTACTGATGCACATCCTAACAGTTTAATGCAAATATCTGAATGTCTTAAATTCTTTAATTGACCGTTTGCAACATCCTCAATACTCCGCTGCTCTTTTTACTTTGGTTTACATAACAAAATATGTGACCGAGGGAACGGTACAAAGATCACTAATAATTAGTCTGCATTACAAAGTGGGTCAAAGCTAACAAAACAGTTTGTCCTGGTATACAAGCAGGAATAATAATTTGTCATTTAGTTGCCACCACCTAAGCAGTCTCCAAATGCTGCAGACACTTTGAAACAAACCTGCCGTGAGAAAAAATACAACTGGTCAGATCAACTCAGCTGAACTCGGAAGGGGAGAGAGTGTTAGTCGTTCAGTTATGTAAGTCAGTCCCACTGATAAACCAGCTCCATGAAAAACCTGAACGAGCTGTTCCTTAAACACACGTTACAAGCAGCAACTGGCTGGGCCAAAAGGTACACCTCCATGTCCAAAAAAGCTGATGCCTGCATGTTCCAATTCAGTCGTCCCCTTCCACCCCCATAGAATTCTGATTACACTCACCTGCACGGAAAAGCTAGACTACAGGGCATGTTTTGAAGAATGTCAAAAATAAGGAATTACCGCAAGTATGAAGAAAAAACCCACAAAACAATTACACTGTATAATTTATCAGGGTTTTGCAGAAGAACAGTCAAAGCAAATGCCTTTTTGATGAATAGCAGAAAAACGGGAAGGACATAAACACACTTTTATTTGGCTTCTTGTCCAGTTTTATTATCACATCTTTAGGCGTAATTTCCCTTTTAAACTCACACTGCTTTATTGTCCTATTCCATCTAAACTTTACTAATCCCGTCTCTGGCTAAGAACAGTGGATGATATATAATATGGTGGTATGTATGTGGTTTGGAATGCAGCTTCTCTGACTTATTCTCTCTCTCTGTTTACCAAACACTACTCAAGAGATTTCTGTTCTCATCTTAACACACGAGACATTCATAATCTTGTGGTAACTTGCTCTGTTCATCTGACAAAATCTCATGCTTGTGTGTAGCTTTCGTAATCTGCTGTGACCTGACCAATTACCTCCTGTTTATGAAGAAGCGTATCATTACATCTGAGTGTAATGCTTTTGTAACGTCTGCCACCAGCCTAGATAATCGCACAAACAACACATATTTATGTTTGAGGGCATGTGATTGTGTGTTTGCGTGCGTGTGCGCCTGTGTTTTGCTTCGTCACCATTAACGTCGTGTGATGTTGCTAGGCTATCTGCACCCTTAAGAGATGCGTAGTGAGTGTGGATTATGCTACTTGTTTACATAATCATATAAATAAAACATGTTCCAGTTTCAGCTGTGTGTGCACTTGCGTGTCAATTTCTTTTCCTTGCTAAATTTTTTCCCTGGGGTTTGTGGCTATGGGACTAAAAATAGGCAAAGAATAGGTCTGAGCACACCATACATAGTTACATTTTTTTTTAATCATGTTTGAATGTTAATTGTGTGGGTGGGACGGGATATTCTAAAATCCTAAATTACTAACCTAAATGATTCATTCGATTCTATATCCCATGTTGTCTTTGATTCAGAGAGAAGAGGAAGACAATGACTAGCATTTGGAGGGAAAGGTCAAGCGGCGTGAGGACACCCAGACCTCTGTCTATCTCTCTCCATCTCTCACTCTCTCTTTCTCATGACTCATTCTTCCACCACTGTTTCCACAACATTTCACTTGCGCTAACAAAATGACAAACCTGCATGGGTGTGCTCCTGCCTTTTTTTTTCTTGAAGGATGGGATGTTGGGATGTTGTAAGAGCAGGACAAAAAAGCATGCAGTACACTCTGTGCGAGTGTGCATTTGAGGGGGTTAAGCTGGAAGCCAACATTAGATGTGTCACAGGCAGAAACTAAGTTACACTCCAAGCCTCTCCCTCTCTCTTTCGCCATCACTCTTGAAGAGTACCAGACATATACAGAGACCAAATATGCGTTTAAAACCTTGTGGTCAAACAAAGAGAGGAAATGAGAGAGGTGTATTGAAAGTGACTGATAGGGGAGAGAGAGAGAGAGAGAGAGAGAGAGACTCAGAAAAAGAGTGAAAAGCTTTTCTTATAATGGGACTGTTAAATCATAGCTGTAGAAAAGTGGACCTCACACAAACACACTCGAGCTCTGTGCCATACTGAGGGAGCCTTTGACGGCGTTTGCACGTGCTGCCTAATGGACACTAGCTTAGCCTCCATTTTGGCATAAGCACACACGGCACTTCGATCTGGCGGAGCTCCTTCTTGGCATCTTTGATCTAGGAACACGATGTACCACAAGTAGCCACCACGCAGAACAGCAACACAGAGAGAGAGATTATGGAGACTTTATTCCAGAGCAGGAACAGGTGGCCCTTAGCTTATCCTAACCTTAGCTGTAGCACTGGGAAAACTCACAGATGACCACAGTTCCTACAATATAATGGCAATGAAAAGAATGAGATGAGATGCATGTAGGCCTAGGCATTTAGTGCCACAATATGAACTAAATATTGTGATAGGTTTATTTTCAAGCGACACATTGGTTCCATCATATTGGATCATTTCTGTAGAGTGGAGTGCATCCTACATGCCGTCCTCATTGTGACTAAAGCCCTGCCTCATGCTTAGCGTCTTTAGAGCCTGAAGCAGTTGATAAGACTTGTATTTTATGCCTAAAATTTTTTGTAGTTGCTTGTTCTCACCCTGGTTTATTTGGTTACTAGACATATAGAAACTTAAAGTGAGCATTTTAAAACACTTTTACTTTAAATCGTTTTCATGTTACATTTAAGGTAAATAACGTTTCTGGGCAATTAGGTCAAAATAACTACATATAAGAATATTACGTTTGTTGACGATTCAGTCAACAAGCACTTACCACCTATCCAAAATGAAAACACTGATCAGCAGGGGCGTTTCCAGCCTTTAAAGACACCCTGGGCTTAGCCCGGACTAATTCAAAGAAGAGCCGAGGATTTTTTTCAATTTGTATACAGTATATAAAAGCTGTTACAGTAGACTATAGACTATAGCAGACTGCCTAGATTATCATTTAACCGTTTCCTATTGGTTTATTTCTGTCCATCGGGTCTGTCCTTGCTTTCCCCTTGCGTCTGCATGACAGTTGTAATCTACCTCGACCACTGGATCAGATTAAATATGTGCTTATCACGCAGCCTCAACTACCTCCCCCGGCCGTGTTTGAATTACACATACTTACAGTCGAAACTGACAATCAACATGACTGACGTATCTTAGCTTTAATAGTTGAGCATATTCACAGTACAAATCTTGTCAGTGAACTATGAGGACAAAACAACCCCAACAGAAATGAATTGTTCATTAACTGTTCAAATGTTCAATTAATCGTGATATTGTTTTCACGATTAATCAACATCCCAGCCCCACTTTAACACACTTTAATTAACACACACCCTATCCATTGTGCACTATATACACAAACACACATGCAAGACGTCATGCATCTCTACCGTACACCACGTACACACACGTTTGCTGTGCTACACACATGCACGGTCCTACCCACTGTTATCATTCTAGAGCTCTTTTATTGGGCTTTAAACTCTGTTTGCTCTGGTCACCTGATGAACTATATCCGTCCACTCTCAGCTGAATATCGACAGGGCGGTCCATTAGACACACTGGCTGATTGGTATTCTCTCTGCATGCACACATACACACACACAGAAAATAGGTCACAAACAGCAGTGGAATAAGGTTAGGCTTCGTCAGTGTGACAAGGGCACGGAATTAATGCTAACACACCCACTCACTTTAGAGGGGTTTCATAAGCACGGCTAACTGCTCAGTCTCAAACCAGACCTGACTACACTGTAATAACATTAACATTAGAGCTGTAATATTCGGTTCCTTTTTAAGATTCGGCTCCCGCTGAGTCACTCACTAAACTGATTTGGGTGTGCGAGTCACTTGAGTCACTTGAGTCAGTATTGCCAAATTGTCAGCTGAATCGTTTGCGAGAATGAGAATGAATGCACTTCCAAATAAATGACAAAGGATCAAGACAAAGGTACCAGAGTGGCAAATATTTATTTTCAAGTGGCGCTAGAGGAAGTTAACCGACGGATTCACTCATGACTGTATGTGCTCGGAGGAGCGCCAACCTGCTTGTGTGAGCAATTCAGATTCGGCTGCATGTTTCCCGACAGGAAGATAACCGACAGATTTACTCATGAATGTGTGTGCTTCGCACCACGCTACTGATTCGACTGACACAAGCCCCATAGTCTACAAAGAGGATTCAACTCTGTAGGAAGTTCTTAGGATCCCTCATTTGAGTGTGGTGATGCAAACAAACTGTATGTTATGACCTTTTTTAGCAGCTATACTTGCTACTATGGCTGTATTGATCTTGTAATGAGTTTGAAATTATTATAAGAGGTATGCAAGTGATGGGGTTTATATTTTAGTCATGGTGTAGTTAGGACTCAATAGATTTGGGTTAATGGAGACCTCAGATTCGTGACTTGTGAGTTATTTAATGGATCCGGGTGATTCACCCAGGTGAGTCATGAATCGCCCAGCTCTTTATGACCTCAAACTGAAATGTGTAATTATAATGCAACTTGCATATTAAGATTTAAATTTAAGTTGTTTAAGAACTAGAGTTTAATAAACTGATCAATATAAGTATCATATAAATATTTACAGTCAGTTGTATAGTCATCTAGAGTGCGTTACTTGGCCAATTAAACTGATTCTGATTTCTGAAATCCATTTATGCACATTTCACATTTCAACGTTGAGCATATTTTGTTAAACATAACCAAATAATTTTTTGAAAACTTAAGATGGTCACATTTTTTTCCAGTGTGGCCGATTCCCCTCCGGCAGACTGGCGGTCCGAGTCCAGGCCAGTCCAGTCCGACTACTCTGGCTCGGTAACTCTGAATGGGATTAGATCTCAAAAAGCTGACGGCCCAATTTGAGAAGTGGAGTTTAACTTAACGTCTGTCGTCACGGTGGGTTTCAGTGGCTCGGGTAGGGAAGAGGTGGGGGTCTGCGGCAGCGTTTTAAGGTGGGTGTGTGTTACCATACACCGCCACATCGAGCCAGAGAGGATCATGGAGTAGAGAAAGGGGGTGGGGGAGGCGCAGTTACATAAGAGTTGTTTTGAGAGTACAGAGTCGACAGCGCAATAACAGCTGTAGAAAAAAAACACGCAGATAAAAGCTTCAACTCGCTCAGAAAGAGAAATATCCCCGAATTAAAAAAAAAAACAAACAAGAAAGTGGAGTTAACGCGTCCAGGCGCTCTCAGCCGACTGACAGTGCCCAATTACACTGTGTGTCCTAACGCTGGAAATAAGAAACCGTCAAGTTGCCAAAAAGAGAAATATGTTTATGTCAGGAATTGTTTCTTAATGAGGACAAAATGGTGCAGTGAAGGCCAAAGTCCAGCTTGGACAGTTTTCAGACTGTTTTAAGGGACAAGGAGAAGCTAGTGGCTATGAGAGAAAAACAGCTGTGTGTGTGTGTGTGTGCGTGCGTATGAGAGAGAGAGAGCGAGAGAGAGTGAGTATGTGTAACAGAGAGGTGTGTGTATGTGTGTGTTTAGGTGTGTGCAGCTCCATGTGTGTTCTTATCCAGGATAAATAAAAACCTGGGATTTCCAAGTCTCTCCTGAACTGCCAAGTGTCCTCATCTGTCTCACACTCCTACCTCCCTCTCAACCTGACACACACACTTTAAGAGTTTGCTCCCCACATGGTTTTTATCTCACACATACTTACACACACAAGCTGGCACTGTCCTATCGTTATTTCTTGCTTGCTGATCAGAATGATCATGAGCTTGGGTCTGTCTCTAATTTTGCGTTCTGTGTGTCATTTGAGGACAGTGTTTGTGGTCCTTTTTCAAAAACCACATTGAGCTTGTTCTCCCAGCCATGACAGCGGTAATAGAGTGAGAGAGATAGGAAGAGGATCTGCTGTTCACCAATAAAACCTGGCACGAGCATCTACGCTTACTCTTATATATAAACACACACTCTCACACATCATCCATGCAGTGCCGCTGTAAAAGGAAAAGCAAACAGAATTCCGTGTTCACTCCCTAAGCCATCTAGTAAAAGGTGCCACACCCGACTCTCGAGGCAGACCTACCTGTTGGTATCCTAGAAGTAAGCAAAACCAGAAACTGGGACCATCTCTAGTGTTCGGCGGTGCCACTGTGAATGAATCAGTCTCCTCTACTTACTGTAAATGCCAACGTTTACTAGCATAAACATGCTGCCCTGCACCATATACCACAACTAGCATCTCTGGCTAATGCTAACTGATTTTCAACCTTGCAGATCCATATACGCTGTTCTGTATTACAATATGGATAATAACATTACTGTCAAAATGCAAATAGCACTGCAGACAGTAGGACTATAGCCTATTTCCACAATGGGCAATCCGTTTCTTATTAGTGTCACTGGCAGTTTGCCGCTTTTTCGGCAGTACACTTAGATCAGCCAACAAATTTCAGCACACAAATTTATCAGATTTATGTAGTCTTGATGGGCCTTACTGTGGTGACCAGATAAAAAAGTCCACATGTCCACATTTTTTGTACGTTCAGTAGGCAATTTACCTATAACATAACTATTGCTACTGAGATAACTGACATAAGTCTGTGAGTAAGTGATGAAAGCACGTGAGGCCTGAATCAAAAGCAAATTCCTCTCCACTATACGCATATCTGCCTATGTACAGTCCTGACTCTGAAGTGCAAGTTTAAAAAAGAAAAGAAAAGAAGAAAGCAGGACATGACGTGTTTAATTTTTAAACTGGCCTTTGTCTGACCATGCTTATAGAAACAAGGGTTTTGTATGCCTCCATAAGCTAGCATGTTGCATTCCATATAGTTTATGCTTAAGTTTAATTTAGACAATTAGCACGTACCATAAACACTTCTGTGCAATTTGGAAAGCCCGAGCAGAACATTCTTCCACACGCAGGCCTGTGCTTGAGTTCCACGGTAATAAAGAACGTCAAATATATTCAATCTCAAAGCTTCTCCGGGTCTGGTAAGCACGTTCATCATTTCCCAGAACTGAGCTTGTCTTAAGTGGCGCCTCAACTAAAGACCGACTGCTGCCTTCCTTAAAACAGCAGCTATTCATTTCTTCTTACCTCAAAATGGCCTTCCTGGACGGCGCTGGCAGGCGAGCAATATCTCATGGGCTGTGATCAAAAAGAACCCGGCGACCTCACTCGGCTCAGCGACTATTACGGACCAGCTGAAAAATACAAGTTCCTCTTGTAATTCGGCCACGTATAGTGGGGAATTTCTGGCGGAGGGGCGAATCAGAAAATGAGGTCAGCTTTTGTGTATGTGTGTGAGAGAGTGTGTATGTGCTCACGTGAACAGAAGCGTGGCTGTGTTTTGGGTGTGATATGTGTGTGCTGATATACGAAGGCCTATTTTATTTTATAGGCCAGAGATTTTAAAACGCTGTGCTCAGCTACATACAGTGCAGTCACACAGATTTTCTCAGTGCTAGACATAACGAAGGTCGTGCTCTCTAGTTAACGACACCATATGCTTGCTGAAGGTATGAGGCGTAGGGTTGGCACAAGGTCATCCGGTGTGGGAACTGACAATGTTTTAGTCATGGCTGAGGACAAGCTGTGCCGTTTCGGTGCGTTGCCTCAGGTCAGCCTATAGGAAATAGCCATCAAGCAGACACAAGCTTCTGTGATCCAGTTATTATACTGGATTTAGAATGTAGTTTAAATAGCACCAGCTCGTAGTCAGCTTGTCTGTTTGCGTGTGTGTGTGTGTGTGTGAAAGACAGTGAAACTTAGAGGCAATAATTACCACCACATTAAGGGGATGAACAAGGCTTAAAAGAGTTTAACCTTTAAATATCAGCCACTTGACAAGGATCTCTCTCCCCCTCTTTCTCCCTTAAACGCATACACATAGACACACACACACACACACCTTGAGACACTGGTTGCAATGTGGTGGGGCTGTGTGATGCAAACAAACTCTGCTTTCTAGAACTTTGCTGCCATTTGCCAAAGTCAATTTTCTGCACCTGAACCACAGACACAGGAAAAAGAGGGAGGCACACCCGCAAGCCGCACAATATCATCTTTCACCCGCTTCTTTTGATGCCTGATGCACATCAGAGCTCGAACAAACAAACACTGACTCGTATAATTCATGTAAAGAGTTGAGCGGGACACACCAAAACATTTTCCAGAAAATACCGGGCTGATTCTAAGATACAGTGTGGTTATTAGGGGTTTGAACATGTGGACGGCGCTGTAATACTGGCGTAATGTCTTCTCCTGTCTCACAGCTGAACAAATAGCATGGGAATAGCTGCACCGTATGCTCTCCACCAAGCCCTCTATCTGTGCAGGTAAGATGCCTTCTCCGTGCTCTGTGTGTATGTGTGTCAACACTTGGGTCCTGAACTGGATTGTTCAGCATTGTTCGAACATGCTGGTTTGAAACGTTCCTGCCTTTTCCCAAGTTTTCCACCGTTAAAACCCTCCAAAGGCAGCCTGCGGTCTCCATGTTCAAACTGTGGTTACAGCAGTAATGAGCAGAGGAACTCTGAGCCTCTGGGCTCCAGAAACCTTGTCAATGGGAAAATATTTGTCTATGTGCATCACTTCACCCCTTACCCATAATTCAATGTTCCCTCTCGGGGTGCAAAAGGGGTGAACACTTTGACCCAAACCAGGACAGTACATACCAGGGGCTCTGGTTACCCCACAGACGTTGGTTACTAATGAAAAATTCTTGGCTTACAGTCTTTTCACTAACAGATATCAAAGTAAAATTTGATAACTTTTTTATTGAAAACAGAGAGTTCAACTAAATATGTGATTGAAAAAGAAAGCACTTTTACATGGACAGTTTATTAATACACATTTAGGGCAACATATTTATGAATTAACCAACATTAACAAGATTAGGTGAGAGAGGTCTAAATTCTGGTTTTGGTACATTTTCAGTCCATTTCCCAACCCTAGTCACATATGTATGAACAAATGGCTAAATGAATGAACACATTTTTTACTGGGCAGGTCACAAACTGTCCATTAACATCATTACTTTATCATGATGGTGCAGCTAGTAGGCTGATAAAAGCAAACCAAGCTCCATGGAGGTAGACCTAAATGTACTACAGACAGATGTCAAAACATTTCAGCAGCCTCTCAGCAGACAGTTGGACTTGTTTTACTAGCCGTTGCAGATCATGGTTTATGGCTGACAACAACACGACTCCCAGCACAACTCTTTTTCCCTTCCTCGCATGAGTCCTCTCACCCTGTTATTCCTATGTCCTGTCTTTAAAAAAAGAGTTGCATATACACTTCCAGTACGGAGACGTTACCTATCAGTTATTGCCAGGCCGACAATTTGTCTCTGTAAAAAGCAAGAGGCTTAGAGAAGCAGCCAGCAGACAGAACACAAACACGGTAACTCTTCTTATATAATCGACACCAGGTAATAGCACCTTGACCTGCGCTTTTCATTTGCCAAGACTGTCACATGTACCATCAGTGCATCTCCCGAGGCCAAGGGACGAGCTGGCAGGCCGATCGGTTGATTGCTGTACAGAGTCACGGTCATTGACCTTTTCACTTCTGTTTACTCTAGCTTACAAAACGATTGATAATTGTAAGGTCCAGAGCTGTCCGACATCTACAGTGCAGGGGGCTTGTACAGTCACTACACCCAACTGCACACATAACATACTTTTTAAACACAGCTCTGTTTTTGCATGCTTGCATGTTTTTTTTGTTTTTCCTTATAAAAATCTTTTTTTGCAGACTCTAGCATGCCTCAGCAGTAAGAAAGAAGCAGGAAAATGCTTATCCCACACTGTACATTTCTGTTACATCCTTGTTACCTTATCTTGCCATGTTTCTTTATTACTAAAATATAACTTTCCCGAACTCAAACAACTGTGCAATCAAACTTTGAAGGTACAATTTCAGAATAAATGGTAAATTTTTTGCCTTTTAAGGACATTTTGTTCAGAGGTATAAGGCACATTATTTCCCACCATTAATGGTTCTACCACAGTGACAAGATGGTGCAATCGGCTTTTTTTTCTGTTTGCGTGGCTTTCAGAAATGGAAGAACGGCATTAAAAATTTTCTGAGGATATGTACATGCTGAAGCCAACCCTTAACTGTATGGGAAAATCATGGGTACGTTCTCGTTATTACCTTATTGTGAAAAAATACAAAAAAAATCCATAAACGCAAAAAATATTGTTTCCTTATGTATACAATTGTGCATTCAAACTTTGAAGGTACAATACTAGACTTGGTGCAATCTTTGGTTCGTTAAAATTTTGTTGCAAAGGCGTAAGGCACAAAGTAGAGGTGTTAGGCACATTTTTACTTCAAAAGATACATGAAGTTAACTTGAATGGTTCTGCCCAATTGACAAGTTGGTGCGATTTTGTACTACTTTTCTGACAGCATGGCTTTCAAGAATGAAGAGAAAGGAGAGAGAAAAGTGTGTACATATGGCTGGGGGGGTGGTATTATCTTTAAAAACTTTCTGGATACCCTTAATCACGGGTGAAGTTAGGCGATAAGCGGCTTCCTTAGCGTGACGGTGCGGATAAGAAGCGAAAAAAAAACCTCACCAAAAAACACGAAAAACACCCCTCAAATACGTGCATGAAACTCTAAACCAAACATTCTCAATACTGCATGGGAAACGTAGGCAGTGTGTAAAGCAAGAAATAAGATAAAGAAAGATCTCAACGCGTCAAGACGAAGTCGGCGGCAGAAGTGTTGTGACACAATGGGCTGAAGTAGAAGCACATGCGGCTTCACTTCCAGGCTTCCAGCCATCAGAGACTCATAACGCACAAACGACTGTTTTAAAGTCCTTTATGATACACTGGAAACTGTAAACAATGTTAAAGCTGGTCGCAATTTGCCACGTTAACACGCACGCACGCGCGCGCAACTGCGAAGCCGGAGAGGTTGATTATTTGTTTGGTATTGACAGACTTGCTTTTGCAATACTACGTTAATGCTCACCCCCCTCACACACACACACACACATACACACACTTTTGCCACACCACCTGAACACTGTTTTATTCACACACAGACCCCCGCCCCCACATATACAGTCCACAAACACGCCGCACGCGGGAGCAATGCATGAGAGGCTGTGTGTGTGTTTGTTTGTTTGTTTATTAGTTTGTTTACTTGCTTGTTTGTTGATGCCAAATTCACTTTTGCAATGCCACGTTAACACTTTGTGGTACCGACCAAGCACGCATTCACACACATGCACGCACGCACACGCAGCCGCGCTGCACGCGGGCGGCAATGCACGATACGATGGGTTGTTTGCTTATTTGTTTGCCCACTTTTGCCAAACTCACTTTTGCAATGGAGCTCCACCATGGCCTGGTACCACTCGTCCTGCTCGGCGTCGTTGTCCGCCGCCACGGCGAAGCTCTCGGCGCGCGTGTACAGAACGATCATGTGCTTGTTCTTGGCGTCGGCCCGTTTGTTGATGTTAAAGCAGGTCTCCAGCGCCAGCGCCTTCTTCGGCACCGGCGCCTTGCCGCGGAATTTCTTCTCGCTCTCGTAGTACTCGAGCCGGGCCGGTCCACGCTCCGAGGCGGCGCGCAGCACGAAGTAGCGCCGGTGCATCGACTTCTGCTTGCGGAGGTAACCGCTCTTCCGTACGTCCTCGCAGCTCGGCGCCTCCCCGGCCTGCTGCTCCATGACTCGGCTTCGCTTTAGGCTCGTTAATCCGCCGCCGTGAAGTTCTTCCAAAAGTAGTGAACAGCAAATTATAAAACCCTCCTTCAGTCCGCTCCCGTCCCGTTCAGTTCCCTCTCTCCCGCATCCACAAAATGTCATGCGCGCCCCGGGAGAGAAAGAGACCGAGAGAGCTTCATTCAATGTTTTTGCCCTTTCCAAAAAAAAACAAAAAAACAATGTCATTAACTAAAAAGGCATATCTTTTGTAACCTGCCTCGACAGAAACGGGAAAAAATAAATAAGTCAATAAACCGAGGCTTCGGTCACGCGGAGCAGCATGCGCGGCGCCGTCTGTGAAAAACTACGCTGAGTTTCTCTATTTAGTTAAATCCCATTACGGTACAGTGCGGGAGAAACCGACAAGATCCCCGCCTCTAAAACGCTACTGTGGGGCCTGTCACTCACACAGCCTTGTGTAGTCACGCTGGAGGTGTGTGTGTGTGTGTGTGTGTGTGTGTGTGTGTGTGAGATCACGACAGAGGGGGGAAGAGCAGCTCCACAACGCTATGGCTGTGGGGCAGAATCAGATTTCATTCGCATGTGGTCCATACTGAGTGCCACTGAACTTTTACATTTCTGCCAATTTTTGTATGTACTCCTTACGCTTTATAAATGCATAATAAATCTGTAATGTCGCTGGCTACTGTTGACACTATTTGGCACAAAAGCGTTCGGACGTTGTTTGGAAATTGAAGGAAAGGATAGAAACAGCTCATTCATAATAATTTAAAAAATAACAACCTGCCAAAGATATATTTAGAAAAAAAAAAAAATAGATTTTTTTAAAGACTGCTCCGATTTTGAACGCAGTGATGATGCGGGTTTAGACACTTTTTTGGACAAGTTTGTGGCGTCATCTGCTGGAGAATTTGCGTCACCGCATCGCTGATTTGTGCGAGCTCAAAAAAACAGGCCAGGTCACACAGAAGGTGAAAGTAATGTATTTCTTTTTAATGTCCAATTTAAAGCCCTAAAGAATTGCAAATACATTCATAATGCAAATGATGATCTTCCACAGATTAAAAATATAAATGCATATGCTATTTTAAAAATATATATTGCATGAAATCCTGAAGCAGCAAATTCAAGGTGATTCTTGAATTCCCATAATGTATAACACGCAGATAGATACGCGCTTGAAATAAACAAATATGAATAGCTTTTTAGGTGAATTATACTTTCTAAACGAACTGGTACAAAAAGGAGAAATGAAATGTACATGAAACATTTACAGGACATTCAACAATATTTGGTCCATAGACAGGTATAAGACATATCACACTTTTTGAATTCACTGAAATTGCAACATTCGACAGCTTCTCGCTCATAAAGCGCATGCAGTCTGACAATGCGTGTACAAAGGCTTAAAAAAAGTCTTTAAAAAATGCTCATACTGAAATAAATAGGCACACATACCTATACAAATACATGAGTAAGCCTGTTTTAATACTTTCCCTTTAACATGCATTGGGAGGACAGAAGACTGCCAAATCAGAGGGAAATGCACAGCTCATAATAATAACTGATGCTCAAAAGGCCTGAAGGCTTTTTTTGTCTTTAATGAGTGTGGCTTCATACTTGAGTGTCTGTTGAAATACAGTTCAGTTGGGCACAGGCTAATAGCTTGAGTGTAGCTTGTGTGTGCGCGTGTGTGAGAATCTTACCTTGATATAAAGTAAATTATCTTAAAATGACTGTTGTATGGCAAATACACATAGACATATTCACTGATGCATACATAAACCTATATGTATTTGTAGCACATGGGTATGGACATACACTCACACAGAAACACAAACAGAAATTAACACTTACACACACACACACACAGGCATGTGTATTTTTCCTCTTATCTGAAGAACAAAATTCTCGGGAGGCATGTAAATGGTACCAGCTCTCAAGAGTTTCTCTTTAGCAGAACCCCATCAGCTTGCTTTCTCTCTCTCTCTCTCTCTCTCTCTCTCTCTCTCTCTCTCCCTCTCACACACACACACACACACATACACACACACACTTGCTCTCTCCGGACAAGGTGCTGGGATCAATCAGATGAAAGGGTTCAATGACGCTCCTCTGGTGGGGTAAACACTCCCCTGAGAGACCATATGGAGAAAACAGCAGTAAACTACACTGGCATGCAAGTGAGCACATGTCTCACCAGAAACATATACTGAAATAAAAGAAAATGCAGAAATGATTCATCTAAAGAAAGGCTACGTTCTTAACAAAATATTATTTTAATCTGAAATTAAATACATTTTAATCATTCTTATAAATTTATTTAGCATGCACTCTTGACATCCATATGTTACAACAAGGTTACTCACAGTAAACGGGTTGACGGACATTGGTCGCTGGACTTTGGAGGAAGTTTCAGGAGCAGGGAATGAGGTGAGACCTAAAAACAAAGCATCTAATAATCACACACAAACACTCTAGTCATAGATAAACACTCTTTCATAACAAAAACATCACCATCATATCTCAGAGATGAGGGTGGGCAAGAAAATGCATTGGTATCTGAAATAAGGATCTGTTTTCACTAAAATATCATGTACAACTTTTGTCACCATTAGCTCACTCAAGACTATGCAACCTATTTAACGAAGCACGTGATTCATGGTCTGTGCTCACCGTTTGCCTCCTGATTACTGGCTGTCTCGTGTGGGACGGCATTCTGGGTTGTTGGAGCAGGGAAGGAGGCTGAATGCGGAAATACAGCTGAGGCAGAGGACGAGACAAGAGTACTGCAGTCACCTGTCAATCAGGACATGGAAATACCCATTTAAACAAAATGCCTCAATCAGCATCTACACATTTATTTTAAATGAAAGAAACTCTACACAATCTTTTAAATGTGTATATTTACAATCATTTCATGTCCTTTTGTGATTTCATGTGAATGGAAGTGATTGTGTTCAATCAGATTATGATATCGTTTCAAATCAATCAAATTGAACTGAATCAAACAGAAATCCTGTTGTAGCATAATTTGTGCTACTGTGATACTGAGACATTGAATCATTGTTTGCTGAAGTTGTGATTTACACCTTTACGCTGCACCATCATTGTTACTACAAGTCAACCTTGTTCACTGTCGTGCTGCTCTTAATTTGATTTTAGAATGAGGCCGTGCTGAGTAGCTTCATAATTTAGAAATTATTCCAGGTCAATTATTCCAATTATATTTTGTATAAGCCCAGCACGGCTCTAGCACAGTCAGTATTTTACTGCTGAAACTGCGACTGGAGCAAAGAATCATCATTCAGAAAAAAGATGGCCTCTTAGAGGGCAAAAAACCCCAAAAACGTCCATGACATCAGTCATTACAGCTGTCATATTTCGTCATGTGGGATATCTTGACCACTGGCTTGGCGTCGCGCTGCCGCAGCAGCTCTGAAGCTCCTGGCTTTAACATGCCTTGCAGGAACCCAAACTACCGGCCACTGAGTGCATATGTATCAGATTTCACCAGGAGAGTGCTAATTGGATTTTGGCTACTGGCAGATATCTTATGGAACAGATGATCTGGCACTGGGTCAGGAACTGTATAGTGAAACCTATATGAGCTCCATACAAAGAGCTCTTGATTCTGCCCTGTACACAGACACATGGCGATTGTCTTCCTACTCCGAAAAGTGTCTAATTTCCCTTAAATCCTAGACTGTAGCCTACACTAAATCTTCTAAAAGCTGCACACTCTGACCAGGTGACATCACTATTAGTGTTGGCAGCAGTGCAGCATATCTTGGTTAAGAAAATTCTGGGAGTAAGCATTTGTTTTGACTTAATAAGAACATGCACCATCCCTAAAACTCCCCGAGTTAAGACTCACGTCACACCATGTTTTATGTGCATGCATTACTTTCCACATGGAAATCCCTTTAGTTCATCATATTATTAAAGGTTCCTGCAGTTTAATAGTGCTACCAAATCCCAACAAGCCTCAGCTATAAACAACACACTGTGGAAATTCCCTGGTCTCCTGGTTTTCCATCCCATAATTTATCTTAATCTGGGATTAAGGAAGAGCCCAGTAACGTACAACATGGAGAGTAGATGCTGGCTGTTTGTGAGTGTGTCATTACATCATGGTCCTGACACCAACAGAATTAGGCCCACTGTAATGGTTGGGTTAACACCTTCAATACCACACTACCAAGCCAAATCTGGACATGGCTCACCCGTAGCTAGGGCTGGGTGATATGAACTCAAATCAATATTACAATTACTTGAACTTTTTTTCCTCGATTTCAATTAATGCTAAATTAATTAGGTTTTGTTTTTTTGCTGTCATTGTACAGTGACAAGGATTGTGCTGTACATATACTCTATACTTATATTCTTTCTGATGAAAGAATGCCTATTTTTGTGGTTTTAAAATAACTGAAGGAAATATGCACAGTGAGTGAGTGATTGTTTGTCACTGTGAACACACCACAGCACAGCACACAGTGCACCACAACCAAATGTGACCTCTGCATTTGACCCATCCGTGAAGGAGCAGCGGGCAGCTAACAAGGGCAATGCCCAGGAAGCATGGAACCTCATGCTCATGAGAACCTCAGCGATACCTTTACCGGTCCTTGGATTCGAACCGGCGACCTTACGATCACGGGCGAACACACTAGCCATTACGCTATCAACTGCCCCTAGATGTATTCACACATGGGCTAGTTATGTGACAAGGGGCAGTACATGAACACACACTTTTGAACATATTACCAGAATTTTGCTAATGGTCAACATTATGCCTAGAAGAGGTTTTGAATGTTGGTTTCCATTAAATGAGCAGTCCTACCTGTAGCTGCAGTGCTGTTGAAGGGGTTACTGGGGGACAGAGCCGGTGAAGCACTGCTGGCTGTTGAAGTGAATGGGTTTGGAAAATCTGCCAAAGAGAGAGAGAGATGAGCTCTTTTAGTGTCTCTAGGAATGCTTTTGCACTGGCACCATAGACTGTCACGGAACTGTGCCTTACTGTGAACAAATGTTTTTACATTGCTGTTAAAGCGACTTGTACCTGCACTTTCATGGCCTTACTTGATGGCAGGGGCAAAAGTAAAATTAAGCCATGCCAAATGGGGTACCTTTGAGTGGTACATAAGAACAGAAACAATTTGTGCTATTGTGAGTTTATATAGCACCTGTGGAGAAGCCAGTAACAACTGGGAAATCAATCCCATGGCTAAAGAATGCTTAGAAAAGGGGTATTGAAAAGAGAAGACCACAACGACCAAAGCGTCTCTCATAGTAAAGCCTAGGAGTAGACAAGAGTAGGAGTAAACAAATGTTTATTTTTTGGGTTGCTGTTGTGCTTCAAATGCATCAGCATTTATGCAATGGAAAATCAAAGCATGTCACAACTTCCGTGCTATGAGAGTGTGGTTTCTGTATACAGTACCTATGGAAAAGTGCCATGATTCAGCTGGGCCTACAATCATCTCTAATCATGGTAGTTCTAGTTCGAGTGAGCTGGAGAAAGCTGGATTTGAACCATAGACAAATATTCTTAATTAAACTGCTTAATATCGCACCAGTCTGTCTTATATTAGGGGACTTGCTACTAAAACAACAGCCTGGTATTGTTAATGAAATCACTTATTAATGTCTCTGCGTTTCACTCACTTGCAAATGTCTGAGGTGCTGAAGTAACCTCTGGAACACCTGGCGAGCTAGAAGAAGACAAGGAGAGATGAATGCAAAAGCATCAGTCCACTGTAGCAAGATTCAAGATACGAGAAACGTAGACCCTGCTAAGGTTTATATTGGTCTTTATGAAAAGAAAAGTGCCAGCTTCATGCTTTTATGGCAGAGTAAGAATGACTCCAAAAAAAAACCTGTACAGTCATTTGGGGCAGGTTATAACGTCTTACCTAGCAGGAGTGGAGCTAGAGGAGAGTCTGTTGCCAAACAGTGTGCTGTATTGTGGAGGGCCACCAGAGGGAGCTGTAGAAACAACTACATAACCATTGATTTGGTCACACTCTAGTTAAAATGTTTTTCTGCCCTACTTTGATATCCCACATTCTATCCACACAGAACAGAATGAATAAATGTCTTGAAACTTATCACGTAATCTTTTGACTTGATAAAATAAACAACAGATTATCAACAGCTCAGTCTTACCCGTAGCAGGTGTGTTGATAGAAAAGGCCTTGTCAAGTTGAGACACAGCAGCGTAGCGATCCTGAGAGACCGTAGGTGCAGCAGGAGGGTTTAGGGTACTGTGAGTGGGGCCAAGACCACCAAAATCCAAACTTAGAGATTTGGGGAAGGTTCTAAACGGAGCACTGCCTCCTGACGATAACGTGCGACCTGAAAAAGACAAACTGGGTCAGTGTGACCAGCGGAGGGCCCAATGAGTTTGTCTTGCTCTTATATATCTCGTTAAACACATTAGATACTTGTAAACATTTACGCATGACTATCTGTGAGAGAACATTCATATCTTTATCAATCAAGGCCATCTAAGTTGGTGTTTTTTGTTTGGGAATCCGTGAGCAATAACCATGCCATGTTATCAGCTTTGGAATGCAACAGAACGAAGGCCATTAATCATAAAAAATTCCAAAAATTCCAAACAGGACTGCTCTAGCCTTCCCTAACATTCTTCCCCCTACACAGACAAGATATGCACACACATCTCTGACTGCCAGCTCTCAGCAGTATGGGTCACATCCTAAATATATCTCCACTTTAAAGCTTTTTATATTTTTCTTTATCTGAGAACACTGTCTCTCCTTGACCTGTTGATGCTGTAAGGCAGACCTTTGAAGTTCAGGGCCACTGCAGTGCCAGACCCAAAACCACTCCACCACCATCGCTGGCATTTAGATATCGATTCACATTGCACATTGTCACTTCACACTCCGTTTCTTTTCACAAGAACACGCTTCCACACATGGCGTGCTGTGAAGATCTGTTCTGAATCCATTTTCACAGTCATCCAAAATCATGCTTAAGCTTGCTCAAATAAAGGCATGCACAGAAACCATTAGTGTCCGTGTCTTACCTAGAGTGAAGCTGTTTTTGAAAGTGCTACTTGCTATGTGTGGAGAAAAGGAGAAAGGCAAAGCTTAGAAGGAAGCAGCAAACATAATCTTCCTAAATGAATACATGCATATGCTTCTGCATACCTGAAGGACGTGGAAGGGCAGGGAATGAGGGGAGCCGACTCTGGGGCCCTAAACCTGGAGAAATCGCCCCTGGCCTCTGCCTCTCCATCCCAATTAATAGGGAGTCTGTAAAGAGAGAGAGAGTTTATGAAATGTGCTACTAGGGTAGTTGAAATATACAGTGAATCATAACACCACAAAGAGAATTTGATTTTATCATAAAAAAGATCCACAAGAAAAATAAAAGAGGCAAGGTGGATGGGAGGATTTCAGTGTTTGAACTGTGCCTTTAATTGGGGGGTCTCTGAAACTCTGAGATCGAGTGGGTCGAGCAGTGAACACCTCCATATGGGCATCAGCTGGCGCTCTATCCCATGACGCTATCTGAGACTGAGACCGGAGTAGACACACAGACGCATACAAACACACACAGATTACTATCCGAGTTCATCTTAAATTTTCTTTCAAATTCTGTCTCTGTTTGTTTTTCCTGTCGCTCACCAGGTTGCGTGTGGGCCGGGCGGTGGGGATGAGGGGGTGGCCGGGAGGAGGCTGGTTCTGAGCAGGACCGTGCGGAGCAGGAACAGCCTGAATGCCAGGACTCCAAGGACCCTCTACTACATCCCTTCTGCCCTTACACTTAGAAACATGCCTGGGACATTAAACACGATTCTTAAGAACTTCTAGGGAGATCAAAAGATCTATGTATGATGTATTTATGGATGGATGTACACAAACTCACCATTTCTTCCTCTCATACTTGTCCTGGAGAAACTCTTTAAACTTCTGGGAGTCACGTGTGTCAAAACACCCATCAGTCTTTCGGTCAAACGTACAGAGCCAAGTCCTCTTACCAACCTACAGCCCCCACAAAGCATACCCAGAGCCCTGAGAGTCTGACATTTTGCTTAGTTCATCAGTCATATCTTGAACTCAGCAAATAATAACCTTCATGCTGGATGACATCAATTCTGAACACTATTAAATAATAATAATAATAATAATAATAATAATAATAATACACTGCTTTGGAATTTTACAGGCTCTTGCACGCACACAGAAAACCTCAGTGACACACACACAGTGATTCATCTAATTCTGTTGTGTTGACATCTTAACCATGTAGCCACAATTTACATCTATCAGCCTGTCATTAAGTTTTGTAGTTACAATGCAGAACTGCTGCAGCCAACCGACTCTTTGTCCAAGAGGAGGAGAAAAAATGAGTCAGAGTTTTTGAGACCAGTGTTATACAAGAACTCCCACTAACAAATCATTCACAGTGGACTACGAGTGAGGAGTGAGACATTTTTGTTGGTGATGTAAGGTGTGTGTGAGTGTGTTGCAAATGTGTTCTGTTGAAAGTGTTTGAGGCCCTTCACAGCTACTTCAGATGTGTGCACTTGCACTGCCATTCAATATTTATAGACATATGAGTCCAGTTTAGCTTCAAACCACAGAGCAGGAGAGAGAGAGAGAGAGAGAGAAAGAGAAAGAGAAAGAGCGCACTAAGCTGCAACGTTCCCCACACATTTTTTTCTATGTAATCCCCCTACTAACAATTGTGAGTGTTTCTGTGTTCACTATTATCGATGGTTTATCTACAACTTGCACAATACACTTGAATACACTTATTGTATTAAACGTAATCAGACACTAGTGTATTGGACTCTTTTCATTGCAGTTTACACAACAGTGCAGTGTATAAAACAGAGCAGCTCATAACTATTCCACAAAGGGGCCAAACATTCTTAATCTAATTTAAACACATTATAAATCCATTGTGCATTGCATGTTTTATGTAATTGTATAACAAATCCTAACAGTACCTCAATCATTTCTCTCCGTCCCCCAAGACAAGTGAGATGGTTCACTGTTAGGCATTGTTTATGTGCTTGAATGCACTTTTTGTGACTAGACTATAGTGAAAACAGCAGATTTTTTAACAAAGGGGCCAAACAATATTTGCAGAATTGACTAAGAATAGATTAATGATCAGGATATTGCTTTAACATTATAAATAGTGATTAATCTATGTTTTGTGCTTTCCTTTGTAAAACTAGATTTCGAGTGAGAAATACCGTTGTTTCTGTGGGCGTGGCTAATCGGTAAGGCTCCACCCATAAATTTAACGAGCCGTCATTTGCTTTACTGCCCGTCACTCACCTCGTTGCCATGGTTTTGCAAAAAGTCTACTTCCTGTTGGGAAAAGGTTGTCATGGAAATGGACTTGACTCTGTGGGGCGGGTTGAGCCCCCTCCTGAAAGAAACGAGAGAGATTTACAACGCGAGCAGAAACTGATAGTCTGGAAAAAGAAGAGGTTTGCATATAAACAGAGGACACGCTGTGAGGGGGGGAAAGCTGTGGGATATTTACTATTTAATATCAGAAAAAAAAAAAAAAAAAAAAAAAAAAAAAAAGATGAGGTATTGCAGATGTGCCATGTGATAAAAGCATTTAGGGCATATAACACAAATGTGGCCATTTGATCAAAACCGCATATCCGTGAAAACGATGGGTGCGTGCTGGTGACGTTTTGGGAGTGAAATCTAGGTGACAAAAGGAGAAAGTGCACTCGATTAATTTTTTTTTTTTTTTTTTGCAATAATCGGCGCCCCGCAATCTGGTGCTGCACTGGTTTCTTGCTAGCATGCAAGGAAATAAAGGCTCATAGGAAAACCAAACCTGGAGCCATGACGAAACGAAACGTAACAGAAGCGAGATGGGGGGAGCACGCCTGAAAATGACAAAGTAGAAATTATCGAATGAACGGAGACGTAAACACCCCCAAACCTGAGACACCATCACTTGGGGCAGCTTGCTCTGCACTGACACTCATACAAGGAATAAACAAAGCTACTATACACCCATCTTCAACACACCTCCAGCAACAACGTTAGACTAGCCTAATTTATGGCTGCAATATTGCTCCCCTTGTAGCAGAACGGCGTACGATGATTTAATCCCACTTACAGCATTCCGGAGCATGACGTGCAAACGAAGCAGCCCACTGTGATATCGATGTAAGTCACCCCAGGCTGGCTGCACTCGAAGCAGTGTTTGTTGGCTCCCATCTGGGCGAGCTCCCGAACCTTGCGGGCGCAAATCTCCTGGTTGTCCCGATGCTTTCGGTTCGACATTCTGGCCGTCTCGCTATACACACCCACCGTCTGTCGATAGACGTGGAGGCTGCGGTACAGAGCCGCGCCGTTAAAACTGGCCCTCCGTTAATATCCCTCCGTATTTTTTACTCCGGTATGTTCCTCACGCCCGCATTATGAAAGCGGTTAATGCGGCGGGTCTTCATGCGACTGACTTTGACGCGGAGATCTAAGGCGCGTAGGCTCCCGAACCCCCGAGTCACGACTGACCGCGACGTCCACCGGAGTTTTTCACTACCGCCCTGTTTGTTTATTCATCGTTGCGGTTCCCTCCTTAAAGGATGAAATCCATTTTCAGCTCCCAAAAGCGCTCGGCTGGGTCTTCGGTCAGCGCATACGCGGGTTTCGAGAGGCTCGGAAGGCGAAGACGCGGCGCTTTGGAGGGCTGACAGGATTCGGGGTTTGAGAAACTGCAAAAAGGGCGAGGACGGAGGAGCAAACTTAACACACAGTTACTGAAAACGTCTCCAAACGCAACAGGGTGGAGACCGAACAGCAGTTTTAGAATGTAAAGTTTAAGACACTTTTGTGTGGATATTTATTCAGTTGGTTGTATGGAGAGTTGCACCTTTTGTAATACTTAAATAAATTAATTAATAAATAATTATTTTGTAATTTAATAAAATATGGTTCCTTTATTTAATATTGAGTGCCAGGCGTGAACCTCGCAAACCCCACTGATTTATTTATGCATTTATATTTTGTTTATGTAGAGTGTTTAATCCTTTGCAAGTTTGTTGTATAATTAACAATATTGTCGCCTTAATTTAATCTTCTGTCCGTCACATGAACATTGCAACAACATCACTCCAATGTTTCATGTGTGCTGTGCATTTTATTTTACTGATTATGTGGACAATTTATCACATTTTGCAATTTTGGGCCATATTCTTCTTGTCGGCCAGCTTTGAGCTGTGTAGGGACTTTTTACAGCCACCAGAGGGAGCAATTGGCTTGTTTTAGACGCCACCTCAACACACGCTCACACACACACACATATGAATACACTTTTTGTCTGTTTCTGCTCTTTAATTTAAATACAAGCATTCATTAAAGTAACCTTTGAAATTCATATAACCTGTTATTCTTTATATAATGAAGATTAACCAGTGGAAATTAAATTAGCTGAATTTATTGATTTATTTCTCTCTTCCCGTGTGCGGGTCATTTATGTATGTTTTTGTGTGTGAAACTAGGTACTGTATTCATAAATGTATTATGTACTAATACGTTTCTATAGGAACTAAACTGAGAATCACCGTTTCTTTATTTTCTATACTTTCTCTGTCACTGGAGTTAGGTGGGGTGCAACAGGTTAAACCAGTTCACGTCAATGATGTGTTAAGTAACCTGTCTCAGCTCTTCTGATAAATGAAAGTAATAGTCAAAGCAGACAATATGGATATTTTTTCGAAATACACAGTGTACATTGCACAATGACAACACAATTTGACATTCATATAGTAGTACATGGTCAAACTCCATAACTTTAACACATCTGGCCCTTGGCTTTGAAGACAGAAGAACAGATCATTCAGAATGGGAAGTAACTGCTCAGTTTGCAGTGAGTCATATGTGATGACACTGTGCATGCTGGCATAAAAATACTAGCGGGATAAATGCAAGCACAGCTGGCAAGTGGGAGACAACAAGACAAAAGAATTATCCCAACAACAACAATAGTCATCATCATCAAACGTTCAATTGCACTTGAGTATTATTTCAGAAATGTAACAGTACTTGTACTTAAGTACAAATATTCAGTATTCTTAAAACCACTGCTTTATAGCCTCCCAGCTCCACATCCAAGCCGTGCATTTTCTCCTTTGTAAGGTTAAAAACACGTTATTTCGCAGTTCTTCCTCGGGGTGCGCACGCGCACCTCAGCGAGGAGCGCAGCGCGCGATATCCGGAAATGGAGCGCATGGGGGGCGGACCAACTGCGGAGGCGCAGGAGGGAGGAAAGAGGACCGTGTCCGGCAACTGAAGTTTATTCCCCGAGGAGCTTTCACTGACACCGAGGTTTTAATTAGTTGGAAAACGTAAATTAGCAAATAGTTATGCTGTAAAAGAGACTTAAAGGAGAGTTGGACCGCGATGGATTAAGTGAGGACGTGCGCGGCGTATAGGAGGAAGCCTGAAGTTAAAGCCGAAGTGCCGAGTTCTTAACTGTTATCAAAGCTGTATTTATTGCTTTTATTTTTACGCATGCATTTTAATTTCTGATGTATGGATATCAAGTACAAGGAGCACATCAGTAATTCCGAAAGCTTCTACGTGAATTTTCCTGAGAAGGAACTGAGATCTGGGTGGAAGATATAGGTGGAGGTGGAACACAGCGACAAAAAAACAAACAAACTGTCGCAGTCCCAATTTGCACCTTATGTCACGTGAAGGAATAATAATAATAATAATATCTTTAATATAGATCACTTGTGCACTCCGTTCGACAAAATGACTGTCAAACTGGATTTCGAAGAATGCCTGAAGGACTCTCCTAGGTTTAGGTAAGTCGGAAAGTTTGTATAAAATCACTCCAAACGTACGGTTTGTAACAAAGTGATGTCGCTTAAGTTTCGTTTAAAAACAGCCGAATGTGGTAAAAGCGTTGAGCTCATTTAAAGTGACAGAAACGCTACAGGAACAACTTGTGGAAAATTATTTAAGGGACATTTAGTCAGGTTGTGGTCAGAAGAGCTACTGGTGCTGGAAAGAATGTGTTTGTTTAAAATTGCTACACGGAATGAATGAAATCCTCAGGGCCCAAAATGAATCAGCATTCAGGGAGATATCTTGTGCCTGCCCCTTTTTTTTTGTTAAAAGTTTTTACTAACAGTAATTTCATTAAAGCTATTTAGGAAAATGTGCAGTGCAATTCAACAAGCATTTGACTGGGACCTTTTACAGCTGGAGAAAATTAGTCTTAAACTATTTCAGTTTATAGGTTGCTCTGCCCATATGAGAGAACTTGGCATCTTGGTACTGGAAGATCTAATGCTGAGTAGTTGTTCTGGGTGTGGCTCTATTTTTGGCATGGTGGTAATTTCAGCATCTTCTATTTAATGTTTTCAAACTGTTTTCTTTTCTGTTTGCCTATTGAGCCTGTTGCTGATTCTGTTTATACCCCCCCCTTTCTTCTCTCTCTCCTTTTTTTTTTTTTTTTTTTTTTTTTGGCCAGTGGACTAACAGGGTGGAAATTTTGAGTGTGCGCTCTCCTCTCGGAGCTGCATGTACTGCAGCAATGATGGGGGTGGATTGGGTTAGAGAACTAGGCCACAACCAGACACAAAAATCCACACACATGCCCACACTGACTTTCTTTACTTATCTCTATCTGCTTGTAATATTGGATGTGTAGATTCTTGCTGTTTAGAGGCAAGAATGAAATGACAGGGCTAGAGATTGAAACACAGGGAACCGGGCCTCTGACATAAACATAGTCCAGGCCCAGTTCTCTCTGAGCTGCTGCCTCCCGTTGCTAGGTAACGGTTGGGTGGGAGGTGGGGGGGAGGTCAGGAAGTGAGGCGATACCGACCTGATAAACATAAGACAGGAAGTGTGTTTTCAGGGGTGGATCGCTACGGAAATGTGAAGTCTCTCAGGCGCCCTTACATTTACGGGCGCATAAAGCAAGAGGCTCAGCGTTTTTTTTTCTTCAGAAAGTCCCAAGTAAATAATTATTATGTTGGGACTGTGCACAGTGGTTGGGTCCTATTACACTAATGACAGTGTTCTCCTTGCAGATATTTTATTTGAGATTTCTTTGGCATGATTCTCTGTTCCTGCTCTTTTCTGTTAAAAAACCCATACTTCTGAACATTGCAGAGGGAATAAAATGGTTATGCTTGTTTTTGTGTCATTCTGTCTAGATTGGCATTTATATCTGTGTGAGAGTGCTAGCGGAAGCCACAGGACCTGAATATAGTGTGTGTGTGTGTGTGTGTGTGTGTGTGTGCGTGTGAGGGACTATGTGTGTGTGCTTATGACTCTCAGAAGCATGTGGCAAGCGAGAGAGCAGAAGATACTGACTCATACATAGAAATACAGACCCATATACGCCAGTTTGCACTCAGAAGCACACATCGATATGTACCTGAATAAAAACCAGTGTTGTGTAATTATATTGCAAGTGTGAATGCTCTGAATTACCTGAACCATGTGCCCTTGTGTGTTTTGACATTAGGGCAGCCATTGAGGTGGTGGAAGGGGATGTGAGCGAACTCGAGACTCGACTTGACAAAGTAAGAGTGGGAATGATAGGGAAAGTGGCACGGATTTTATTAACCAGTACCATTGGGGTTATTTCTTACATTTGAAATACTATAATGACTTATTATACAACTGTAGAATTGCAGAAAACCCAATAAGAAAACAGTGGTGAATGTCAGAGTCTTCATAAAAAGTGTGTAAGAACAAATGTATTCTTCAGAGTGGTTGTTGAATGAGGTGCATTCTTCTTGTGTGCCAACACTGTGTATTTATTGCCACTTTTCCAGTTTCTGTTAAAGAATTCTACTAAAGACAATCTCTATGAGCTGTTATTAACGAGAGGTTTCCCATATTGAGAGCAGAAGTGCCTTTCTTCCTCTTGCTCCTTTCCCATTGGGAGCATTAGTGAAGAGAGACAGTATTCATACTTTGTTTGGAGGAACTGGAAAGAGGAATTAACCACTTCTATGGCTCTTAACCACACCGGTCCAATTCCCCATCAGAGGCCTACCTAATATTCTCCTACCGAAAATTCTGACCTCAGTGTGGATTGATGGGGTTTCTGAACTTCCTTATTGGGATTAATGTGAAATTATTGTTAATGTGATGTACCAATGAAGGTGTAAATTATTGCTGTATTTTATGAGATCACAATATTTTGGGTTTAAGGGTTTATATTGTCATATCTACCTCTCTTTCTACCCTGTTTTTGGACCCATCACTCTGTGCTGTAGCTGGTGAAGCAGTGTAATTCCATGCTGGAAGCAGGACGAGCATATTGTCAGAGCAGCAAGAGCTTTGTGAATGGGCTCAGAGAGTTGGGACACTACTGTTCTGAAGACAGGACCATGGGGGTGAGTGCATTAGACTGACCTGTAATTGATGTCTATCTGATGTTTTTCTATCTTCTGATCAGGAGATATTTTTTGCTTTCTTTCTTCTTGCATGGAATCAGTTAGCACTTTGGACCCTGTCAGGACTACAGTGAACCTATTGAACAACTGAATTACAGATGCAACTTCTTTCAAATGTACTACATAGTGAAGGTCACAGGTTATAGGATATGGTTACCAATAAGGTCTGCATGTGACTGAGAACTTGAACAATGCAGCTGTTGCTCTCGTATCTAGTGCTTTTTTTGCTCGTAGATGACAGCAGTCTTGCTTATTACAGTAATGTGGGCTATAATGAAAAATAGTTGTCAGATGTACAGCACAAGTTGCACCCTGCACGTCTGTTGTAGTCTTAAATTTATTGTTAGGTGGATTACTTTTATCAGTAAGAGTGTCATTATTGAGATTAGTCTTCATTTGTCCTCATTCTTGCAGGACTGTTTGGACAAGTTCTCCAAGAAGTTGTCCATCATCGTGAGTGCCCAGGAGGTAAAACCAGACAGACAGTTTAATCCTTTCTACTGTTGCTGAGGACAACGTCCTCCCTGTTCCGGGACACGTCTTCATGTCCACTCACCTTGGTTATCTAACTTTTTGTTTTTTTTACATTCTTTCTCTCAACAGGAGCTTATAGAAGCCACACAGAAGTCAGTCAAACATAAGCTTCAGAATTTTGTGAAGGAGTGAGTTTCCTTTAAGTGAAAGTGTTTTTAAATTCTTCTCTCTTAAATACTGTGCAACTCAAATATCAGTTTCATTTATCCATCCATTCATCTTATCCAAAGTGATTTATATTTTGCCTAGCAAGAAGGAACTTGGAGAGCCATAGAGCCATACTTAAGGTTGGATTTTCAATGCTCCCAATGTTTCCATGACCTTTTGATCGATGACCTTTTGATCGGTGACCAAATTTCCTACCACTAGGCCACCGCCGCCACCAGCTTGTATTTGCTGATGTGGAGTTGTGTAGAATCAGATACTGTTGCTCTCGGTCAGGTGTAAACATTCCCAGTGTCAAAGCCCATATGCACCAGTTATCAAAATGTGAGATCTGCTTCTCTAAAACTGAAATATGGTTTTCTTTAACCCCTCGTAAATGGTGCTTTGCTCTCTAAACGCAGCCGTTTTGCAACAGGGATAGTCACACATATGTTCAACTTTCTCCCCTCTCTTAGGGACGTGAAACGTTTTAAGGATGTGCGTAAGGAGTTTGAACGCAGTAGTGAATCTTTAGAGGCAGCGTTGGGAAGGAACGCTCAGGCCCCACGAGGGAAACAGCATGAGGTAGAAGAGGCCAGTAATGCCCTTCTTAATGCCCGTAGGTCCTTTAGGACAGAGGCTCTGGACTATGTACTTCAGGTACGCATACACTGACGCACTGCAAGCACTCTATATATTTACACAGTCATACCTTTACATACACTTGTGCTAGGGCTGGGCGATATGACCGCAAATCAATACCACAATTAATTGAACATGGTACCTTGATTAGAATTTGGAATAATTATTTTGTTAATTAATCGATTTGCATTGTAAATTATTTGCAAGTAATTGGTGACTCTAAATAGGCCCGGTAAGGTTTGAGTGTGATTGTGTTAGTGTGTGTGCCCTGCGTTGTGTTGGCGCCTGCCCAGGGTTGGACCCCACCTTGCGCCCGTAGTCCGGGATAGGCTCCGGTACCCCCTGCATACCTGGTTGGTATTAAGCGGTTCGGATAATGAATGAATGAGTGAATGAATAAACTCAACTGTTATACTGAGATATGAAAAATAATTGAAGGAAAAACACACAGACGTAGTCCCAGAATGGCCGGTGGACACATGACTTCACACGTGGTAGTATGTTTATAAAGGCCCAGTTTACAGCACACATACCGGGGAAAGGTTTAGAAGAATTCTTTAAAAATACTAACAGCATTAAAAAAATTCTAAGTAATCATCATGAGCAAGATTAGAGGTTCTGAAGACCAGTTTCGATTAATTAACCAGCCACAGCTTATGTACCATGAGCATTTTGTGGTCATGGCAAAGACTGCAGAAATAAGCGATGACACAAAATTTCCATCGGCTTAAAATGTCTCGGATTTGACTAGGCTGCAGTCAGACACAACAAAAAATACCTCTAACTAAAAATATCGCAACTAACATGGCTATAATCTCTTTCTGACTTTCTCTCTTTATTTCTCTTTCTCTCATTTATCCAAACTAGATCAATGTTATAGAGTCCAAAAAGAAGACAGACATACTGATGGCGGTATGTTTCTTTAAGTTCTGAACACTGATGTAGTGATTCCTGAATAGAAACTGGAACTGGGCAATTCTTCAGAAATCAGTTGGAGGTTTTTTGTAATCCTGTTTGTGTGTGTGTGTGTGACAGATGCTTTCTCTGATGGACGCCCAGGCTCTGTTTTTTATGCAGGGCCACCAGTCCCTAACAGAAATCGAACAGTACCGAAAACACCTCAGTGACGAGGTGAGAGAAATGGAGGCCTTGTGTGTGTGTTTTTGCATGACTTTGTCATAGGAATCAGTGCAAGTGGGATGCGGAAATGTTTCATCATCTCTTTACGTGCGACTTAAAAAGACGTCTGTGACGTCAAATGCAAGATATCAGAACTATTTTCTGCATTTAGAAAGTGATGGATTAGAAAATACATGATCATATGTGATCGCTACTGAAATATTATTAGCGATGTTTGGGTTGATTCCAAAGCAGTCTTGAATTATTAGGTAAGGAAATGACTTAGGGATTCTTTAGAGTGTCAGGTCACAGTCCGCACTTCTCTGTAATATTCTACTTTGGTTATCTACTGAGTGAGCCGTTTGTGACAGGAAACGCAGTCACCTTCTACTGGCCTGTGAAAGCCACAAAACCTTGTGCTACAAAACTTCCTGCCTGCACAGGAAATGGTGACAGACTGAGTGAGAGTACTGAGGCGTCTGAGGCGTAGTTGACTTGAAGTGTAGCATTAATTGCAGGAACAGAAATAGATGGACACTGAGAGTATAAATGGAAAAATGGACTCTCGGAATGAATTTGCAATTGAATTTTTTTTAACAAGAATTGTAAAAATGTAACAGCTGGTAACACTCAGGGAGAGTAAATTGGTTCTTTAAAGTTCACATTATTCTGGACAGAAATGGGAATGCTATTTTCTGTCATTTTCTGAAGTCTTGGATGGCCAAGCATTTCCGCTCTCAGCTTATCCACTCTCAGACAACTTTATTTTGGAATATATTCTTCTGCAAAATGTTTTTACACAAATGATTTGAACTGCTTTATTTGAAAATAGTTAATAATTCTAGAGTGACTGTGGTGATTTATTAGATGTAAGCCTGTAAAAAACTTGCACCTGAACCAGCCTTTCTTAAACTTTAGCTGATAATACTAAATATAGTTGCTGTATGGAATCAAACAAGTTTTATTTAAGCTGTAGCATGATGTTTTGGATCGAATTTCTCTTACTTGACTTGCATATTGTGGCCTGTGACTGTCGTTGCCATGTGTGGATTTGGAAAAGCTGAAATGATTGATATTGTGCAGCCAGAACCAGTTTGACATTATACTAGACACAACATGTTATCATCTCTCTCCTTGTTGCTGCTTCTTTTTCTCCCGTGCTCCGTTCCTTCACCAGCACACACAGTTAGTTTTGAATTCTGCAAGAGAGAAAAGGGACATGGAACAGAGGCATGCTGCCGTCAAGAAAAAGGTGATCAAACATAAATAAAAGAAGGCGTATTAACTTGACTAGTTCATTTAGGTTGATGTATAATATGTTCACGTGTGATGCCTCATCAGGACGTGTCGTACGACGACTCCATCATGGACTTCAGTCCAGACGCTCCCAATGGCATTGTAATGGAGGGATACCTCTACAAGAGAGCCAGTAACGCCTTCAAAACGTGGAGCAGGTGCAAAAGCGCTACCCCTATTCCCTGTGTTTATCCCTGTCTGTCTTTTGGAATCATTCCGCTTGCCATCTTTCTTGCTTCCTGTCCATAACTGTGTTAAACCGTGTCTGAACCTCAAGCACATCTCGAAAATGTGGTTCAGACTGGTCTCATGAATCAAGATACTGTTCTGAGATGCCATCATAGTGCAATGTGGGTATATTTTATTTCCACAAAACCTGAGGCCAGTCTGCCTTGAGATAATGTGTTTTGATTTGCTTTGGTTTGTTTGACTGAATTCATTTTGCGATGCTGACCTGTGTGTGTGTGTGTGGTGGCATGTGTTTTGCTCGCAGGCGTTGGTTCTCCATTCAGAAAAACCAGCTGGTCTATCAAAAGAAATTCAAAGTAAGGATCACATGTTTTCCTCTAGTCCTGTACAACCTTTACATCTCTCTCTCTCTCACACACACACACACACTCTCTTATATTTTCACTGTTTTAGGAACAGCCCACAGTGGTGGTAGAAGATCTTCGTCTGTGCACAGTAAAGCCCTGCACTGAACAAGACAGAAGATTCTGCTTTGAAGTCGTCTCCCCTTCGAAGTAAGTGTGTGTGTGTGTGTGTTTGTGTGAATGGATATAGTATCAATATGAAACATACATTTTTCATATGAAGTATAATTTATGGCTGAACTTACTGATGGACTGTGTGTGTAGGAGCTGTCTGTTGCAGGCAGATTCGGAGCAACAGCAGCAGGGCTGGATGAGTGCTGTACAGAACAGCATCGCTTCAGCATTTCAGGAGAGGAGAGAGGACACACACAGCCCTGTAAGATCTTCTGGTTTCCTGACTATTACAGACTTTAGATTTAATATTGTTTTGGGGGTTTTTTTTGACAATTTTGCCTAATGTTGTTTCTTACCCCATGTACTATATACACAGTAAAATATTTGCAAGGTTAATGTGCCTTGGCTTTTCTACTGCACTTGCTTGGGCCGAAACTAGAAGCCATGGTGGGTAAACAAATCAAATACAATAAATCTGACTCCAAAAGCATCAAATACAGGTTAACTGACGACTCTAAATTGGCCCCGTAAGGTGTGTGCCCTGCGGTGTGATGCTGCCTGCCCGGGTCTGGTCCCGCCTTCGCCCATAGTTCCCGGAATAGGCTCGGGTCACCCGCTGCGACTCTTAAGAGCCATGGAGGAGGCGGTTTTAGATCTAACAGTCGACCTACAATGACTTTACCTTGAATTAATTATATCAAGCCTATCGTGGCCTGCTCTAAATACTTCCAAATGACCCAAAGAAAAAGCGCGCCCCCATAATCTCTCATATATACTGTATGTGAGGATGTGTGTGGTGGAGTTTTTGACTCTGTGATTTGAACATTTTTACTGAGGCTCAGATACAGATTAAAAATAAGCTTGATTGGTGTATTCTGAGCATTTTATTTTCCTTTTTCAACCCCACCTAGAAAGTGTGCGGTATAAACCCTGCCTTTGCAGGGATTGACCATGTTGTGGCAGCTGAAATGTTCCAAAAGTACCCTCACTGAGACCCTTAGATCAGAGGGTCACCTTGAAAATGTCGTGTGTCTTTCAGAGGGAGCGCTGTAGTTCGGTATCAATGGGCAGTCTGAGTATGGGAGGTGTGGAGCAGCAGCACTCGTCCTGCAAGGCCCTGGAGGAGGTGCAGGCCATACCGGGGAACGGATACTGCTGCGACTGCGGAGAACCTGGACCAGACTGGGCCTCCATTAACTTGGGCATAACACTCTGTATCACCTGCTCTGGAATACACAGGTATTACGCACATCTTGCGTCACCGAAGAGACACTTTCGAGAAGAGAATAACATAACCTTCACACATCTATCTTCCTGTCTCCATAGGAGTTTGGGTGTCCACTTCTCTAAAGTTCGCTCTCTAACCCTGGACTCCTGGGAACCAGAACTCATCAAAGTGAGGGGAAAATAACACCTCTCTCAGCCTCTCTATCTCTTACTCCACTGGACATCTAAGAGTTTTATATGAATTATTTAGTCATGACCTTGTTTATTCTCAGCCTTACGCAATTTTTCACATCATGTTTTCCTATGTTACTTTCTTTTTCTCTCACTCTCTAGCTGATGTGCGAATTAGGAAACACTGCCATTAACCGTATCTATGAGGCACGTATTGATGAGATCACTATAAAGAAGCCACACCCATCCAATCCCAGGTAAACACTGATATGTTGGTTGTCGCATGTTCCTCAGTCAACCTGCTAAAGTATGCAGTAGGCACTAGGCGCCAATAGCGTCGATCCAAAATCATAGCGTTGATCAGACATCATGGGCTGGTTTCTTGCTCATGGATTAAGCCTAATCTTTGACGAAGTTGTAGTACCAATGGAGATTTACCATTCAAACTCAAAACTAGTCTAAGACTAGGCTTAATCCTCAACTGAGAAACTGGGCCCTTATGTATTATAATGTCACTTTATATTAAACAGGCCTATTTTTATGAAAAGAGAAGATGGAATGATTTTCACCCCTAGTAGATACGTTAAAGGCCTTATGGTGAGACCTGTAGCCAAGAGGGGATTCGGTACTCAGCAACAAGGTCAGATGACTATGACCTCACCAGAGTGATAAGCATGACAGACAGACAGACAGACAGACAGACAGACAGACAGACAGACAGATAGATAGATAGATAACCAGACAGACACTTCATTTCTCTTGAACACAAGCGCAGCACTCAGTATGCTCGGTGCTCAGTATGGCGGCGGCTATAGTTTTGTGCCGTCACTGCAAGGTATGAATGTCTCAGAATCATTAGATGCAGAACTTCGTGAATTTTGCTCTTCTGCATACATAGATATGGCGTCTGAGCTCAGTACAGCTCGGCAAGCTAGTTTTTTCTTAAAGTAGTGAGTCATAACTCCACCCTTATCGGAACTAGGTGAACCTCACAACACCTCAGACGCCAGAGCACTTTCTAGACTGAGCAAAATCAGGGAAAATTGTGAAACGTGATGCGTTTTGTAAGGGACTATGATTAAAACGAGTAAGATGTTTGTTTAAAGTTGATATCTATATGCATGTGAATAAGTGCTGCTAATATCTTCAACATATGGCTTCCTGTCCTTGTGACAAGGGGTGGAGGTGATGAAGGTGCAACCGCCTAATCAAGTTTGGGCTTTCTGGTTTAAATTAAAATTCATGGGATTTCGTTCATGGATGATTCCTCTACACTGCCCTCTGCTGTCTTTTCCTTCACAATACAAATTCTCAACACACTGAGGAGTGTTTCTCGGTCTGCTGTCAAATTTGAATCAAGTTGGTCATGACTTTAATGAAGTAACTTTAATTTTGCCTTGCATGCATCAGAGAGAAACAGTAGGTAACAATTATTATTGATAATTACTCTGATTGTGCTGCTTATTGCAATGTAATTCATGTTAAATTACATAACCGCTTACGTTAAAGAAATACTGGAGGTATTTTATCTTGGTCATCACATCTGACCTATTTCTGCTCGACTGCACAATGCATTTTATTTCAGGAAATGCTTAACAATAGCCATATTTTCTCTCTGTCCATTTTTGAGCAATGGACATGAACAGGTCGCATTAAACATTTGCATAACCCTAATGCTAGATACAGTAAATGTAAGACGCTGGTTACTTTGCTTTTGTTAATAATCGTGATATTCTGTTTCTGATCATCCAGTCAGTAGAACACAATGAACAGAATAAAAGATTAAATTGAGTGTTTTTTTTTTGTTAAAAAGGCAAGATAAGGAATCGTGGATCCGTTCGAAATACGTGGAGAAGAAATTCATCCACAAGCTTCCCGAAACGGGCCGCGTCACGCCCCTGCGCCGCTCCAGCGCGCGTCGGAACCGAGCGACCACACAAGAAAAACAAGGCACGCGTCCCGCACTCAAACCCAAACCAAACAGAGCCACCCTGCCACGCCTCACAGGTTACAACGCTTAATGCATTTTCCGTGTCGGATCAGTAACCGCTGTGATGAAATCTGTGTTTTGACCTTGAATTAAGGACGCAAGCTGATGAAATTTGAAATCATGTGATGTGCTCTACAGGTCTGACCCCGAGCGAAATAATGAAGGCCACCTCTCCCAAAGGTATCACTCTCTCACACTGTAAATACCTACTAACTTGCTCCTGCTTTGTGAAAATGATGTAGAATAGATTTAAGATCCTCTTTTGTCACATATGTAGTATAACTACTAGTATAGAAGTGAATAAAAGACTAAAGAACGGCACAGACTACACAGGGTGTTCAGGAAGCCTTCTGAACGTAGCCGGGCCTTACCAGAAGAACGGAGATAGAGAATGCAGATTTGTACAGGAGCAAGCTTTTAAAAAGTGATCATATATTAGTGGTTGAATACTGACCTGGAACACAGAAATTCTTCCTGAAGAGGTCAGAGCGGTACAGCTGCAGAGACATACAGGAGCAGACAGCTCACGCTGAATATAGAAACCGAGAAGAATGATTGCGAGGCCAAACCCTTGTGACAGGACAGGACAGTACAAAGAACATTAACTTAGACATACAAGTGCCTTCTACGTTTAGATGAATGGCCACACTAATGATGTGATATTCTGGGATCCTTTATTCCAAATACACCCTGACCTGTACATGCCCTTTCTTTCTTTGGTGTCTGTCTGCAGAAGAGGAAGAGGAGGATTTGAGCGGTCTTCATCCCGGAGCTCTGCTCTATCGCTCCGCAGCTCTTCAGCACTTCCCCGTCATGGCCGACGCCCTGGCACACGGCGCTGACGTCAACTGGGTTAACATAGCCGAGGACAGCAGAACTCCTCTAATACAGGCAGCGTCTGCGGTGTGTGTGTGTGTGTGTGGAGGGGGGCTGGTGGGGGGGGCGCGTTATAGCAGTGTAAACACGGCCTCGTGCTGTCGTGTTAAACACCAGAAGTGGCACTGACACTTGACCAGCGACAAATGTGTGGCGCAGTTTTTCGATGTCACCTTAAATGCATATTTGGGCTTGTGAGGGTGTGAATGCAATAACAAGCTGGTACGCAGAAGCAGGAACATTGTAATGTTTAGTTTTAATGGCAATGCGTCAATATCATGCTGATTCTGATTAAAAATAACTAAGGGTGTATTCATACTAGGAAAGTCCGTCACTTTGGTCCGGACCAAATAAAATATTTCCTTTTTTTTTCCTTTGGTGCGGTTCCTTTGCAAATGGACCCGAATTTGTAAACAAAACCACATTTCTAACCCAGTCCCAAGTCAAGCAAGCATGAAAAGAATAGATTTCGCTGGAGAACGCTCCACTGCGTGCTCCGAATTTTGGCACAAAATAACATCGTACATATTAAGACAGAAGGTGCGGGCTGTGTAAATTCCAACCTGGTATGTTCATGTATGTGCAACACTCGTTACTGTGCCGAATATACAGTACTGTGCAAAAGTTTTAGGCAGGTGTGAAAAAATGCTGTAAGCAAAGAATGGTTTCAAAAATATAAATAATGATTGTTTATTTTTATCAATTTACAAAATGCAAAGTGAGCGAAGAAAAAGAAAAATCTAAATCAAATCAATATTTGGTGTTACTACCTTTTGCCTTCAAACCAGCATCAATTCTTCTAGGTACACTTGCACAAAGTCAGGGATTTTGTAGGATTATAGTCATTATATTATTTTGTAGGATTATAGGATTATAGATCTGTGGTCAGTTCTCCAAGATGTTTGGAACAACCTACCAGCCGAGTTCCTTCAAAAACTGTGTGCATGTGGACCCAGAAGAATTGATGGTGTTTTGAAGGCAAAGGCTGGTCACACCAAATATTGATGTGATTTAGATTTCTCTTTTGTTCATTCACTGCATTTTGTTGATTGATGAAAATAAATGATTAACACTTCCATTTTTGAAAGCATTCTTTGTTGACAGCATTTTTTCACACCTGCCTAAAACTTTTGCACAGTACTGTATTTAAGAGTGTATGTATATAAAATTAGAGTTTAAATAATCAAAATTATCAGCACATTTGTTGAGTATGAAACTTTAACAACATGACTCCAGTACTTCATGAATAAAATACTGGAGCTTAACTTCTAGAAAATAATAGAAACTTGCATTTAGATCAATACATCTCATGATTTCATTCTAATCCTTTATTGTAATGTGATGTGCCTTGTAGAATTCTCTGGCAGCATGTGAGTTCCTGCTGCAGAATGGAGCCAACGTTAACCAGGTCGACGCTGATGGGAGAGGACCGCTACACCACGCCACTATTCTGGGACACACTGGGTAAAGCACAACCCACACAGCACATATATACTGTACATACATACGGGAATGCCGCTTGGTTCTTAGGTTGGCAAATCGTTGCGCTTGAGCCACCACTCCTTTCTTCCCATGATGCTTCTAAAGATCCCGACTTTGTACGTGTATCTATACCTATTGTCTCATTTTCGTAGCAGTTGGTATTGTAACGATTAGGGAGTTAGCCCCGTGGTCTGAAGGTTGCTGGTTCAAGGCCCGGACCAGTAAAGGTGCCAATGAGGTGCTCATGAGCGAGGTACTGTTGCCGAGCACTGCTCCCCTCTTCAGGCACAAATGCAGAAGTCACATTTCATTGTGGCACTGAGCTGTGGTGTGTTTACAACAGTGGTGTCGAAAGTACACGCACTGTTCGTTCAAGTCGAAGTGTAGATACGTGTGTTTAAAAAGACTCTAGTCTAAAAGTTGAAGTATTGACTCGACTTGTTTACTCAAGTTAAAGTGAAAAGTAAAGGCTCTAAAACAAACATAAAGTACCCGTGCGAAGGACAAATCCACCCTTTTAGGGCAAAGCTGACCGGACTCCGTGTCCAAGCGTTATGTAGAGCGCAAGCAGAGACAAATAAAGCCACATGAATACATGAAGCTGCACTGACCATTACCGTCGTTATACATGATGATCACCTCTATCATAAACACATCATACAACAAGTATTATAGTGATGTAAAGAGCGCTGTAAAATAAACTCAACTCAACTGAAGTGAATTTGGTGGAGCTGAGCTTCTTGCTGCACCGCAATCACCATATCATTTCCCACCGAGTTGCCGCCTGCTTTTACTTTCTCTCTCTCTCTCTCTCTCTTTCGCTTTATCATGTCTATCGTGTTGTGCGCCATGTGCAAAGACCAATACGCCAATGGGACCGTCCTTTCTGTCCGTGTTTACTACATTTTTAAGCCTCAACCAATCAGTCAAGTTGTCTGGATGGCACGCGTTATTGATACGGAACAGGTCAAATGCACGGCAAAAAGGCCTAATAAACCGAAACAAGAGTAACGAGCCTGATTTGAAAATTTATGGAGTGGAAAGTACAGATATTCATGCTAAAAATGCATGTATTAAAAGTTAGGTAAAGTACAGATACACGAAAATTCTACTTAAGTACATTAACCAAGTATACTTTGTTACCTCCTGTCTCTGGTTTACAATGACAAATAATCACTCTTCACTTCAAGATCTAGAGAAATGAGTGCTGTGTTTTTGTGATTTTTGTCAGATTGGTGTGTTTGTTCCTGAAGAGAGGGGCGGACTACAACGCCAAGGACATCAACCAGAAAGACCCCATCACCATCGCCGTAGACAGCGCCAACGCAGACATCGTTACACTGTGAGTGAGGGGGGAGAAGAGTAAACTACAATTATACTGACTCAACGTTAACCGTGACCTCAGAAGCAACAGGGAGCCTTTATTAAGTCTTTTACAAGAAATGCGGCAAAGTGGCGACTTTAACAAAACAATCACTGACTGTTTCCTACTTTTTCCTTTACAGTCTCAGAATAGCCAAGATGAACAAGGAGATGCGGGAGATGGACGGAGGCTTCGCCCAATCAGGTCTCTCAGAGGGGCGGGGTTGTGCAGTAGGGGGCGGGTCAGCGGGGGATCTGATTGGTCAAACCAAGAAAAACCTTCAAGCACTTAGGAACCACCTTAGCGGCTGGGCACTCGGTGGCCAGAATGAGTAGCGTGAGACAGCTTGAGGGAGAGAGTAATAGCGATAAAGCGTCTGGTTTAGAAATGAATTCACATGAGACTCATGAGACGTTCACAATAATAGATTTTTAGTCGTTCCTGTTCGACCTTTTCTTCGTAGGCTTACCGTAAGTGACAACATTGGGAATTAGTGTCACAGGCCGAGACCCACGACTAATGCTGAATCTGTCACTGTGACTGTGAAAGGGGCAGGGGGCAGCGCCCGGGGAGCAGTGCTCGGGGACGGTACCTTGCTCATGATTACCTCAGTGGTACCTTTATCGGTCCGTTACACTACCAGCTGCCACCCAGTGTGTTGTGGTGCTGTGAATTAGTGTTAAATTTGTCGCCCATTTTTTAATTTAGTCTTAGTCTTAGTCTTGTGTTAGTCATATTTAGTCATTCACATGTCAGTTTTTGTTAGTCATGTTTTAGTCGACTAAAAGTCTCAACATTTTAGTCTAGTTTTAGTCAAACGAAAACTCAAGGTATTTTAGTCAAGTTTTCGTTAAAACATTTTAGTCTTTTTTATTTTTTATTTCAGAGATGATTTTTGTTTATGGTTCCAGTTGAATTGTGTTCCACACCGCTAAAATATTGATTAAACGTAATAATAACCACTGGCGCAAGTAGTTGCATGTAGTTTTGCACGACGTAGACGAACTGCCGGCACAAACACATGACAGGGGGTCTGGTGGTCTCTTGTGTAGACGAAAACGAGGAGGAAGTTTTTGTTTCGTTTTTATTTAACGCGAAACATTTTAGTCTCGTTTTTATTCGTAAACAGTGAGGCACATTAACACAGTCTTAGTCAGTATTTTTAGAACATTGGTGCAGTCTCGTCATCGTCTCATCTTAGTCGCGGGAAAGAGGGTCGTTGACGAACACATTTCGTCTCGTCTCGTCTGACGAAATTAACACTACTGTGAACGTTCAGCTGCTTGTGTATTATTTGCACATGTAGCAGTAAACAGTGTCGCGGTAACGTTGTCCTAGCTAAATATAAAGAAATGAGGTGTTGCACAGTGCTGTACATAGAACCTCTCTTTTTCTCTATTTCCCGTTTTTCCACATTTATGTGATGAAATCAATTTATTTCTAGAACTGGTGATGCTTAAACAGTGGCAAGTGCCATAAACAATTATATACAATGATATAAACTATTTCTCTTTAGCAGAGGTGGACAAAGTAGCTAACTTCATTACTTAAGTGAAAGTACAGATACCACTAGTCAAATGTAACTCCAATACAAGTGAAAGTCGTACAGTCAAATTTGACTTAAGTTAAAGTACTGAAGTGCTTGTTTTAAAAAAATACGTAAGTATTAAAAGTACATCTTTCACCACATTGTTGCATTATTGCCACAACACTTATAATACCTAATGCCTCCGACTAGCTTGTAGAACCTGTAGAATAGGGAATTGGTAGAATGTTACAGAATGAAACAACTTAAACTGATGAAGAAAACCAGACTTTAGTTTATTTTATGAATTAATTGTAAGACTACACACCAAACAAAACAGCACGGTAGTGTTTTGACTCAGCTCTAGCAGTGTGTGCTCACATATATGTGTATGTTAATCAGAAGGACAGTGCAATAGCTGTAAATGCAGCTCACAGCATAAAAGCAACATTCCAACCTGCTTAAAACCCAGCTCAACACCTCTAGCTGCATGACTTTCCAACAGCAACAATCTTCTAATCAAGACAGAAAACGGCAGAACTGTCTGAACTTGATTTTATAGTTCCAGTCTACAGGCGTGACGTAACCCTACTGATTACTGATAGACTGTCACCTGCCAAACAACCAATAAACGTTTTAGAAAAGGGGGAATAACATCCACTTTATCCACGGACTTGAAAGTAACGAGAACCTTGATAGAAATGTAGTGAAGTAAAAGTACAGTATTTGTCTTTAAAATGTAGTAAAGTGGAAGTCATAAGTTTCCAAATAAAATACTACTCAAGTGAAGTACAGATGCTCAAAAACTCTACTTAAGTACAGTACCTAAGTAAATTTACTTAGTTACTGTCCGCCTTTGCTCTTTAGAGACCAATGTGCAATGTGTCAAACCCACGTATAAACACTACATCAAAGGGACAGTTACAGTGAAACTGAAAAGGACAAAGCGAGAACACCAACGAGGCAGATATAAACAAAATGTAACAGTGCTGAACAGAACAGTAATGCAGTGACAATAAGTCAAGTGGACGATTTTCATGCCTTATTTGGTTTTGTGGGTTATATTGTGTATATTCAGATTATTTGTACATATGTAGATACAATGTGTATATAATGATGTAATGATAAATTTTTAAAAACAAAAATTTAAAAAAGTTTACATGCTGCATGGTGAGCACATGTGATTTCTGTGCTGTTCCTGTTTTCAGTAACGAAACGGAATCTTAATTCTATTTCGTTTACATTGGGGTTTTGGTGTCGTCGTTTTGATTAATTGTGATCAGTTATTGACGAAGCTTCACAATAGCAGCTTGTCCCAAAGTCTCTTTGTGTGTTTTGTATATGCGTGTGTGTGCGTGTGTGTGTGTGTCCTGAGATGGACGGCCAAGTGTCCAATGCTTGCCGTGTGTGTCGTCCGTGCTGCGTTTTTACAGGTAATCGATCCTACAGGGAGCTGTGCCCCTCGCTACCCTTTTTCTCCTCCTCTCCTAAAGGCAGATATCTTTCTCACACTTTTAACACTTCCATTTTCCTGTACCTGCTTCCCTCAGACTGTCCTGTATTTAAAGGAACATGGTGCAGACAAGACTTCCATCAACACTAACGTTAGGCCTCATTCCCCAATATTTCTTAATGTTTTTCTTAAATTTGTTCGTTAAGTTAGGACCCATAATAAGTTAATATTGTAATATAATAACTGGGATGGCACGCTGGAGCAGTGGTTAGTGCTGCCGCCTCACAGCGAAAAGGTCCTGGGTTCAGTCCCCGGGTTTTTGCGTGGCGTTTGCATGCTTCTCCCCGTGTTTGTGTGGGTTTCGTCCCACAGGGGCTCCGGTTTTCTTCCCGCAGTCCAAAAGCATGCAATATAGGTTAATAGGCGACTCTAAAATGGCTCCATAAGGTGTGAGTGAGAATGTGATTGTGTGAGTGTGTACCCTGCGGTGTGTTGGCGCCTGTCCAGGGTTTGTGGACGCCTTGCACCCGTAGCTCCCGGGATAGGCCCCCCACCGAGACCCCGATAGGGAATAAGCGACTCAGATAATGAATGAATGAATGAATAAATAAAAATAACTGCAGAACTGAAGAAAACCCAGTAAGCTGATGTTTTGCACAAACAGGCATGCAATAAAATATGCACTTCAGCAGTTATGGATTCTGTTCTTATTTAAGGTGTGATCTTAGGAACACATCTTAAGTAATAAAGCAGCATGAGTAGGTTTTAAGAATAAATTTCTCGATAAGAACGGTTGGTGAATGAGGCCCATTGCTTTTTAAAATATTAACCCCTGAAAATACAAGCTGTCACTTTGGTTCACACTGTCATCACATTAAACACATTCATTTATTTTTAGCCTAACTTGCCAAAAATCAACTAATGTTCATCGTGTGTGCTTGCATGTGTATGTGCATGTGTCTTTGTGTGTATGTGTCCAGTGTGTACATAACGCAGTCAGAAGTGCTTAGATATCGTAGAAAAGGGAAAAACATTTAGACGAGACAAGATGAGAAAATTTGATTTCGTGGCTGATGAAAAAGAAATGAAATTCAACCCATCCTTTTTTCTCTCGCTCCCTCCCTCACCTCCCTCTCGATCCCCCTCCGTCTCTTTCTGTGTTCACAGGTGATGAGATTTACCATGACATTTTTAGAGACTTCTCCCAAATGGCCTCAAACAACCCAGAGAAGCTGAAAAGACGCAGTGCTGATATTAAAATCCCATAAGCACCGGGTGGCGCCACTGCACAGTTTTTATTTTTCACTTTTTCTGTATCTATCACGCACACTTTTTTGTTTACTTCACAAATTCCTCATGCTTTTTTTTGGGTAATCACCACCTGACCGGTCATGGTAAGAGGAGAGAAAGCACCATTATGTAATCTGCGATGGTCAGACAGGCTGTGCTTGTGATCTCTGAGCTGTGGTCACACTCTGCCATCATGATCAGTTCGCTTCTGTTTTGCTGTATCGGTGTGTCACTAAACCACTAGAATTTGTCACACCGCTCTGTCAGTCTTTTAAAGAGCTTCTGCCCTCAGACGCTCATGTGGTTTGTAGTTATCCCTGTTCACGTTAATTCACTGTTAAGTTCCTTTGAGAATTTTGCCCTTTAAATCACACTTGTTTGGGTCCAAGTGCATTCATTTAACATCTGCATTTTTAAACTGCAGTGGTGCAGATTTGTTTCATATTCCGGGAGCTTACTTATGGTCCTTAAAGTCAAAGACTGAAGTACAATTTTTAATTCTTTTTTTTTTGTCAAACAGTTTGAACTGTTGTGAAACACAGTGTTAGTACATATTGACCAAATCTCACATTCCTGTACGTTTTTAGAATTTCTTAGCATGATGTTTCTGTCGTATTGTTTCTGCTGCGTAAAAACTTTTGTATTTACGCCTTGTTTTATGCAAAAGATTTTAACACCTGCCCCGTGCACTAGCAGAAAAAATAAACTTGCCTGCTAATACATGCGTCTCTCATCTGTGGCACTGCAAAACCATTATTTACTTTTTACTGCTGCCTATCACGTTTGGTTGTTAGAAATTATTTGCTTAAAAATGCTGGCAAATTATCCAGGTATTAGACCTTTGTATTCATTTACATAAGAACCTGAATTCTGCAGTCTTGGGACAATACACCATTAAAACCACCTGTTAAGAAATGCCAAATGCAACTTTTAATCAGGTGAGTCTTTGGCTCTCGACACATTCAAGAATATTTATAATGAAACGCATGAATGGAAATGTACCACTTTATTAAAATAAACATATAAATATCCACGTTCACATTTAAGTAAAAACTAAAGGAGGCTTTGTACACGATAATCAAATCTTTGTGCGTTGCAAAAAAAAGGCAAACCGTCAAAACCACCTAAACACGTGAACATAAAATATGAACAACAGCTTTAGTAAGATACAGATGAATGTCAGTTCACCTCTCCACGTCCTCCATTATATTTGGTCAAATAATGCAAACTGATAAAGAGGCTCGATGTTATTCCCTAGGATCACTGGCTTCTCTTATAATTAATTTGCTTCTGGAAACAGACATTAGAAAGTATATATAATGCTAGACATTAAAGACACAGAAATGAGAGCATAACTAAATAAATCTACTTCTGAATGTTATGATCTTGATTTCTAATAATCATAAATATAATGGTATGATCTCAAAAAATCTTGATTTAATGGTCTGATTAGACATAATCCACACCAGAGAGTTGTGTGCATGGCAGAGGTTTGTGTGTAGTATATATCAATCCCCCTGTTTACGACTGACCTCACATGTCAACGATCAAAGAACTATTTCATGTTTCATCCAGAACGACAAGAATAACGGCAAAATGTTGCACGCAACAATGAACAAAAACAATATGACATTTCTTAATAATCCTCTATACATCACCATGATAATTACTGCTATTCATAATTACTGATTAACGTCTACAGTGACTCACTCACATGATGCAACATGGACTAACTCTAGGAAAATGAGAATCGTTTTTGGGAAATTCAGAACATAATATCTAACTGGTAATCCAAACCTGTGGTGTGCAGTGAGCTCACTGAAGATGTGAGGAGTCAATGTGTAACTGACCAAATTCATCCACTTACCAAAACGCTTCGACTGAGCAAAAAAAGTATGACTTTCACCTAAATGTGTAACCAAAATGGTCAAAGACCTAATGCATTCTCTGTCCAATTATGTCTTACTTTACAATATTATTAAAACATCAAATTGCCAGTTAATTCCAATGATTTTCAATTGCCCTCAATAATTAAAAAGTGTTTTATTAAATAGGCCCAGATGGTTGTAAAGTGTCAACAGACATCATTTGCCTGTGAGAAGCAACTATTTAAAAAATTTAATATTTAAAAAACTAAATAAGAACAACATCATAACCCAACGTACTGAGCAAACTAAACTAGACTGACGAGTTCTGAACCCAATTCCAGGCAATCATCTAAAAAAATAATAAAAGTAGCAAAAGTCAGCAAAGAACAACACACTTAACTAAAAGTGCTAAAGACATACTGTAGATCACACGGACTAAACAAATAAAACATCCTAAACATCTTACTCTAAAAACATTTTAGTATTATATAGATATTGCAGACTGAGAATCCAGATCTTAATACCTAAATACCACAAAACAAAAAGCTTACACATCAGTAACACCACATAGGGTTAGGGTTAGGGTTAGGGTTAACCCTAACCTGAATGTGCCTGTGCCTAAAGGGTACCTCCATCTCACCTATTAACTCCATCACACTCCATGACATTAGTTCTAAGTAACGTGCATTTGAGATAAGCAGCATTGTGATTTTTTTCAAGTAGAAACAGGATAAATTTTGCCTGAAATGATTTCCATCTTAAAAGATGTGCAAATGGTTGCTGCGATATTCCAGCTCCTCACTGACCAGTGAGCTTTCCTGTTTGTGGATTCACAACGCGTTACGGCATTGCATACCGTCTGAAGACACCAATGTATCTAACAGCGAATGAAAAATAACGAGAACATTTAGCAGAAGGGGCGGTGGTTAGCATTAGCGCTGCCGCCTCACACCGAGAAGGTCCTGGCTTTGATCCCCAGGTCGGCCGCCGGCTTCTCTGTGTGCACGCTCTCCCCGTGTTCGCGTAGGTTCCCTCTGGGTGCTCCGGTTTGCTCCCGCAGTCCAATAGCACGCACTGTAGGTTAACTGGCGACTCTAAATTGGCCTGTAAGGTGACTCACACATTACAGTGTATATAGTGCACGCTTTTGGACTGTGGGAGGAAACGGGAGCACCCGGTTTCCACTCGAAACCCACACGAACACAGGGAGAGCACGCAAACTCCACACAGAAAGGCCCTACCCGGCTGACCCGGGGATTGGAAACCTAGGACCTTCTCGCTAATCACCGCACCGCTGTGCCGCCCCCTTTTCCTAAACCGTCAAAGTTATGATGTTGTTGTGTTACTGGTAGAGTAAAAATTGTGGGGTTTTTTAATATATTTAGTCACCACTGTGTTGGGTAACGTCACTGCAGGAGAACCTCTAGGGCCCACCGTTCCTTTTGTTGTTCTACAACACAGTGAACATTGGTCTAATGCCTGCAAAACATGATACTAATGAAGTTAAAAAAAGATCTTAAAATAGACCATTCTGATTCATTCTTTCTGTGTTATGATGTAAATCAGACCTTCAGTACATATGCACACTATTTTAAGATCACTGCAATAAATATTCCACACTTTCTAGCAGGGGTGGGCGATATATCAAATATACTCGATGTATCTCGGTTTGTTCCACGTGCGATGTACTAAATGACTATATCGTGACCATGTGCGTTTGGTACCGCTTTCGTGTTTCGCTTCTCTGCTCGCTCCCACGCCTATGGTGTCACATCAATGCCAAAACTAGAGCGCGCAAAATGGCTTGCCGCGCAAATGTGAAACTCGAGAGCGCAAAATTAAGAATCGAGTGCGCGGTTGTGATAATATTGCGCCCAAACTGTATTTTTCCTCTCTTTTTTTGCTCGAGTGAGATTTCTACGCGCGGTTTGAAAGGGGCGGGTTTTAGCAGTTCGGGAGCGGGGCATTGGCGGTTTCTGCCTGCGAATCCTACTGGCCAATGGCTCCTGGTTTGATGTGATTGACTGCGCGCTACAGAAAGTTTCCACAGAAAAAAGATGAAGGAGTTATAGTTTATCGACCTTATAATTATAATTTAACAGTTAGGTCTTACACGTTTAATAAGCACGCAATCAATGGCTCCCCTTGCCCACTTGTCTGTCCCCAATATAAAGTATAAAGTTTGCTATATTATACTTTGGTTTAAAATAAAAGCATTTACTATGTTAAACTTTGGCTAAATTCATTATATTGGTGTCACTTTATGCAATATAGGGCCGAATTTATCATTTATACAGTGATTTAGAGGAAATTTCAAGGTATTGAGATACAGACATCCCAAGTCTCCCGGAAGTTCCGGGAGTCTCCCGCATATTGATAGCGGCTCCCTGATGCCCGCAAATTGAATAAAATATCCCGGAAACTAGAGCAAGCAAACAAGAGCCTGCATGCGAGACAGTAGCGTGTGCATCGCGCACTTGAGAGAAGCACGCACATGACGGAATGAGAGAGAGTGAGAACGTGCGTATGTGTGGATTAGGTTAGGGTTAGGGTTAAGGTTACGGGGGGACCTCCCTGAAATGAGTTGGGATGCCTGGAGATATATATCGTGTATCGTGATATAGCTTAAAAATATCGCAATATTATTTTTATGCCATATCGCCCAGCCCTACTTTCAAGGTCCTAAAGTAAAACTCAAAAATAAAAGGTGTTAATAAAATAAGGACTCAATATTGTTAAAAGGTAGACAGTGGATGGTCCTTTCGGCCTTGCTGTGGTGATGACTTCGGTCTGTTCACTAGCTGGAATTAAACTTTAAAAAAGTGGTTTAAAATGAAGAGTGTCAGCACGCAGTAGCATCATCCTCTGTCCTGTCTGTGTTGAGAGGAATCTGCTCGGCAGCCAGACCCTCTTCTGACGTGTGGTTCTGATACAGCCGATTTTCCGAATTTTTGTCTGTGTGACACACGTCCTCTAGCGCGTGGGATGTGTCTTGGTCTGTGTTGGTGGACAGAACTTGTCTAAGCAGCCCATCTTCAACCTGTTCATTTGTGGCCGTCTTCTTTGGTGATGGTGATGGGGTGCTGGTGCACGACCAGAAACGGGGAAGCGTTGTTGTAATGGCTGTGCCCAAGATGAGGAAGCCGCCAGCGACCAAGAAAGAGCCCGTGTACGAACCTGTGAGGTCCCGCAACCAGCCTGAGAGGAGAGAGAGAAACAGAAAAAACACTTTTTTGAAAAAAAAGGAAGAAGAAAACCATGTTTGAGATTGGGAATTTTGCAACAAGGCAATCTGTCAGCTTTGACATCATTGGGATTGTTTTGTCTGTTGATAGTTACCTTCGAGAGATGAGAAATCCATCCAGGTCATAAATGGACATTTTATTGGACACTGTTAAAGTTGTCATGTATAATTAATATGGAAACATCAGTGTTTGTGATTGGTCATTTCACATAGCTTGTAGGACTCAAGACCGGTCTCGATGTAAGAGAGAAATATTTAATAAACATGTTTAATGCTGCTTAGTGTATATTGTTTGCTTTATTCATCTCCTTTTGAGGAGTGCTTAGACTTTGCATGTTCCTCTTATTTGTCATGTGGTGTAAAGCGTGCATTGGTCTGGTCTCGCCTCAACCAGGTCTTGGTTTCAGGCCTTCAGAGTCTCAGTCTCCATACACTCTGGTCTTGGTCTTTTCTGGGACTCGGTATAGGTGGTCTTGACCCCAACTCTAAGTTTAAGGTGTGTTGGAAAAATTTCATACTGAAGAACAGCAGAACAATGTTGACAAATTGATCAACATTTGCCCATATAATGAGCGAAGATAAAGAAGTCCCGTTCTGACCGAGTGGTGCCCTGATATGCTCTAACTTCTGTGAACATGATATTTTCGCTCCACAAGCACTACAATAGAAATTTACTCTTTTTGCAATATAATAAAACTCTCCAAGAACATCTTACCGGACATCGGTGCTCCCAGCAGTCCTCCCACACTCTCGATGAGCTGCAGGAGTCCGAGTGCCCCCAGCATGCGCTCCATGCCCACGATCTCGGGCACCACAGCGAACACCAGAGGCGTCATGGCACCGGCACAGAAGCCATACGCCAGGCTGACCACCAGCAGGCCGGCGTAGTTCCCTCCCAGAGAGCACAGGGGCAGCAGCAGGAGGAAAACCCCGACCAAGCCGGTCCACATCGTCAGCATGTGAAGGAGACGCAGGCGACGCAGGTCCGAGGCCCAGCCTGAAATCACGCGCCCCACAATGTCGGTCACACCCGTGGCGGAAATGATGAAGGCGGCCTGGTACTCACTGAAGCCAGCCAGGCGGCTGTGGGCCACCAGATGGACGTAGGGGATGAAGTAGCCGGCGTTAAAAAACGTGACCGCCAAGCTGTAGGTGACGAAACCCCGGTGGCAGAGCAGCGAGAGCTCGAAGTAGTTGCAGACGCGGGAAAACAAAGAGACGCTGGGTTTAGATTCAGCCTGTGAGAGGAAAATTTGGATTGTTTGGTCACAATGACGACTGTGTTTAGGATGTAGAAATGACCGCAAAATCTGTGTCTGACGGAACCTGCTGTAATTCTGTTTCCCCATAGTTTTATTTTCCAATGATTAAAAATATAATTCATATCATGGCACTCAATATATTGCCAAGTCTCATATAGTATCTTTTATTCATATTTATATATATATAAATAATATTTAATTCACACAGATGAGGACATTTCCCTTCAAAATGTTCTTCCTCGTGCCTTAGAATGTGCGTTTCCTTGCCAACATTGTCATAGTCCTGCACGGCAGTTGGTGGCGTAAAGCCCCGTGATCAGAAGGTCACTGGTTCAAATCCCAGACCGGTAAAGTTACCAGCTGAAGGTAACTTGTTAGCTGTCCACTGCTCCTTCATGGATGGGTCAAATACAGAGGTCACATTTCCTTGTGGTGCACTGTGTGCTGTGCTGTGGTGTGTTCACAATGACAAATTATCACTCACTTTCACTCTAGTCATTCGTCTTTGCTTGACTCATTTGAAAATGTCTGTCATTTAAAGTTATAATAAGAAGAAAGTTAGGAAGTGATCATCTTACATCTCAGAATATCATTTTCATCTTTCAAACAATCACAACTTTAAACTTCCTCTTTATCCCCACTGTACACCACATTTGGCACGACTCCACCCGCACTCTGGAATAAAGGCAAGTGGCCAAAACCATTCTGCTGAAATAAGCTGGATTCTACCCAGCCTGGATGAGTGGGATAATCTGACGTTAAAGGGTTTTCTTTGTACTGAATAAAGAGATGGGACAATGCCGGTGTGTGCTTTGTGCAGTATTATACCGCTGCACTCATTAACATCGCAGCTGTGCCCAGGAGACTGATCACTCAGCTCCTACGCAATGCAATATTACGACAAAGGGCAAAGTCATCAATCAAGCACTAATGCGTAATAAATTTTAAAAAGCTGCGTACAGATAATGACCTGCAATGGATCAGTAGGGCTGGGTTCAAAAAATGGATTCATCGATCAATATCGATTCTCGTTCGAAAAATACAATATCAATTCAAAAATTCGCGGATCGATCTTTTCCTGCGGCTATGCACTACTTCTCGCGACCGCACAAGGAGAGCTATAAAAATGCGAGACTGGCGAAACCCAAACCGAATAGAGCCATGGCTGAAGCTGCTCCGCTCAAATCACCGTCTGTGCAAATTTTTTAACCAAGCAAAACTAGTATTGACGCAAAGAAATCTCTAAATAAATCGATATCGAATCGAATCGAGAATTGAATCGGATCATGACCTTGTGAATCGGAATCGAATCGATTCAGGAAATCAGCAACGATACCCAGCCCTATGGATCAATCTTCAATTGATTTATTAAAGGGACACTGATATCTGACAATGCACCTTTCATTTGAAATCACATAAAAATGCACGACAGGTGAACAATCTTTCACAGGTTCTCACTACCTCTCTCAGATTTTTATATAAACTAGAGTTCCACAGCTTCAAGTTCTGTAAAGTCTTAGTCCAGCACAGTTTGGTGACTTTCCTGCTTTATCTATCCAAGGTTTAACGAGTAGGTGTGTAAAAATACAGCATTCTACAGCCATACATTGTATTTCATGTAAATGTCTGATTGAGTTCAGCAATAAAAATGTCACAAAATCATGCAGTTGCTTTTTGTGATCTGATATTAATGGAAGTGATTGTATTAAATCAGCATATTGTATTTACTCATATTTATTGCTGGCTCCAGAACTAAAGCAAAATCATGTCTTAGCAGACTTCGTGATATCAGCAGACACTTAAATGTTGAGAAAATGAGTGATTATTTGTTATTGTGAACACCACAGCACATAGTGCACCACACCAAAATGTCTTCTCTGCATTTGACCCATCCATGAAGGAGCAGTGGGCAGCTAACAGGGGCAGTGCCAGGGGAGCAGTGCCTGCAGACAATACCTTGCTCATTCGTATCTCAATAGTAACTTTACCGGTCCTGGATTCGAACCTGCGACCTTCTGATCATGGGGCGAGCGCCCTACTAATTGTCTATTGAATCAATATAATATTGTATTGTGATGAAACTTACATATATTATATTAAATCCTAATATAATAATATAGAGGCAGACATCAAACCACTGAATCCCTATAATGTGTCGGGATGAAACTTGTGATTTACAACCCTAATAATCAGGAGTGAAATCACTCAATCTGTTCTGCTACTCTGTTCTTGTCCATGGCTATGTCCAGAGTTCGCTGGTCTAAACAAAACAATTGTAATAACTCATTCTCAAAATAAGTATAAACGCTTGTACCTTTTTCAGGCCTTCAGGTTGCCCCAGGGGTCGAATGAGGGCACCGCAGGCCACCAAATTGAGGCTTAGACCCCCCAGGATGAGCAGAGCCCCTCGCCAGGTGTAAACCTGCACCAGGTACTGGAAGAGAGGAGAGAAGGCAAAAGAGGACAGACCCACACCAGTGAAGCCGAGCCCCATGGCGAGAGAGCGACGAGCGTGGAAATACTGCATCACCGAGGCCACTGATGGGGTGAAGACCAGAGCCCAGCCCGAACCTGGACAGAAAGGGTTAAAAATATCTGAAACGGTGCGCTTCTTCATGAATATATACAATACACAATATGCCAATTAATTCAGATTGAAAACTGGTCCGACAATGCTAGAAGTGGGCATTTAATCAAAAAAAATTTTTAACTGAACCTCTAGCCGATGTAATCTTGCCCCCATCTGTTATTTTTATTTTTTTTTAATTGTTTTTAACTTGTTTTTAAAAGTTCCGCTAATACTTTCCCCAGTGTGTGTTCATGTACTGCCCCCTTAATAACATGCTACTATATGTGTTGTCATGTGACATGTGAATACAACATTGTCGGTGAACTATGAGAGCAAAAAATGAACAAAAACCAAAATAATTATTCATTTACCATAATCAAGGTAAAATGTGACAGTGAATTGTGTTGTTATTTTGCGAACATATCGCCCAGGCCGAAACTATGCTTACCTGAAATAATTCCCATGGTGAGGTAAAGGTGTGCAAGTGTTGTGGCCTGAGAAGCCAGAATGAGTCCCAGAGCGGAAAGAAAACCTCCCACCATAACGACAGGACGGGCCCCATATGCATTACAAGCAGCTGTGCCTACAGGGCCTATACGCACAAAACACACACACAATTAATCTCATGAGGCAAGTTAACTGCACGCAACAGCATGGCAGTGAAAGAAATGCAGCTAGAGCTACGGTGACCCTACTCAAATGGAGCAACGTTGGCAGCACACAAATTTTAGTTATTATGTTACTAAACTATGGAACACACTCAGCAACAATCATAGAAGCTGAATCACGTTATTATTATTGCAGCTCTACTCACTGAACAGCTGCTGTACGGCCACTCCAATGGAGGTAATCCAGGACACGGCCTGTGCACTCTCCTCAAAGTACTGCACAAACTCCACAAAGAAAACCCCCAGACTGCGGATGAGTCCGAACACCAGGGCAGAGGCCAAGAAGAGCGCACCTACCACCACCCAGCCCCAACCTCCATCCGGGGCCTTTACTGGGGGACATGACTGTTGGGACTCCTTCTGCTTGGCCATCATCACTGTGGAAAGAGAGAGATCGGACTGTAAAAGATGCATTGCAACTTTTGTACACATCTTTTTCTTTGTCTATTTGAAAACAACAATCGACTAAAAATCTAAAAATCAACGGTCCAAAGGCATGCAGTATAGGTTCATTGATGACTCTTAATTGGCCATGTAAGGTGTGAGTGAGGGTGTGATTGTGTGAGTGTGTGTGCAATGTGGTGTGTTGGCGCCTGCCCAGGGTTGGTCTCCGCCTTGTGCCCATAGTTCCTGGGATAGGATCTGGTCCCCGCAACCCCGATAGGGATTAAGCGGATCGGATAATGAATGGATGGATAGAAACAATACATCATTTATAAGCACTAATCAAGGTTTTAACTAATAATGTAACAAGGCATAGAAATCTCCTTTCCAGTGGCTGCTTATTATTCGTTAGCTGCCAAGGCCACGTAGCATGTGACAAGAAAAAATTGTTCACAAATGTAACAAAACAGCAAAATCCAACTGCAACTAAGCTCTGATTGCGTTTTATCAACATGTCTGGAGTTCTGCTGATGTATTAAAATGAATCTAAATTCCAGTCCAATCTGACACCACACTTACCATTCTGTATGCAAGAAAGAAACATTGTGCTCATTCAGCATGACAAACAGTTCTCTTACCAAATTACCCATGATTCTTCACACGACCTTTGCCTTACTAACCTCGTTCCTAACCTCAATAAGGCCTTGGCTTAAATCACAGGTATTAATATGTAACTCAAAATCATGAAAGCTTAAAATTAACAGACCAAAAATATATTGCCAGTTACCTTAAATTCCAAAAATACCAGTTTGGAAAAATAAAAGGGTTAACTGATTACTGCTGACTTACTATTCACACCCTACCTGGAATAAAGCACAGAAGAAGGGGCAAATGTACTAGGAGTTTTCCAACTCAGAGTAAATAGTGTTGCTATTTAAAATCCCAATTTTTTCCAGTTCAGAGAGCACATGTTTATATAACTGATGTAAAATCTGTCCAAGTTGCTACAGAGAGCAGATGCTACTGCTGCACCTCAGTCTGGCTCATTACTAAGATTACAAGGCCCAGAGGGAGTTTTGTGAGAGCAAAACAAAACAGATCCAACAGGTCTTCAGACCATTGCCATCTTACAAAACCTGCTCAGAGCACAGGAGACACAGGAGAACAGCACTCTAATAAAAAAACAAAGTTTTGTTTGGGTGCAATGAAAGAAGCCCAAGCAAATTATCTTCAGATGAGAAACTGCTGGGCTAAACATTTACAAAATATTTTCCAGTGAATCATGAGAGGTTATGCTGACTTTTACAAATATGCTGCCCAAATCCAAATCACAAAAATGACAACATGACATTTCTTTGTATATTAAAAAGATACTGACTATACAACAATAGCCAATAACTTGTGATCAACATACGGAAGTGAAACTGTTGAAGGCTATCAGAGTTCACATAATTCACATCATAGCTCATACTACCACTTATCTTTTCGTCCAAACCATTAGATTCAAAAGCAATACATATCATAACTACTATTAATTAGAAACAGAAACTATCGACCAGATTATATACACTACAAAAGACAGAAGCTCAGTGAAGACACAAATTAAATTATTCACAGAGCAGGAAAACAAAAAAAATAATCAAAATCAATGTTCCATTTTGTTACAGACAAATTAGTCAGCAACTAATTAGTCTAATTCCAGTCTTTGAAAAAGAAAAATATCTTTACCGTGTTAGTTTGCCATGTGATGGCTAACGGCCAGCATGCAGACCAAGACTGTAAAAGAGAATGAGCAAACACGACATTCAGCAGAACGGAATTCAGTCTTTAACACATTCCTCCGGTAATAATGGGCTATGCAAATACCTACTTTTCAAAAAACAATAAACAATATTAATAAAATTCTTAAAGTGTAATTACATGTGAAAACTGAAAGTGAAAATAAAGTTTAGCAATAAGGAAAATTCCCATTTAGAAAATTAAAATAATTAATTACATATTATTTTACATTTATTTTAATAGTTCATCACCATTGGAACAAAGTAACTGTAACCAATTATTCTTTCAACATCAGTACACATCTAGTTATTAATTATTTAATTTCCATAAATTTCAACAACAAATATTCTTGTATTGCGTCAGCGTTAAGTCGAGTTTGATTTCGTGAAAAATACTTCCATTCGAACCTGAAAAAAGTTACAACGTTTCACAAAGTCCATTACCTGGAAAACGATTCAGTTAACACTGATTCAATGTTTCTTTGGACAGGAAAATTAAGTTCTCATACGTACCGAGTTTTATGGAAGCCTACAATGAAATTTTGCTGTCGACCTTTGGTCCTTTCATAGCAAAAAAATCGTACGAGACGGCTGAATGATGAACAGGCCAAAGTGATCAACTTTATTGATGGATTTCTATGATACCTCGTTGAGCTCGGTCGGCTCCATATTCTCACGCTGCGCGCCCTCGCGTCCAGACCCCCTCCTGCAGTCTGGAGCTTCACCTCGCCGCTGAGCGCAAACGGAACATCTGATAGTGAAAGACCGCGCTGCAAGAAGAAGGCAGGGAATCGCACCCGATCTCACCTCTGAGCTTTCATTTGCCGGTGAAAAACGTCTGTCTTATGAATAGACCATGGGTTCTGATCCGATCTGTGTTCGTTTTCCCTTTTATATCGACACACAATAAATCGTAAAACGACTTGTTAGGTACCTTTTTGTATTTTTCTCAATTCCTCATTCCTCATTCATTCATAAATACGGAAAAATGCTATTTGATGATTACATTTAACCCGAAACATAAAAACGAAAACGCGCTGTTTATTATTTTCCTATCAGGTAACTTCGAACATGTTCGGGGTTTTTTTTCTGTTTAGCGAAAAATAAAGCAGCTGGATAATTCACTAGGAGAAATTGACCGTTTATTTTGTTTTTTTGTTCTAAACCGGAAGTAGTCGTTCCTTGCAAGTGTCTGTAACCGGAAACTGGCTTCAGTGGTACATGTGTAGTATTCCAGCAGTCACCCATCGGTATGCCTTTTCCGAAATGATAGTGTTCGCGGTGAGAGGATACGACTCCAGGAAAACGAAACATGTTGCAGTTGTTTAGTTGCCAAAACGTTTGGCTAGATAACACGCAGTAGCAACTGCTTGTCATTTCAGTAGCTGCTCATCTTTTAGCGATTCAGCTTGCAGTAACGCTAAATGAATAACCTACGTCATAAATGTTATGGTAAAGAAAAAGATCGAGACTGTCGGCATACAGTAATTGCAATAATACAAATAATCATCCACCGTTTTCGCGGTTAGGCACTCTTATTTTGACATTCTTTACGACAAAAATGTTCCTTCTTCCCATTACGGTTCGTGTGATTGAATCAAGCAGTGTTTACTTCACGCAGCATTAAAAACATCTTAGTATATTTTCAAATTGCCAAATTACCGAGGGTGTCATTGTAGTTATTGTAGTACAAAGCGTGCCTGCCGAAAGTTGCGTCCCCTGTCCTGTCGCGGGAGCGCGCTCCATTGAAAACGGCGGAGGGAAGCGTTTTCCTTTTTGAAACGGGTGAAAATGATTCTTCCTGCTGATGTAAACTTATAAAACGTGTCATACGAAACAGTACATGTTATAAGATACCATATTTTGCTAATATACAACTTACAAATAAATTAAAATAGATCGCGGTTCGTAAAACGTTTTATACCTACTATTTATCACACGCACGTTGATATTGATTGTATAGTATTCCTGTATTACTTTAGTGTTAAAGGCAGTTTGAGTGGTGGGGCTTGGTTAAAGACCATATCGTAATGTGATTTGCCAATGCATTGTTTAAAAACATAGGTTTCCATATTACTTTTAAAACATCTTTCACATTTTTAATTAATTTGTTTTAAGAGTATCCTACAGCACAAATATTAAGTATTACTGGATGAAATAGATTCAATGCAGTTGGCAGAGCTACAATGCTCTGTAGCTTGTAGTGTAACTTACTAGACTAAAACAGTAGCTTGGCTGTGGTTATGCTAATTTTAATCAGTAGCTTGTATCTTGTAGTAACTTCCCCCAGAACTAAATGAAATACTTAATAATGGAACCCTTATTACCATTAGAAACAAATATCAGTATTGTCTTTGTAAGTCCTTCTGGGTGGGAGTTTCCACCTAATCGCTTAAATATAAATGTAAATGCAAATTGTTCATCATTGCAGACCAGCTAGTCAGTTGTTGTATTTGTTGGTAATTAAAGTAATTAAAATTAATTTTAACAGTATTTTTATATTTTTTCTTAACAAATAAACTGTTTGTATTGTTTCACTATAAATGAATGACACTGTGTTTGCCCTGATTTAGCTCTAGACAGGAAACAGGTGCCCTCCACTCCATTGTTCCTGCTATTATGCCACCCGCAGAGAAATTATGCATTTTCAGTGAGTCATTTTGGATTTGCTATGAGCTAACCAGCGGAAGGAAGGATGAGGAGGAGAAGTATTGTGTGTTTAGGTTCAAAGATAAAGAATTATGACAAAGTTTGGGCTCGTTGCCCAGAGCTTTGCATTGTTTAAATCTTAAAGAGAGTCCTCACACCGGATCAGGAGATGCATGGTATTTGTTTTACCATTGGTAAAGGTAACATTTATTTATTAAATATTTTATTCAAAGAATGGTTTTATTGACATGACTTGACAAATTGTTGACACATTGAACACACTATTTCCAATGAAAAGAAATGTTTAATTTAATTTTAATTTATATAAAATAGGTCTTTGTCCAGCAAAAGATTATTCAATTTGACAACATTGATAATATTTTAATCCTCATCATCTATCTTTACATTTATTCTTCTTGGAACATTTGAGTCCTTGGCCTGCTTGGACCCCTAGACTATCACATCCCATAAACAATACACTTTTCCTTCAATCAAGATCATCAATAGAAAACTTTGAGCAGCTAGACATAATGTCAGGTTATGGGTTTAAAATAATTAGGCTCCAGGCCTTTTTAAATTAGTAGAGCAGAATCATTGTTAGTGCATAAGTAGCTAACATTCTTGGACTGTCATTTTCACACACACTATGAAAACATGACATCCATAGACCTACTGACATACATAAAAGCAAAAGTCTGTTCTCTTAATAACAATGCATGAAACAGATTGATGTTCTTCCACGGATTGATGGAAGAAATTAACATACAGATTCAGTCATCACATGCTATAATTTCAGCCACTTCAACTTTCACAGTTACACTCCAAAATGTTAAAATTCTAAGCCTTCCACCTTAATAAACCTGTCCTATTCCTTTTCAAACAACCTGCGCATTCTTTCTTCAAACTTTCCCACAACCCTCACTTCTCAGTTCATACAATTATCCCTTTTTATGTAAGAATATTCATCTTTATTTCTTAGAACACCTACCACTCCCCTCCCCCACATCGCCTCTACCTTACGATCCTCCATTGTTCAATGCTTTTTAATGATGGTAATGGAATGAGAACACTTAGCATGTCAATTAAATAATAAAATAGGAAGAAATATATAGTCAGCACGTCTAGTGCAGGAGAACTGCATTTCCGGAAGGCCTGGTTTGTTTTGGTTATAATGTGCTTCCCTGGAATGCAGTACTCCACCTCTTTTTAATAATGTTACAAAACTTAATTGGTAATACTTTTAGGCATTTCTCTTTATAGGGGGTTGGTTTCAGATTTCTTATCTGCAAAAATGGACTTACTTTGACCTGATTATATCATTAAAATCTAATACAGGCCACACTATTTGCACGTTTTAATTGTTAGCAGCTCTGCAGGGCCGCTGATCCAATCTTGTAAGGGTCTGCAAGCACCTTGTAACGGATCTTGGTGTTGGTAATAGCACCATGTTTCTGCCTCAGATGCAGCCTCAGTTGGCTCTTGTGGCGGAAGCGCAAATCACATTTCTCACACTGCAGGAGAGAGAGAGAAATAATTAATTAGGTTCATTTAATGAAACATCTATATTATACTGTACTGTTTCTATCCAGAGAGCTGAGGTTTAGGCTTTCATTTGTTATGTATATAATTATATAAGCTTTACTTTTCTATTTCTTTGTGTGTTCATGTACATATGTGTGTGGCTTTTTTACTCACGCTGTAGGGTTTCTCTCCAGTGTGAATACGCAGGTGGCTCTTCAGGGTCTGCAGATGACGGAAGCGTGTTCCACAGGTGTGGCATGGGTAGGGTTTTTCTCCAGTGTGGATTAGAACATGGGCACGCAGATGAGCAACCTGATAAAACAGGAAAAACACACAAACAAGTTATACTGCATCCCTCAGTGTCAAGCCACGCTTGTATCATGTTGCTAAGTTAATATATTAACAATAGTGAATATACAGACTAGAATACAGTACTTCTAGGCTTGTAATGTTAGCAATTAACTGATGAATCAAATTTGTTCGCTTTGTTATTTGCATACAACAGAGTGTAATGAAAATGCATTGCGATTGATATGCTTTAAACTAAAACCTAAGGCAGATATAGTGGAATCGTCCTCCACCTGGACAAATCGAGCTCCACAAGTGTCACAGCGGTAAGGTTTCTCTCCAGAATGGATGCGGGAATGGGTCTTTAGATTGGCCGGCCTGTTAAACTGGGCTCCACACACATTACAGCGGTATGGTTTATCTGTTAAAGAGACAGAATGATATGACTTTTAAGTAATGACCACTTGATATTTCACCTTGAGCTTTTGTGAGGAATTAATGGCACACCTGAGCAGGTAGTCCTGGTGTTTGCTTGGTTTCCTGAGTAACAGATCACTGGAGAATGGTTCTCAAGTTTGACTGGGAGATTCCCAAATGAGTTCTGTTTGGCAGCCTCAGGCATAGGGGAAGAATGGTGCTGATATCGGGAGCCGAAATCTATAATGGGATGATCACAAAAATAACTTAGTAGTTTTAGTATACATTATGCCAATGAATTATTCGTGTTTAGAGTTTAGAACAATGTAATAAATACAAAAGTCCTTTTTATATGGAAAGAAGAGAGATAAACGCAGCGCTGACCTCTAGTATCCTGGTTGACAGCAGTCATAAGTCCGCTGTAAGAGTCGGCTGTGTGAGGTGACAGTCCATGATGTGGGGTGAAGGGCATTTGAGGTGACTGAGGGATGCCACAAATTGGCGAAAGGCCTTGTCTGCAAGTGTAGGTGAAAAGATGTTTTTTTACTTGCAAACTCAGTTACCAATCCTGCATCATTAGGCATTTCATGATTACTGAGAATCAACATCAGATTTTAGCCGTTAAATATTTTAAAAATCTTCCATAGAATGCAAATATCATAAGAGGACTGTGACTTGTGCTATGAAGTCACAGCAACCTACATGCTGAGTCCTTGTTCAGTCCTTGCCCAAGCCATATTTGAAGGGGTGGGTGTGGTGTCTTTCGGATCGCTGATAGAGGGGGAGTGGTCAAACGTTTGCTGCTCCTCTGCTGTTCCCTCCTCTTTAATGGGTGTGGTGCAGTGAGGGTTGAGGACAATATATTTGTATTTCTTCCAGTTACAAGCTTTAGGGTCTGGAGTAGGTTTGGATTCAGAACGGGGCTGTAAAGGTAAAACAAAAAAATGTGTTGACTGTCAGTTCTTATAGACGGCAAAAGCTTAACGCAAATGTCCCGTCAATGGCTTCTAAAAAGCAGGGAGTAATAAATATTTCTTCTTCACAAAAATCCTTCATACCTTTAGTTTAGGTGAAACAATGCAGCCACTGGACTCTGTGGGAGAGTTGGGCTGCCCTCTGGACTGAGAAGGGCTGTCTGGGGATGGAGTGCTTGGGGAAGGGGAAAAGGACTCAGACTCTTTTTCATTCATACTCTTAAAAGTGAGATCAGACTCCACGCTCTCCCCTGGAACTCTGAAAAACAATGGACGATAATATGGATTAACACATAAAGTGCACTGATTATACAGTGATTATTATTGCAGCATTTTTCCCTCAAAGATGCAATTATTATTTACTCCATTTCTCCCTCTGATTAGCTTTTCAAAACCCAACCCATTTCTTTCAATCTCTCATTCTCACCTAGCTCTAGCTGGGCTGGGCTCCTCTTCCTCCGCTGCAGGTCTAGAAGGAGAGGAAGAAAAAGCCAGATGGGCTGGAGGAAATCTGCGACCAGATGTCACTATGCTCACATCAGGGCTTCTGGAGTCCAGCTCCACCAAAGGAGGACTCAAACAAACTTTTTCACTACAGGAAACATCACATGCACTCAGTCAGACATGACACAATCCCAAATCACATTAAAAATAAAAATGATACAGGTCAGTTCCTTTTGTCTCACCTGTTCTGCAAGAAAACTCGACAGGTGTCTGCAACGTGGTCCATCTGCAGGTAGGTGGCAGCAACGAGAACTCCGGGCACGGTGCGAGGGGTGAGGGGAAGGCGGGAGGTGTACATGAAGTCCAGCAGCAGGGACACACTGCCCGCATCCAGCCCCACCGGGAGGGACAGGGAGACCTCACAATCCTTTCCAGCACCGGCCTTGTAGCGGGAGAACAGGGAATAGAAGAAGCCACTAAGAGGAGAGACAAAAACAGAAAGTCAGTCCACACATAATGAGGAACGCTGGAACAGAACTGTAGAAATGAACATAATGAAATTATCGCAAAGAATCAGTGTCTCAGACAGAAAGATTTTCCAGATATGGGGTAAAAAGTTGAAGGAACATGTGGACGGCACATTAACAGCCTCTAGGGAATGAAGAATGACATAACTGTCTTAAAACAATGAGACAACCGACTCGAAAACAGGATCACTAACACAGGAAAGAGGAAGAGAGATGGGAAGGAGGATGAGAAAGAGAGAGAGAGAATGTCCCATATGTCGCGCCAATATCTGCTGACTGACCTGCATGCTATAAGCACTGCACAGTGGGCACGCAGCCGGGCACTGCCCACCAGCAGAGTGGCGTCTGTCAGAATGTCACGATGTCTCAGCTCGTTTAAATTGAGCAGGACGTCGTTGGAGTGGCGTGTGAATTCCTTCACGTATCCCTTCACCTCCACCACTTGGTCGGTGGAACAGCAACCTGGGGAATCCCGGTGACCCTCCATCCTCTGCATTTTGCTCATTGTCTAATCAAAAGTAACACATGCACATGTAACACACCCCGTTTCCATTGAATTTTGCACCTTTGCATAAAACCAATGTTATATCAATGAATTTGCCACAAATTTAATACAGTGTATTTAATTTTGCTCACCAAGATGTTTTGGAAATGGCTTTGAGAGAAATGTCTAGATGGATCTGCTTGGGGAGACCAGCTCCCTACTCGTACCTGCAAAGAAGAAGAGTTTACAACTGTGCTTAAAAGTGATTAGCTGAAATGGTATTTTTTTCAAATCTGTTGCATATTTTTACAGGAAAGCCTGACTTCATATCACAATTGATGAGCTTTCAAACAGAGAAAAATACCAACTACTGATGATTTCTAAGATTCTAAGACCATTTAGACAATCACATTAATATAATCAACTAAAATAACAATTTTAGAGTAAAAAAGTCATATTTTAAAAGCTGTCAAAGAAGATAAAAAAGACAGTGTAACATTCCAAGTCATTCAATTTATTCATAAAACAATCGCTCTACAAAACTCAAGCCCTTAAGATGATTTTTTTAAAAATTCAGTTTTATCTAAATTTTTTAAAATGTGAGTTTGTTTCCAACTGAAATTAAAATATATTAGCTTTTAAACTCATCTAGTTCTGCACAGTAGAGCTTCTGTCTGTTGCAACAGTGAGTTCTAGATTCCCAGACTTGCAACAAAAGATCTGCAACAAATGTTGAAAAACAAGTAAAATTATATTTCTTAAATATAAAATATCCGTCCTAAACTCACCCCGGCCAGCAGGGACGAGAACACACACTGCAGTGTCTTAGAGACCAATCTCTGCCTCTGTCTTTCCCACCGCCTGCACACAGATCTGTGCTTCCACCTTGAACAATTTTATTACTGAGCAGTGGAACTGGAGGGAGTCGACCCTTTATAACGTTATACAGGAAGCTCCATGCGGCTAAGGCCGCTCATTTCCTGTGCTGACTGAAGAATGGATTTTTACCCTGAATTGGGACCAGTTTCCTTTTCCTCAAAGACCTAGTTCTTAATGCGAAAACACAAATTAGAAAACCGACCCTGGATCTGCCTGAAAGGCAAATCTCTTTCCGGATCCTCTTTTCCTGCTTCCCTGGGCGGCCCACGCGCGCTGGAAGCAGAGCAGGAAAAGGCGCCGGGCCCCAATGTGTCTCAGGTATTTATAGTTGTGTATTAGGGCCTTTTCTGTTTTAACTCCCCTCCAGTGTAAAGTGATGACAGGAAATAGGGGGATTTTGTGTGTTTTTGATCTGCTGGCTTCTATTTCGTGTTTGTTTGTGCGCAGGAGAGGGAGCGTTTGCAGGAGTTGTGTTTATGTGCTAGATTGCGTGCACGTCTAAACAGCGGGTGTGTTGAGTGTGCGTGTCTAAGTGGCCGTGCGTGGGCACACATGCATTGTTGAAGGGTCAAAAGGTCCAACAACACTGTCCAGGAGTTCCCTTAACCAAAGCAAGCTCCCTGACCTTGTCTGACTCTCTCCAGGACGCAGGAGCCGGCCTAAGAGGAAGTTTTTAAAAAAGCATAAGAGAATTTACATTAACAACCTCTGCCCCAATTCCCCCACACAGAATCTACAACGCACAAAGAATAAAGACAAAATGATATCTTTGGATGTCAGATATTTGTTTAAGGAAAAATGCCAAACCATTTTTTAGTATTTAGTAATGTGGATTTCTCTTTTATTGTACCATAGAAGCTAAAATGTAATCAGACCAGTTCTGTTAGGCATGAAGTCTGCCTGACGGACCAAGAACCAGCCTCAAACTATAGATAATTGTTTTTTTGTTTTTTTTCTAATTTGCAGAATGACTTTTAAGTTGGAGATGTGCACTGTATTCTATATATCACATACACACACTTTTGGTTTAGAAGTGTGAAATGTCAAAAAGGTGTTTGTTTAAATTGCAGCACAAGCACAAAGTCTGTCTTAGAATTAGTTATCAATTCTTGACAGTAATTTCATATTTGCATTAGTATTTTGTTTCCATTGGTCAACTTTGCTGTTTGACTCAACTTTTTGTGGAGGTTACTCATGGAGGTTACTTTTTGGCACATTTTGACATGCACTCTTTCATACACACTTATCAAATCTTTCTTTACACTGTCACTGGCATCAGAGGGTTTGGACTCTTGTTCATGAGGTTAGAGATCCTTACAGAGGTTTGTGCATACTTGTATGTTGTTCTGAATAAGAAAGTCTTTTAAAAGAATAAAGTCATTGTAAATAGAAAATACTGATATTTGTGCTTTAGTTCTCAATTTATAGTGAGTGATCTTTAAAAATGCATTTAAAATGAGCTAAATCTGGAGCTCAGTTCTTGATTAAAACCATGACAACTATGGAGAAGGAATGCTAAGGGACATTAAGTCATTCCTTCCTATCCCACAGACTGTTATGACATTGACATGAGCTCATCCCAGTCCTCAGATCAGCATTACTATGAATTGTGGCTCCAGGTCCTGACCTCAGACTAGAAAATCCACTGTTAATGCATGCCAGGTCAGCAGGTGAAGTGAGATTATGCGCCCTGTGCACACCTCCTACAAGGGCCGCTGACAACCTCCGTCTGGCTTCCTGTCGACTGGATGTGTGTGTATGTTTAAGGTCTCTTGTTATGGGCAAAGTGAGGAAGGAAATAGGAAAATGAAAAAAAATTGGGCCTGAGCAGATACCCTTCTTTTACAAATGAAAAACAACCCAACAACACCTAAAGAAACGCAGAGCACAGATGTGCAGGAACCATGGAACACCCTCTCACTCTCCCCCCACCACCTCCACATCTCAACAACGCTTCCTGTAAGCAACACACACACACACACACAGACCATGAAACCCCTGTGCAGGACATCCGTCAATAAGGTTGAGCAGAGAATGAGACTGGGGATGTGGGGTCCACTTAGGTCTCCAATAAGTAGAAAACAAATGAGACGTTAGCTCGTCTTTGACACACTTACACAAGTTCATGGAGAGGTTGACACACATGTACATTAACAGACACATACACTCTCATGCACACAAATGTACTCTGGTGGCATGCTGAGTTCACCCTGTAAGCTGGTTCATTGATCTTTGATGTAGACCAATATACAGGACAGCATCCTGTAAAACAGCATCAGTTAAAAATAAAAACAGACATAATACATATTGTAATGTCACTTTATATTGATTAGGCGTACTATTTAATGTCGACTTAAGCTGAGGAATTCATTTATTCATTTAGTATTTAAGCCGCTTAATCTCTATCGGGGTCGCGGGGACTGGAGCCTATCCCGGGAACATGGCAGAGTCTAGAATTTAGTGCCCACTGTCAGAACATATGGAAGCAAAAAAACCCTACCAATTAATAATAATTTCTCATTTCATCCCCCAAATCCCTTTATGTTAGAAATTAAGATACCTCTTAATCCAACCCAGTGAAAAGAGCAAAATTGAAGTCAATAATATATAGGTAATATAATTTTACATGACAGGCAACAGGATATTGATTTTGGATATCCATTCCATGCTCGACTCAAAGAGTTGGATCAGTTATCAGTAACAGTGAGCAGATCTGTGGAGCTGTTGATTGATTCCAGTATCTTCCACATTGAAATGGAAGTTAGCAGTGCAGCAAATCCTTACAAAGCATCTCAAATACTTATTTGCTTGTGACTAAACACGTACTCAGCATGGTAATGTGAGTCGGAAGTATCTTTGGGGCTGAGGTGGTGAGTACATGAGCGTGTGTTTGTGCTGCTTTTGTTTTAATGGGGACCTAAATCAATAGTGCCTTTTGCCGCGAGAGGGAGAGAGAAGGGAAAAAAGAGAAAAAGAAAACAACAGAAGAAAAAAAACAGACGGAGATGTGGGTCTAGGGAACTTCCAGGCATTGTGCGAGTAACGGAAGAGAGGGGGCGGCCGAGGAAAAGTGAGAACATTACTGAAGGAGGTCCACCAATTAGCGGAAGCCATACAGTCTGTGCGACTGGCAGCAGCACCACTTTTATCCAGAGCTCTGTGTCTGGCTTAACGTCCTGCAGCACGCCCTGAGTAGGGTGAAGTTAATCTACTGTACATTCTCTCTGCTGCAGCCATACAACAGTTTTTGGCAGAAATCAGATTGTCAGTTGTTAATTTATTCAGTGTCCTATTCCTAATCACTGTTAATCTAATCTTTGATTTTTTTTACTTATTTAGATTATTTTTATGGGCTGGTCTTATGTGACTATGTGAGTTAGCACATGTTAATCGACAGAATCATGTAATATTTTTATCTATAGTCCGCAATTTAAAAAACACAGACATGATATGCACCACAAAAAATACATATATGGTTGTATTTATGTTGAGGCTGAATGATTCTTTTGACATAGATGCTGCAAAACTAATTATGCAATGAAATTCACTTATTTGTTTATGCCCTAAGGTCTTTGTATTTAAAAAGGTAAAACTTTAAAAAGACCTACAAACAGGAAAATAACAAATAGTGATTATTTTTACGACTATCACTGCAAGATCTGCTATTGCAGCTGCTGAAGCAATAGCTGTGCTTGTTATAAACCTATTCTTCCTCTTAAGGCTGTGTTTTGGACATATAAGGACATACACTGGGGCTATCCGGTGGGGGACTGGTTGGGAGGGAGTGTTGTTTGTCCTCTTTAGGAAGGTGACAGGAGGTGGGAATATGGAAAAAATGGCCAAGGAAAACAATAAAGAGAAATACTGAAAAGATGCTTCCTTTGGTGCAGAAGGGTGAGGGGTAATTGAGCATTGTGTGTGTGTGTGTGTGTGTGAGAGAGAGAGAGAAAGAGAGAGAGATGGTGAAACAGAAGCATGAGAAATAGATTACTCAGTACTTTTCCAGTGACTCAGATAGTCTTTGAAAGTGTGAAAATACTGAAAAGGAATGCATGAAGTGAGTGAGTAACTACTGCTGCAAATCCCATAAGGGAGGTTAGTTGTAGTTACCCTTATAGGCCACTGATTCCATAATGAAACCACTAATCAGTCTAAGAGCTTGCGTTAAACCTTCTCCCTCTAAACACGGTGATGATATTTCAGGTCAGAGTTCCCTCTTTTATAATCAACAGCGTGTTATTAATAGATGCTAACGCCACATAGTTCTTTTTTGTCTAAAGAAAAAAAGTATTTAAAGGAAAAATCCCCGTGAATAACAATACCCCATTCACATTCCTGTCAACAGTGGCCAATCTGGAATAAAATTGTGATGACAGCAATCTAATGATATAGATTTGTCCAGTTTAGACTTGAGTTCACTCTGATCCTTAAGAGACAAGAAAAGCTAACTATCCTTTTATATAAAAACGAACCACTTTCATATACACAGTCACAACTTCAACTAATAGTATGCATGAATAACATACTGATTAAATTTTGGAAGTAAGTATTTTGGGAAGGGGATGTCATGTCTGCACCATTGCCTAAAAACTGTAGTGTTTAACAATATTTGTCGTTTAAATCACTTTCTCATAACACAGATATGCATAAATTCGGTATGTGTACCTGATCACTGATGAATGAAGAATGTGAGTTCAGGTCTTTCAAGATTCAAATTGTATCCGTGACGTGTCCCCTCGCTGCCATGGTTACCTTTACTTCCTCGAATCCTCCAAGTGTCTATTCCCAGAACGTCCTGGAGACCGGCCCAATGTTGCCTTCTTGCAGGTAGATCACCTGGGAATACAGGTAATTTATTTTGCCGTGTATTGCCATACTTATTCAGATATAGAAACGTGCTATCATAAAGAGAGTTATATATACATTTATACCAAAATTTGGCCAAGCAAATGCATAAAATGCTGTATATCTTTTAGATCAATACGCATTCGCCAAAATTTCTCCTCCCCCGTTTAATGGTGCGTTCCGTTCAATCGGTCACGTGATCGAATCCCTCGCCGGCAGATCGGTGTTCGTCGGGCGCAAGTGTTCAATAGGATGCGCGCTTTCATGTTAAACAAGAACTAGATTTAAACTGTGAAGTTCGTATGCGAATTAGAGAAACATGTGTATTGAGGATGTTGTAGTCTACTAACGATCAAAAGGCCCGGAAACCTGTAATTTTTGTAATTGGTGTGTAATTGCTTGCAAAGAAAAGTAAACAGATGACTGTGTAAGTTCAGGTCACGTTTTCTTTTCAGCTTTGACAGTGGTATAAAATTTGTTCGTTAATAAAAGGTTATATCGCAATTGTCTGCAAAGTATAATTTACAGGGTTTTTTTTTGACATTTACTTTTACGGCACGTACATATGCTTTTTTTTCCGAGCGACGTGCATCGGTGTTTTGCAGTCCATCAAGAGGAACTGTTCATCACATTTGCAAAATTTGAAAGAAGACGACTTACATCATCAGCTAATGTTGAAAAATTAAAGCTGATGTTTAAAATTAAATTAAAGTTAGAATTTTGTCAAAATACTGTTATATATAAGTACGCACACACACACACACGATAATATATTATACTGACATAAAAACTTTTGAGTGCCCAAAATACACTGCGTTTAGGAATGTTTTTACTTATAAGCTCCCCTTATATTTTATATCATCTATATCCACCACATTGCTATCAATTAGAAGAGAGATTTTAAGCTTCACTTTTGTCATGTTAGTTTTTGATAAGTACTGTATGTGTCCATTTTACAGTGTAGAATTTCCACCGTATCTTTTTAAAATTTACTCACGTTTAGCACATAACCAATTATGGGTGTTTTAGTTAATAAGTTAGATTGTAAAATGTACTGTTTCACCGTCATCATTGCAAAGTGGGCATGCCCAATATCAGCATCGCAGGATGTCAAGATTAATTAAATCAAGCACATAATGTTACTTTTTCATTATATCAACTTTTTATTTGCAGAAAAAATCTCATGACTAATCCATATGATACGTTTCATGTGAATTACTCCTATTAAAGATTTTTTGGGTTAAGTTAAAGAAATTATGGCCTAATAAAAATAATAATAATAACATTTGATGCACTCAACAAAATCACAGCAAGCATTCTAACGCGATGTATTCTGTTTGAATTTTGCTCTACATTTATTAACAGATCAGTCTGCCACTGTATAAATGTGGGGATTAAGTCGACACGGGCGTCAGTTTCCCCCCCAGGAGATACGGATATGCGCCATCTGTCATTCCAATATGGGACACTTACGACCACCAAAACCCTTCAGCGCGTGCACGCGCGCGCGCACACAAACACACACACAGAGTATCCATCACCAGCTTACCTCACACGTTTGGAATGCTCACCATGGGCCTATGGCTGTAACCTACTGTCACCCGCAGGATCAACGGAAAAGTAGGTTACTGGAAGGAAATTTAGGAGTAGAAATTGTTCTGCCCTTAACGTGAAAGGAGACATGGCGAAGTAACGCAGGCCAGAGCTGCGGGAGTGTGTCCACAACGAGTCGGGATTTTGTTGTTGGAAGTGTGTTTGTGCTGGCGGCGAATATTTTCACGCGACGAGTTGAAGGCTACACTTAGTATGTTGATCAAAACCAGACGAATGTAACATTTAATGAACACTGTTGTCAAAATGTTGGATGACGGACAGATTGAGGGAGTTTGATGAGTTCTGGTGGTCGCGTTTTCTTCGTGTGTTGCACGCGGTCGGCTTTTACATTAAACTGTGAGATGCGATAGCAGATCTTGGGGGGGTTCGCAGACTTTAAGCAACTCGCGCTGCGCGTTTATTTGCTTTTTAAACAAGATACTTTAACGCAGAGATGTAGTACAACTCCTCGATGATTTCCTGTTAAATATTTTGTGATTATTTTGAAGATCGAGTCGATCCAGCTGTAAAGGAGTTGGATTAGCCCGCGTTTGCGAGAGGTAACGTTACGGAAATTGTTGCTTGTTCCTATTTATTTCCTGTACGATCCCGCGAGTCCTCTCCAAATCTGCGTCAGTGCCGCTGCCTCAAACGATTCGTCATTGAAATTTATTGATTAGATCGTGCTGTTATCAGTTTTTAATGTAGTTACAGCAGCAGGCTGTAGCTGTTCTGCCCACCAATGCTCAAGAGTGTAGTGGCCGACGTCGGTCCACTACCGGCAGAACATCTTGTCCGAGCAACATGTTGTTTCTTAATGTATTAACTTATGGTTTATAGACGTTTATTTAAAGAAATTGATGGAGAAAAATCAAAACAAAATATTTCGGCCCAACAAAAATCCTCGGCTTGGGAGTGAACGCCCTGACGGCTTCGGATACAGACCGGGTCGACGTGGTCACGATTTAACGTCGTCGTTGGTTCGACGCGGATTTGGACGTAGTTCCGAACAGGGAGGGTTAAACTGGCGTAGTTTGTGTTGGGATTTTGGTTTTATAGTTTTACTATTTGAATATACCACTCTGTAAAATTATATGTCGGTGATAAGGGATGTAAAGTTACACGTCAAGGGCAGTAAAACACTCTGGTGAGTGTTATAAATAAATACTGTTTGTGTTTAACGCTCACCGTCAGGGGGAAACTGAAGGGGCCTACTGCAGAAAGAAGGATTTCATAAATAATTTAAACCAAAAGCAGAGATTGCACCAATAAAATGATATGAACTAGACGTTTCTATTAGACAAGAAAGACTTTTGTCTTAATACAGACACTAAATTAAAAAAAAAACTACTGTTTTGTTGAAAAGACACCATAAGGAACATTTCAGCTAAGTTAAGCTGAACGTCATACTTCCTCAATAGGAATGGCCCCCTGCTTCTCCTTTTATTGGAGCTTTATTCAGAGATCCTTAAATCAGTGTAAACTGTCATATCAAATAAAAAATTCTTCTAGATTATTCATGGAAAATGGGAACCAATTGAAATACAAAAATGTAGTATGAGGTGTTTAATTGCCTTACTTCACTTTTCACATGCTCTGAAGTGCTTGAACACATTGTGATGCTGATGCTTCAGCAAAATAATGTGCTGTCCTACTTTATTATGAGGCCCGAATTTGTTGGGGTGGTAAATGTGAATCACATGATGATATTTAAACACACAGCAGTGATATGGTATGGGGTACAGACAGTACAATGAGCAATATAATACAGTAATGACCAAGAGCTTGCATGGCATGCAGTGCAAAGCTCAAAATGTGTGCTTGTCCAAGCTGTTTTTTCTCTATCAATATGGTGGACAAGGGTAATTGTACTTGTCCAGATGGATAAACAAAAAATTATAATTACACAATATTTCCTTATTCTCATGAAGAAGTTTGTACACAAAGGCTTATGTCTAAATATTTAACACAATGGCCATTGTGCCAATGAGGGACCAGGAGGAACTTTGCACCTGTGGGAACTGTGTATGTGTATGAGGCTGTTTTCTCGAGGACCCCTGGAATTCCCCTCTTGGTTGGAAATGGTTCCCTTTTCCTGCTTTTTAATTGAGAGTTTGTTGTTGTAGCAACTATGTTGCCATAGGAAACCCAGAAAGGATCATCCGTTCTTTCCTTGGTAACCATTTACTCACTTATACAAAGTAAAAGGCCTTGATGACACCTCCATTTGTGACCATACACAGTGGTGTAATTCTTGTTGATTGATTCATGATGTGGGACTACAATAAGCTGTAGTCATTTGCTTGAATAGTTCTACCACCTCTTTGACATTGCTCCATTGCCTTTCATATAATCTAGGCTAATTACTGGTTGATTTTAGCCACTCATAACATAACAGTTGTTCATTTTTTGTCATGCTAACAAAAACTCCCTTTGCTCTGCCAGCAGAAGTCCAATATGTCCGGTCCAACCTGGCTCCCTGTAAGAACTCTGGGTAGCCCAGAGAGGCCTTCACCCCAGATGCCACACTCTGGCCCTGCCTTCTACAGACCTCCTAAAATGAGTCCATCTGACCAAAGACCCAAATATGGCGTCTATGACCAAAATGGAGCAACAGGTGGAAACAGTGTACCTTCAAGATACATGGCTACTGGACCCTCAGGTGAAACCAACCAACTAGACCAGTTAATACTTGAATAAATGACAAAGTGCCATTAGAAATTAGACTAGAAATATTTATACATGTATGATGTTAACAGTATTATAATAATGTGTTCATGGCTATTTAGGTGGAAATATGCATCACCAGCACCTGGATGACCATTCAGGGTCATCATCCTACCACCATCTCTCCCCCAAAGCAAGTGAACATTATTATGGCCCAGGACACGGACCCAAAGATGATCACCTCTCCTGGAACCCACACATGACCAGTTATGACCACCATGTGAGTCAAAGCAGCAGTTTTTAATCTGATAAAAGTAATGTCCTGAAAAGAAGAGAAAGAGGTAGTGTTCACTATCACTGATATGATATTCATTATGACTGATAGAGAGATAGTGGAAATGTAAACTAAAACATTTTTTCTTTCACTCGAAGTTTTTACGTGTAACAATGCTTTTATGCCTTTTTTTTTCAATTCATAACCGTTTCATCTTATTTCTTGATTTTTTTTATATTATTACATATTATTTTTTTGCTTAAACTGTGAAATAGTTCATAATTGTGCATTGATTCTCTAATTTTCATTTGGTATACTCCTGAGAATGGATTAGATTTTAGTCACTTAAAATCTGAATGGAAGATATGTGACTAGGAACAAGATCTGTAAACAGGGTGAAGTGCATTATGAAGAGGGAACATTGTTCTTTGTTTTTTTTCCCCTCTCAGGCACGAGTTCCTGATAAACACCACTCTAGTATTGATGCAGAGATAGACTCTCTCACCTGCATGCTGGCTGATTTGGACAGCCACTCCCAAAGCACAAGCACACAGGTACAATGGGGAAAAAATTGTCACTTTCTTCATGTTAAAAATGTACTGTCATTGTTGATGATTGCAGAAAGTTAATATTCCACCTCACATGCTCTGGAACACCTAAGAACACCCAGAATAGTTTGATTTCTAAATGAAATTAGTATTTTAGCTAGTAAAGAATACAAGATATTACGATGCAGAGTGCAAGCAAAACACATTTTGGAATAGATTTTTTGTGTTTGAATATTCTTTTGCCAGACTGAAATATTTGAAAAACCAATATCAAAAGATTGTATGCATGCAATTATTATTTCTTCCCCCCAAAACATATGTATTTCTTTGGAGCCATTTTGGGCCACATTCACCAACTGTTTTTAATGTGAAATCTGGCATTTACCAATGTTTTCTTATTTAAGAGTTGCTTCTAGGTAAGAACATAAACTACAACTGTTGGAAAACACTGTTACGTAAATTTTATTGCATACATGTTTGTGCAAAACAAACTTTTTAAGCTTTTTTCAGTTCTACAGTTGTATGTACTATTTAAATGACTTAACTAAGAACCTTTTTAAGAAGAAACTTAAAAATGATGCCCAGTGTTCTTGCAAAAGTGTTCTTACTCCGTCTCTCCTCCCGCAGTTGTACGATAACGTGCCTTACAGCAAGCTCCCCAGCGAGTGCTACAAACCCTCCGGCCAGACGGTGATGCCGTCCCAAACCAGACCCTCCCCAGGTTACCCTCCTCATCCCCACAGTCAGTACCATCCCTCTCCTCCTTACATGTCCCCTTCCCAGCCTGACTATGTTTATCCATCCCACTCCTCCTCATCCTCCTCCCACAAGCCGTATCCCCAACCGGTGCCTGCTTCCTACACCACTGCCTCCACCCCAACGGGGCCACGCTTCAGCGTGCAAGTAAAAACCGCCCAACCTGTCACCTATTCCCAAAGTGGTCGACAGGCGGAACAGGCCTACACTCCACCTCCTCCCAGCCAGCATCCATCTCGATCGGCTCAACAAGAGCGGTCACATTACCCAGAAGCACCAGGGCAGGGGCATGGGTGGTACCAACCTCCACCACCCCCAGCTCAAGAGCCCCACGGTGACCCAGCAGCGTATAAGGGAGGATCGGGGGTGCTTCAAGGGCCGACAAGGGTGCAGGGTCCACCAGGGAAAAAAGGACAGGAGCAGGGGTCAGTAAGCCAACCAAGTAAGGTGAGTATTTCCTAGTGAGCTGAGATTTGTTTATACCAGCTGTACTTTGGGCCAATTTATACTATATTCTGTATACTATACTATTATATTTTTCACAATGTAAACACGCATGCTGCGTTTGTTAGCGCGCTTGACTCTCACAGGGAAGTTCAACATTCAGTAAATCTTTCCATTTATTGCAGACAAAACTTATATTTTAGCTGATAAATAACAAAAGCAACCAGCGTTTTACTCACACTACAGCCATTTACTTGATATTGTGCCGTGGCTCTCATATGGAATGCCCTAATGGATTTAAAAAATAATAATCAAAAATGAGTTATAAGCCAAAATGAGTTTTTTCTTTTTCCATTAATCAGGTTTTTTTTTTATTCTATAATGTTAGAGAATGAAAAATGGATATAGAAAAATGCATTATTTGTTAGTAAATAATTTTATTCTATATCCAGATGGATTCAGTATTTCCGCCTGCACTAACCTTATTTTTCTTTGTAGTACTAAGCCATAGATTGTCTCTGCATAATAACAACTCTGAATATGAATGTATTCATGTTCACAGTCTTGTGCAGACATCATTTTGGGAAAAATAAAATGGTTGTCTTTACAGAAGACTGTGTAGAATTACTTTTTTCGCAGTCAAACAACTACTCAGGAATCTATAAGGCATTTATATTGATAAAACCTCATCAATTCCCAACTTAATCATCGAAAAATGCTCTCTTTAGGGTTCTCTGAAGTTATGCTTCTTTAAAAAATGTTAATATTGAAATTATCTTAATCATTAGGAATATTAGATTACATCCGTTTTAAATGTAACTTTAAAAGTTTAATGCATGTTCTTTTCTTTGTCTGTTTTAAAACCAAGTAATTGATTTATTAAAAGGCCTTATTGATTTTGAGAGTAATTCTTAGTTGCATCTCTAATTTATATGCTGCATTGCTGTGTTACACCACCAGGGTCCAGTCTCGAGACCAGAGGAGGAGTTGGATCGACTGACCAAGAAGTTGGTGTATGACATGAATCACCCCCCGACTGAGGAATACTTTGGTATGACAAGTCTTTTACCATCTATAAAACCCATGATGAAAGCCATGAAGTTTAGTTTTGTATTTTTAATAATTTTTTATCTTGTCTGTTCTTAGTGATCATCATTAGTAATCATATTTATTCTCATCCCTCCTTCATTCTCAGGCCGCTGCGCAAGGTGTGGGGATAATGTTCTAGGTGATGGAAGTGGCTGCATTGCTATGGAGCAGGTGTTCCATGTGGAGTGTTTTACGTGTATTACCTGCCATGCTCGACTCAGAGGTCAGCCTTTCTATGCACTGGACAAAAAGAGCTACTGTGAGAGCTGTTACATTGTGAGTCTTTGGTTTTACAAGCATGTTTCTTTTTTTATTTCCTTTCTTTGTTTTTGCTTTGATTCTTTTACCTTTATTACTTGATTATTTGATATGGCCCTTCTTTCAGGATTTGGAACATTTTTGTGTTAACTTTTTTCTACTCTCAGTTTTCTGTCATTTACTCTCTGTCCTCTACTCCACTTTCTTCTCGGTGTTCAGCCTAATTGTTCCACGTAACAGCTTAGTGGAACTCAGGGTGTTGTTACACTTATCTCTTTCTTCCGGTTTATGCATTTTAAATGTTTCTCCATTGAGGTTGTATTGAAACCTTAGTTTCCGTTTTCACAATTACATATAGCATAAAGGACCCCAGAATTCCTTGGAAATTACTTCCTCAGGGTCTTACTTGCTTCTCTTTGGGTTGTTCTGCAGAGCACACTGGAACGCTGTTCCAAATGTTCTAACCCAATCCTGGATCGCATCCTGCGAGCGATGGGCAAGGCGTACCACCCGCGCTGCTTTACCTGTGTGGTGTGCGGCTGCTGTCTGGACGGTGTGCCCTTCACTGTAGACGCAACCTCCCAAATACACTGCATTGAGGATTTTCACAGGTGACCACAGGAACACTGATGAAGAAATAGTTGAGCTTTTAAAAGTTGGAGCTGTGTCACAAAATCTATTGAAAAGAAGAAGAGACAGCCTTGCTTGGACTTGTATATTGAAAATTAATAAATTATTGTAAATTAATTATATATTAGAGATATGATCAGCACAAATGATATGTAGATTGATATGAGCAGAGCAATTTTTCTAAATGACCAAGATATATTTACCATATTGGGCATTATGACTTTTAATCAGTATTGATATCACAAAAAATGAACATTTTACCTCGATTACAATAAAGAACAAAATGTATTTTTTAATTTTTTGCCCTTATGGTTCACTGACAAGATTTATACTGTAAATATGCTCATCTATTAAGCCTGTGATAATTTGTCAAATGAAAGAGTGCAAATCTTTGTTACAAAAAAATTAACTGAATTTTTAAAATGATCTAATTAACTATCATGGGCAGGATTACATTGATTACAGGTTCTGGATGTCAGTTTCGATAATTTTTTAATATTTAAAAAATACCATTAAGGCATCTTATACCACATACTTATACACACTACTGCCATATGTGGTTTGACGTTAAAAAACCGAAATTCACAGCTGCAACATTGTTGAGTTTTTTACACTTTTACATCTAGTTAGATATACACTTTTCGTAACTAATACCTTTGAAGGCCAATCTACATTTAGAGCTGTGTTATGCTATCACAATGCTGTCTGAAGGTGAAAATGAGAATGTTAGCTAAAAAGATCTGTTGCATTTGTAAACTAGACCAAAGAACAATGATTATTTGCTGCAGCCCTGCTCAGTCAGGATTAGATTACGTTGGAGGAGAATGGTTTGGTAACCAGTGCTGTAATTTGTGAAAGAAACTTATACCCTATTCATGCTTCCTTTGCAGGAAGTTTGCTCCGCGCTGCTCTGTGTGCGGCCAGCCCATAATGCCTGAGCCAGGCCAGGAGGAGACTGTGAGGATTGTGGCTTTAGATCGTAGTTTCCATGTCAACTGCTACGTGTGTGAGGTGCGAACCATAAAACTGGGATTCAAGTCATGATGCTTTTTTTGTTCATTACTTCACTATTTTGAGCATGTGAGAGAAAAGCCAGAAGACTAGCTGTTATACGTCTATAAAAGCATTTTTAGTCACAATTAAAAGTAAGGTACAGTTATTTGAATGCCAACTTTATATTTTTAGGTCATGAAACATGAAGCGTTATTTTTATTTGATTTATATTACGCATTTCATCTGAATTCAGCTTTACAGTAAGCAAGAAAAAGATAATAGAATCAGTAATAAGAAGAAGAAGAAAAATAGACTCTATATACTATATATAGCTTTAAAATAAAAAATATATATTTTTAAGTCATATCGCCCAGCCCTAGAACTCTTACACACACACACACACCCATACACACTACTATTTAAAAAGTATTAATAGATTGTTCAAAATAATTGAAACAAAACTCATGGGCAAGATGACGATGTTGTTTAGAGGTTCGGAATATCTAAATTCCAACAATTAATTCTAAATTAATTACCCAGCACTGAAATTAAGAGATTGGTTGTTTGGTTGTGTTCACAGGAGTGTGGCTTGCTTCTGTCCTCTGAGGGAGAGGGTAGAGGTTGCTACCCACTGGATGGACATATTCTCTGCAAGAGCTGCAGTGCCCGAAGAATCCAGGACCTCTCTGCCAAAATCTGCACTGATTGCTAATAACTCCCTTCTCTTTTTTTTTTCTTTCACACTCGCCCATGTGTGTCCACTTTTGTGCCTGTCCATTGTATTCATAGAGACGTCCCTCTGTTGCAAAACTGCCACTTGCCTCCTCCCTAATATTAGCAAACAACCAGGTAGTTCAATAATTTCCTCTATAAGCTGATTTATGCTTACTCAGGGTTTATAGATACACGGAACCTTGAATAGTATCCAAGTTGTAGTAAGATTTGCCGTGGAGGGAAATATTTGCCCCAAGAGTGTGTTTGGGTGGCATGGAGATGTATGTGTTTGTGTGCTTGGGTGCTTATTCTTGTGAATTGCTGATTTTTCAAAAAAAAAAAAACAACAGGGTTAGGGCTTGATCAGGGTACCTCTATACTTTCATGTTAAGAGACACTGCTGCTAAGAACCTGTACTTCAAACCTCTCAATATTTTTTCAAGTATCCGAATTAATCAGTACTTTTTCAAACTCAAATAGGATTTTTGATCGTATGGCCTATGGCAGAATTTCTATAATCTGCATATATTCTAGTTTAATTTTTGTACTGCTTGAACTCCTGTTCTGCAGTCAGCAAGGGTCATTTATCGTCTTTACCCAAGAACCGCAACCTAAAAAAATCTTAGTTCTCTGTCTAGAGTGGCTGTTGCTCTTCAGCACTAACTGTATTCTTGCCCTGCTGCCAAACGGCGTTAGATTTTACGACATTAAGTGTTCTAACACTTGAAAGGATCCTGATTACTCTTTGTGAAATCTAGAATTAAACCTTAAATCATAATGATCGTAATGGCAAATGACATGTCGTTTCGTCACTTGTTAATGCTGTTTTCTGTGCCAGTCTTAAAAGTAAAGTCCTGTAAGGTTATGGGTTTCTCAGACAGACAGACAGACAGACAAATGAAGGAAATGTAGCTAGTTGAAGGCGATTCATATGTGTTCTAATAGGTCACGCAGGTTGATGAAAATATGAAGTAGTCACTTGCTATGAACAGAGCTGCAATAAATAAATTGTTTGTAGATGAAGTTCGTAGTGTGAAAGAGATTTAGGGAGTAAAAGTTAACTGAGAGAACTGGTCCAGTTCAGCACCTTCTCAAAATGAGGCTGACATTTGCAGCTATTAAGATGGAAGAACCCTTTGGAAAATGAGGTTCCTAATGAATGTAGTCTGTTACTAAGATTAATAAAACAACTTTATTACATATTGCCTATTTCAGGAATTAATATTTGTATCCAGAATGTAAATCAGTTTAGTTTTCATGATGGACATGGGTGGCTAACTGTAAATTTATTGTTACTTGTTTCCTCCCTCCCTTTGTTTTTGTTGGCTGTCGTGTGCCATCCTTTCATTTACTTCTTTGCCAGGTATTATTTACTTTAGTATGCAACAGTGTCACATTTTCTAGTCACCTTAGCCTTTATTTGCCTCCTATTTTGGTTTAAATATGTTAGATGAAATATGCTACTTGTATATTTTTTTATTGTTATGCTATTTGGCCATTAAAGATGAACCTCATGTAATAGCTGCCATACACGTTGGGTGGTTAATTTATGAAACTGCAAATGAAATTTTTAATTGAGAGAGAAAAGAATGCAACTGTAAAGTGACACTGGGAAAAGTTCAAATATACATGCGCTGTTAGTCTAAGATACAACTTCTGACTTTCATTATTGGACTTTTTCTTTTGAATTTCTGTTGAAGATTGTGCCATCATGGACATTGACCCATTTTATTTCTTCACTTTTGTATCTTTTGGTTTTGTGTTACTGAGCATCCCGTAAACCTCTCAGCAGTGATGTGATTAAGTTTTCCCTCGTTGGATGTATTTCAATTTTTACTGTTGTGTAATAATGACCACACCGTCTGCTTGTTTTCACCCTTTTCAATGATGCTAATTGACCTGTCAAAGGTGCTGCAAAAGTTATAAATTGTGAATTTGGCATTCAAAAATGGAGTTTGTGTGTTCTTCTATCTGCTTTTTGATCATTTTAGGGGATGTCTGATGTCATAAGTCCATACATATTTACAGAAAATAAGTTGTTGGCTTATTTTTCTGACATATAGGTGAAAAATAATGGCAAGATAACAAATTCTAGTTACTGAGATATTTGGTTTATTCAGTTGAATGGAACAAAGTTGCATTTCAGAATGTTGTGAAATTGTTTAAACATAGTCTTAAATATAAATCAGATAAGCTTGTGACTCTTTCAGTGTGATAATTTCAAAGCCGTATTTGACACAATAAGCTTCAGGTCATGTTCTGGAAATAACATAAGAATTAAAGGCTTTTAACATTTAACCGATAACTATGCACAGAACAGACAAACTACAAGTTACAGGTTTGTTGTTGACCATATAGGCAAAATCATAAAAGACAAAAGTTTCCTCAAAATCGTTTTAGCATACTTAGAAAATTACTGTAATTTCGCAAATTTTTAATGGCAAAACTAACAGGAGGTGAATGTCTTCCAGAAGAAATTTCGGCATCCGGCTTTCCGTTCTCTCTGGGATAAAGGTAGCTGGCGGACAATGTCATTCCGCACATCCAGTCCATCTGCGACTGAGAGGACATCGTTTTCACTTGGATTTGCCAGTTCAGAAAGGAGCTTTAATAGCAGAATGCCTGAAATATCCTATCAAGAAAATGAGAAGAAATAGTTCTGATGGATTTGCACCATTGCATATACATTTGTCCTAAATGATATATTTTTCATTTTATTGTTTAATTGACCTCTTCTTGTCTGTGAAAGCAAAAAATCAATATATAGTCCTTATTGATGATTGCATGAGCATATGGCAAGTAATCCATAGTAGTTATAAGAGAGGAAGGAATCAAACAAGAACAGAAAAATAAATATAATTCTTGTAGAATAGTAATTATTCATCTATTTAAGAAATATAAAATACTTTATAAATATATTTCAGAAAATGATACAAATATATTGTCAATCATAAGTCAAATACAAGTAAATTGCTGGCTTACTATTAACTTAATAACTTGAAAACAATGCTTACAAATTCACGCATGCATATTCACAATGGTGAATGGTAAATGTGAGGAGCTAAATAATAATGCATGTTTAAAATAATATTAATAAAGGTTGCCTCATCATCATATAGTATACCCTACATTGGGATAAATTGGTGAATGGACTTTACAAAAGTATATTTTCCACATTTAAGCAACCACAATACATGACAGGCTGCTAAGCCAAGAACATCACTGAATTGTTTAGAACATACAGTACTCACCTCATTATCTTTGGGGGCCGACTCATTTTGCAGGAGCCGCAGTAGCTCTCCTCTGGGTGCTGCACCAGTCCGAGCCACCAAAGCAAGGACAAATAGAGCCAGCAACACTCTCTGCAACTGAAAAGACATCCTCCTGCACATCACTGAAACACAGGCCTGTAACCTCACCTGGGTCACTGATGACTGGTAGAACTAGCTGAGAACTAGCAAGAGGTGGATTATATACACTTCCATATACACGAGGGGGTGTTTGAGGTCTGACGTGTAAGAGGATGGTGTTTGTCGGGTGGTCACGAGTAAAGCAAGGCTCTGTGTTTGTATGTGGGAGGGGAAAGGTTATGATTTTGTGTGTGTGGATTTGCTCATAAGAGTAAGGAGGGTGGGTGTCAGGATGAAAGTCAGGGTATGGGGGGCATATCTCAGTGGGGAAAAACTCTGATAAGGTCATGCGAAAGTGTCAGTTTTACATCAGACATCCTAATATCAATACCATTGACTTGCCTTCAAGTGCATCACTCATCTTTTACAAATTTCTGCAGTGACATGTTGAAAAAAGTCAGAAAGTAATGTATCTCAAACAATACTTAAACTCTTGTCAGTGGTGCTAATGGTGGCTAAACAAAGGAGTGCACTGGCGTAGTGCCCTGTCAAGGCCAGAAGTACGTCACTTGTGATTAAGTGTAAAGTGCGTTTGCATGTCTTGCTCTCTGCATGAGACCCTTGTTACACAACTCTGCTAATGACGAGAAGTGACTCAAATGTTAATTAGTCTGCATGCCCACTGCACCCCCATAACGCTCTACCTTGTAGACTTGCCAGATGACTACAAAGACATAGATGCTCACATACCCTTGCCTAAACCTATCACGACCTGACATTTAATAACTATATAAAAACAGACAATTCTGTCAGTCAACAAATTGTAACCACTTGATATCTCACTGGATAGAATGTTTATTGCAAAAGCATTGAAATCATTATAAAATAATCTCGACAATGTAAAAGAAAGAAAAAAATATTCAGCTGAATACCCAAAATTATTATGCAAAAATATGAGTGGCTGTATGGTTACGAAAAAGATGCTGTGTTATGCTTTGATGATGCTATGTTCTGTAAGCTTTTTATGTATCAAGGTACATACATAAACAAACCATATGTACATACAGGCTTTTCATAGACACAGTATATAAATAACTGAAGGAGTAATGAGACCGTGATAGATAAATGTGCCAGTTTCCCATATGTGCAAAAAATATGAGAGGCTGTATGGCTAAAAAAAAAGATACTGTTATTATGTCTTGTACAAAATGATGTGATTGATGCAATTTGGTAAAAAATATGCAGTAGTCCTTTAGCTCTCCTCTTTCTTCATCCAGCAGTGAGCAGGTATCTTAGTGATGTGATGGACAGTTTCATAGCCTGGTCTTCCCATTTCGATGATTTGCTTAAATTGAGATGGTTTTTTTATGGCTTCACCCATTACTTTAAACAATCTTAAATATTTAATGTAATTCACACCCATTTCAGATTCCAACCTTTCAATCCCTAATTATCCTGATGACTCAGCTTCTCCTGACCATTAACATTTACTCAGAGGCCATATCAAAGGCATAGGGATCATTCTGAGTACATAGGCTAAGGGCCAAAAGCATATACTGTAAACCTTTAAGTTTTCCACATAAATGTTGGAACTTATGAGGACCAATTCTTAAAGCTTAATTAATAAAGTTGATCTTTCTTTCAAGAGACACTCAGGTCCTCACAACCTCATAAATCATACACACACACACACCCACAGTGTTGTCTTGCTGTCTTTGTGAGGTCCTTCCACAAAGCTTTTTGGACCAGTTCTCACATACCAAAATGTCCCCACAAAGCCATAAAAATTGGACAAATAATACATTTTCCTATCTTCTCATAGACCCTCCTCCCCCAGCCACACACAATGAACTACTAAAATTAGATTATAACAATGTTCTCTTCAAACCTTTAAGTTTTCCACATAAATGTTGGAACTTATGAGGACCAATTTTTAAAGCTTAATTAATAAAGTTGATCTTTCTTTCAAGAGACACTCAGGTCCTCACAACCTCTTAAATCACACACACGCACACACACAGTGTTGTCTTGCTGTCTTTGTGAGGTCCTTCCACAAAACTTTTTGGACTAGTTCTCACATACCAAAAAGTTCCCCAACAAAGCCATAAAAATTGGACAAATAATACATTTTCCTATCTTCTCATAGACCCTCCTCCCCCAGCCACACACAATGAACTACTAAAATTAGATTATAACAATGTTCTCTTCAAACCTTTAAGTTTTCCACATAAATGTTGGAACTTATGAGGACCAATTTTTAAAGCTTAATTAATAAAGTTGATCTTTCTTTCAAGAGACACTCAGGTCCTCACAACCTCTTAAATCACACACACGCACACACACAGTGTTGTCTTGCTGTCTTTGTGAGGTCCTTCCACAAAGCTTTTTGGACTAGTTCTCACATACCAAAAAGTTCCCCAACAAAGCCATAAAAATTGGACAAATAATAAATTTTCCTATCTTCTCATAGACCCTCTTCCCCCAGCCACACACAATGAAGTACTAAAAGTAGATTATAACAGTGTTCTCTTCAAAGTGTAAATGTAGCAGCAGTACCGCTAAGAAAGGGAAACAATTCTATTCTAATTGCACATTTTATATTTGTTCAAGATGACTTGCTAGATGTGGAATAAAACTAATTTTCAGCGCCCTTTTTGGTTGTCTCTCCCTAGATGGCACTAGATGGCACGGTTTGCTTAATTTCATCTTAAGCAATGTGAAATGATGAAAGCGGTCAGAAATTTCAAAAAGTATCAGATCCAGGATCCAATAAATAGCGTCCGACTATTAAAAGTAGTCATTAGCGTTTTTTACTTTAGCCCACTATTCACTTAGAGCCAGATATTCATTTTCGCCCTAACGCTTTTAAACTAGAATTTTGCGTCACTTTACAGTTTCCGGTGTATGACGGAAGTCGCGTACGAGAGCGCGCAGCTGAAGTTTGCGGTCCTTAGCTAATGGCAGTAGTTGTTGTTTTTGTTTAAGTGTTGTTGTTATTGTGTGGTTGAAAATGTCCGATACATGGAGCAGCATCCAGGCGCACAAAAAGCAGTTGGACTCGCTGCGGGAGAGACTCCAGAGGCGGAGGAAAGACACAACACAACTCGGCATCGGTATGGTTCGGAGGAAGCTATTATACAGTTAGCAACCTAGCGTGGAACTAAACCTGATCACAAGACAATTTATATGTACAGAAATCGCTGAATTGGTTGTGGTTCATTGTGCTCAAAGAAGTAAAGAAGACAAGAAAACAATAAACAACACATAGTAATTAGCGAGCGCAGTAGCAAGAATGAATGAATGAACGAACGAACAAGACGCACACAGTGTGTCTAAACATGTTCAACGCTCAGTTTGTGTAAGAATAAAATGTGCAGAGAGCGTGCGACAATTAAATAAGCAGTACGATTGCAGCGACGTGAAAAAAGCAACCAAATTAACAGATGCAGAGTAACTGTAGTGAAACATGATTGTTGTAGTGCAACATTACTGATGTAGTAATGTTGAAAATGGGACAGTCATTAGTGGTAGGATTAGTGGTAGAACTACCACTACTGGGCTTCGGAGCAATACCCTTAACCCCAAGTTGCATAAGAAAGACTAAGAGTGTCATTAAGTGGCCTTACAAGTAAGGTTGACCATATTAAATAATAATGATGAATTGGATATTATTTCAGTAGATGATAATCATTCAGTGAATGGCTAAAGTAATTATGCGTGCATTGTTTAAAATCTCTCTTTCTTTCACACCCACCTGCTCTTACTTTTTTTTCCCAGAGGTTGGCGGAGCTGAAGGGACAACCACACGTAGTGATAGTCCTGGGCCGCCTGTCCAAACCCCCACGCAGGTGGAGGTGGAGCGCCCTCCTGACCCGGAATTAGAAAGACGACTTCTGGGATACTTGGCTGAACTGAGTCTGTCACTCCCCACTGACTCTCTCACCATCACTAACCAGCTCAACTCTGTATGTTGGGAAATATAAATGAGCTTGCTTCATATGCTTACTTTCTTAGTATATAAAGCAAATAAAAAGTTCTTTTCTTTCCCCTTCATCTTTCTCTTTTTGTCCCACAGTCTGAATCACCAGTATCCCATGCCTCTATTCAGAGTCTTTTGCTTAAATTTTCGGCTCAAGAGTTGATTGAGGTCCGGCAGCCAACTGTGACTGCGTCGTCGTCGTCGTCTTCATCGTCTACCTTAGTAATCTCTGTTGATCATACCAAAGTATGGGCGATGATTGGTGGCTCTGCTACCCAGCCTCAAAGAGCTGGTGTCAAAAGGAAAGGAGATGAAGTCATCCACCAAAAACGGGCTCCAGGCTCAGCCCCTTTACTTCAGCGTCCTTCTTCACCATCCAAACCCTCATCCACCTCTGGGTCACAACTGACAGGAACTTCTGAATGGAAGCCAGGAAGTGGAGGAGGTGGTGCCGAGAAGAAAGGGCGAACAAATAAGGGGAAAGCGTCTCACTTGGATATGGAGATAGAGAGCCTACTGAGTCAGCAGTCGACTAAGGAGCAACAAAGCAAAAAGGTATGAACTGCTGCTCGCTGAAGATGTGTTACTGAGCTCTCTGTGTAAAGCAGAACTAGTCTTTTTCTGTCCTGCAAGAGTGTGTCCATCCTGCAGAACCCTGGATGTTAATCATTAGTTACTGGTTAGATAGGATGAAAACTAGAGATGGGCAGTACACGGGTGCCATGGTCATTATCGGTGGGATTGCCAAAGATACGGATTGCACTGTACCATTGAGTCAACAGTCTAATTATACAGCTTATTTATTTACAAAAATCTAGTTATTTCTTCAAATCTTCATCTGTAGTCTGGATGTTTTTCCCTTATACAGTAAATGTAACTAGTTGATGAGCATTGTGTGCATTTTTTATTAAACATGCTCTGACACAGAGCAAGAGACAAAGTGATGCTCCGACCAAAATCCAGAACATGCTGTTTCTTTCAAAACATGGAAAAAGGAATTCCGTCTGAAAATGGTGATATATTAAATATGCCGACCAGGAGTGTCTGATTTCAAGGAGAGCTATGTATGCTATATACTGTATACTATATGTCTACCTGTGTTTGTGGGGCAGATGAGCAGGGAGATTCTCGAGCTGCTGAACACTAGCTCAGCCCGGGAGCAATCTATAGTGGAGAAGTTCCGGTCACGAGGTCGGGCTCAGGTGCAGGAGTTTTGTGATCACGGAACTAAAGAGGAGTGTATGCGATATGGAGACACACCGCAGCCCTGCAGCAAGCTGCACTTCAGGTGAGTTCCACAAAACCACGTAACCCTTATATTAATTTCTGATTATAACATTGCTGATTTACGTCAGCATTTCTACACCTTTGAAGTTGATTATTTCTTATTTTGTAATACAAAGAGAATTATTGCATTCATCCCGGGTTGAAATAAATTCATGTGGCTTCTGCAGGCGAATCATTAACAAGCACACAGACGAGAGCCTCGGCGACTGCTCCTTCCTAAACACGTGCTTCCATATGGACACTTGCAAATATGTGCACTATGAGATCGACAGCCCCCCTGAGGCTGAGAGCGGGGCCCTGGGGCCACAGGCCGGGGCCACTGAGCTGAGCCTGCATGCTGGAGACTGCGATAGTGATGTGGGGAAATTGTTCCCTGCTCAGGTAAGAAACCTACAGTGCTGTTTAGAGAAACTGACTTTAAACGTTCTCTCATACAGAACTACATCCTTCAGCGCTTAGTTGTTGGTGTAGGAGCCATTTATACTTTTTAAGTTGCAGGTGTGTTGGTACTAACTATTTTAGCCACTGGGGGGGTGTATTGCACTGGGTAAGTTGGTCACATGAACCATGGGTGGCCTCCACAGACGGGTACCAGCAATCATCTTGTTCTCTTGCCCCAGCTGCAACCCACTTTTTATATTCTTTTTCATGGGGGGGAAAAAATCATTCTCTTAGCCACAAGATGGGGCGCCACCATTAAGAAGAACTCTGTTGTTACTTTTCTTGTGCCATACTGCCAGATTCTTAGTTAAAATATTCACAGGGATCTTAATTTGATGTCTGAGTCCATTGGGAGATTCAGAGTCCTTGCTTAAAATATCTGCTCCCAATTTTTTTGTGTGAGCATTTGATTATTTAAAGTCAACTTGTGGCGTTCTCTAACTACAAGCAGATTTTTCTTTGGAGGCTGCTGTCAGACGTGATGAGACATGTTTACAACAGATGAAACGATTACATTTTAGATTTATGCTGGTTTCAAGTGGTTGTCGAGGATTGTGTGTTTGACTCATGGCTATTTTGAGTCTATTTGACTCTTTACTGTGAAACTTGACAATATGGTATTGTGTGTTAGCCTAAAATAAAAAATTGAGATGAGCCTTCCTTCTAAATTTGCCTAAGAATATGAAATTTCAGTATTTTTTCTTATCAATTTTTACTCAAAGTCACATTGTTTTTATCTTTAGTTAATAAGTTCTAATTGCACAGACATAGATTAAATTTAATGTGTAGAGTATAGACTACTTTAGTAGATTTGATTTTTTTTTTTAAGTTTTAAAATGTTCTTATTTTCATACTTTCCTTTATGCCTATTGCTATTGTCATTGCTTTCCTTAGTGGATCTGCTGTGATATACGTTATCTGGACGTGTCCATCCTGGGCAAGTTTGCCGTGGTGATGGCAGACCCACCGTGGGACATCCACATGGAGCTTCCATACGGAACGCTGACCGATGATGAGATGAGAAAACTCAACATTCCCATTCTGCAGGACGATGGCTTCCTGTTCCTCTGGGTCACTGGAAGGTATAAATAGCAGTTTAATAACATTATTAAAACCTAATTATAATCTGAATGTACTTACTTTAAATGATCGTTTTTCTGTGTCACGTTCCGTTTCCGTTGCTGTAGATGTAGGCAGAGGTTTTAGTGAAGAATCTTGTAGTGGCATATTTAGAAGAACATTGCCAAACAATCTGTGCCAAAATTCTACTTCCCAGACAGGATTGCCTGCGCTGCCATTTTGCCTGATTTATTGTAACTTCATAGCTTCCCTTACATATAAGGAGTGGTTTTTAAGATGTAAACTTCTGAATTGATTCTCCTTTTTCCAGAGCTATGGAGCTTGGCAGAGAATGTTTAAGCCTCTGGGGGTAAGTACACCTATGTTTTGGGGAAAGAAAAGTATTCAGAGCTAAAATGTCAGAAAAATATTCCACTAACCTCTCTCACTACCCCTCTCCTCTCCTCTCCTCTCTCTCTCTCTCTCGGTCTCTCTTTTTTTAGTTATGAGCATGTCGATGAGATCATTTGGGTGAAGACCAACCAGCTCCAGCGGATCATTCGCACAGGGAGAACTGGACACTGGCTGAACCACGGCAAAGAGCACTGCTTGGTGTGTCTTACTGCTTATTACTGCTTATTTTAGTGTTTTGTCTTGTTTGTTCTGCAGACTTATGCACTCTGCCTACTTTTGGTAACAGGTTGGGGTAAAAGGAAATCCTCAGGGATTCAACAGAGGTCTGGACTGCGATGTTATTGTGGCAGAGGTAGTTAATAAAATCGCATTTTAACTTTCATAAAAAATACATTATCTTTCATTAGTTCATTATCATTCTAATGACTGTTTTACCTTAGGTGCGCTCCACCAGCCACAAACCGGATGAGATTTATGGCATGATTGAGCGTTTATCCCCAGGAACTAGAAAGATCGAACTGTTTGGCAGACCCCATAACGTCCAGCCGAACTGGTAAATATGCATGGTTGCATGGTTACTTGGTTATTTCAGATGTTTACACAGATATTTTTTGGTTTTTCTGCATTCTCTAATGACTTTTATCCATGTTTTGATTTCCAGGGTAACTTTAGGGAATCAGTTGGATGGTATTCATTTATTGGACCCCGATGTAGTGGCTCGCTTCAAAAAGCGCTATCCAGATGGTGTTATTTCCAAACCCAAAAACATGTGAAGACACGGCCTGCTCAGGCTTACAACTGATCAGATCCTCTCAGACAAGTTGTAAAGACATTTAAAGGCTGAAGGCCCCCCCCCGTTGTTAGGTTTTTAATAAAATAAGTGTAAATGATATTTTTTGTCTCTGTATTTTTAGGAAGTGTTTCACAATTTTGGAAATTGTCCAGTGGCATGTGCAGGCAATAAAATGACTTTTCCAAGAGTTCTACGAACAATAATAAAACTTCTAACCCTAGCTGTTTACCCATTTCCAAATGGGTAATATTGAGCCAGCAGTCAAAATGCTGTTTAACCCATAATGGATTGATGCATTACCCTGTATGCAATTTTATCAAGAGTAATCCTTCAGATTTGTTAAATTCTTGCTTAAAGTGAAATTAGCAGTATATTCTTAAAAAGTTGTGTAGGTGTTTTTAACACTGTACTGCAATAATTTCGGAATTCACATCACAAGCCGTTTCCAAACAGTGCTCTCTTGCTGTATTTGAAAGTGAAAATGAGTGAATATTTGTCATTGTGAACACCACACAGTGCACCACAATGAAAGTTCAGTAAGTTTAAATGTCACCTTTGCATTTGACTCATCCGTGAAGGAGCAGTGGGCAGTTAAAATGGGCAGTGCCCGGGGAGCAGTGCTTGGGGACGGTACCTTGCTCATGAGTACCTCTGTGGTAACTTTACCGGTCTATTTAAATTGGACAATGGATAACAGTCCATGACAGCAGACAGTCATCTGCTGCTCCAACATGGATATTTACCTTTCTGAATTAATGGTATTTTACTTAACAAATGTGCACGTTTCCCAAGGCATGGATATATGCTGAAGTTCCATGAAATCTCACACTGAGAAATATCTTTTGCAGCTTTTTAACAGTTTTGTGCAAAGCGCAAAACCATCCTAGCTTGTAAAAGGCCAAACATTTTGTAGATGCTTCTTTTACACCCTATCATTATAGTGTCATGCTGTACCATAAATTTGCCTGGAATGTTACAAACAGATTTAAAAAATAGAGAGGTAAATAGGCCTCTGTACGAGCTTTTGTGAAATGTGTTGCAGTCGTCAAATTTGGATTAACATCTATTTATAAAATTAAAGTAAGGATAAGGCAAAATATACATCTATATAGTGTTTTTAGTCAAATAGACATAAAAGAAAGATCATTTAAAAGATCATTTACATACACATATACCATTTATTATTTACATATAAAATTGAGCATAATCTTTTAAACATTTAACATGTTCTTTTTTAGTTTTTTTTTTGTTTTTTACCAATTGAATCAGTTAAAAGACATTAATAATTTCTGTGCATATTGGCAAACAGTCACAGATACTAAACATGGTTTGTGAGTATACTTACAAAAGTTAATTAATGTTGGAATTACTGAATTAATATATTGCTGTTTTATCACGTCACTGATACCTTTAAAAACAATGATGTAATCAATATCATAAACCTTGAACTCAAATACAGTTTTACATACTGTATTTAACACCTTCGCTCTTATGGTGTCTGCAGCAAGTCTGAGCACTAAGGACTAGCCTATGCAAGATATAAAAAGGCACTTCCAAGATTTAATTACAAAATATATGCGTTAAGGTTTTGTTCAAAAATGTTTTGAGTGACTGACGGTGGCAATGTGAAAAATGAACCATGGTACAACGTAACAAAAAACATTTCTGGAATTCTGAGTACCAAAGCATTGTTGAAAAGATTTCAAGCTAAGCAAAAATAACAGAAGCAGAATATAGAAACCACTTTCTGTACTCTTGTAAACAGCTAATAAAAGCAGCCAGGACCATGTTTTCCTGTTTTTCATGATGATATGAATATTCGTCTGCATTTAGAAGTCATCCTGATGGCTAATTGGCAATGAGACACCAAATTATCCCCTTTTCCATCATCACCACAGTTAGTATTTCGGGGGTTAAAGTTCATTTTCTGTAGCATGGCAACTAAAAGTTAATATGTAGCGTCCACTTCATTAATGTTGCTGTCCATCTGGTGCCTGAAGGAAACCCGGGCCTTCTGGGAAGAAAATGCCTGACCGCCCAGATTACTTCCACTGTCACCTTCGCTGCTCATCGAGGTCGTGGAGGAGAGACGTGGTTTCTGCTCTTCTTTTTCAACTATTGGGTTTTAAAAGGATCAAATGCATTAGGACACTTCAATTAGGGCTGAACAATGAAATAATTAAACAATCATGATCATTTTTGCAACTCTTCTCCCAATATTGCATCTTGTAGACGGAGGTCTTGTAAAGCCAATTTGCCTCCTTCGTGCCAGTGCAAAGCATATGCACTTCAGCTTTGTTGTTTTGTTTTTCCTCTTACCTGTCTCAGGAGGACACTGTTTGTTCTTGCATCTTTCTTTGCAGCGCCTGTAGAAGGGGAAGCACAGGAGGACCTTCACACCCATTCCTCCAGGAGGCACTAAGAGATAAGAGGGGGACATGATCAGTGTTGATCTAACACACCATGCTCGTATCACCTTTTCATCTCCAACATCTTGATTGTGTTAATGAACAACGAGTGCAAACCATTGTTAAATGATGATCTGTTTATGGCTGTCATACTAGTGATGGGATGAAACCAAATGAGTAGGTGTTAATCTAATTTAATCGCTGCCCGGCTTCTAAACCACCTTCAGGACAATAGGCGTGGCAGTGCGTTGGCTCCCCTGTTATATCTAATCCTGTGAATCAACGTCATCGTACTCAGCAGACAATGTGCTGGCAACCCAGGCCCTGGCATTAGCTAACACAGTAGGCAATGTTCCCGTGACATGTCGGCAAATCCTGTGATGATACAGGTGGGAGTCATTAATCCAGACTGATCTCACCAGTCTGCAAAATGTTCAGTTGTGCTGGTTTACATTTAAATATGAGCAGAAATTTGTATGGGCACATAAATATTTTCAAATTCATGTGTACTCAAGTCTAACCTATACTATTGTTGTATATAAATGTCTAAATCCCTCTTGCACGTATGATTATGACATATTTAACATATACATGACAATTTTCAGTAAGTTGAAATTTTAAATGGCAAGTAATGCTGTTGTTGTTTTGTTAAGAGGATGCTTGACAGTATGAAATCATCCAGACTACATTTTGGGGGAAAATATGACTAGATAGTGCTGACGTAATTCTCAAAAACATACATGCCAGCACATGACTTCAAGCTCTTTGTTTTTCCTTCTACCTTTCCTCTACCTTCTGTAACCTGGCAGTGCCAATTAAAAGTGCAAAAATGTCAATAGGACTAAAAATGAATAAAGTTACAAATTCTATTTTACTTTCATTCACTATTACCCATACTTGTGTCTTGGATCCTTTTGAAGTGAGTGATTATTTGTCAATGTGAACACACCACAGCACAGCGCACAGCGCACCACAACCAAATGTGACCTCTGCATTTGACCCATCCGTGAGGGAGCAGTGGGCAGCCAACATGGGTAGCACATGGGGAGCAGTGCTTGGGGACGGTACCTTGCTCATGAGTACCTCAGTGGTAATTTTACCGGTCTATTTAAATTGGACCATGGATGACAGTCCATGACAGCAGACAGATGACAGCAGACAATCTGCTGCTGCTCCAACATGGATATTTACCTTTCTGAATTAATGGTATTTTACTTAACAAATGTGCACGTTTCCCAAGGCATGGATATATGCTGAAGGGATTCAAACCGGCGACCTTCTGATCACGGGGCGAACACTCCCTCCAGTTATGCCGCCATCTCTCCCTTTAAGCTCACAATGACAATAATTTGTAAGCATTTCTAAAACAACAATACTACATGCTTCTATTACTTTGTGCCACATTATTAATGATGGCAAGGTCAAATGCAAGATCAGTGTATTAATTGTAATCTGCCTCTGGACACACGTGCAGCTCTCTTATTTCATACCCATAATATAACACAGACATACTATGTGTAGACTGCCCGGTCAGTGGTTCAGGATTATAGGCCGCTTTTCTTACTGCTCGCAGCAGTGTTTACTGACGAGGGATACAGTCCAGAACAGATGAGAAGGATGGTAAAATATATCACAACTAGAAGCTTCAAGACTAGAAAGACGATTTTCTCTGGCCCCATTGTATTTTAGCAGCGCAGGGATCTATCTATGAGTCCCAAGATGACATAATATACCTGTGGTTCTGTATAGAGTTGCTTTGCAACTGAAGGGGTCATTTATTTAATAGCCAACAACACTGAGGTTTTTCACAAACAGAACCTCAGCGTGACTACATACATGGCAGCCTTCCCACGCTACTGACCTGAGTGGTGCTGCACGCTACATATTTGGCTTGAAGTGCTCTGTCGTTTTCATAGGTTATGTAAACCAAAAGGGAGGAATTCAACTTGACATTTTCCAAGCAGATTTCCAAAGTTTACTCACAACACATTGCCACACCTGTGCTTCCTCGCCTAGATTTTTCTGAGAATCCCAAGGCAAGTCCCACTAAATACCCTCTTAAAATGACTTTTATTAGAAACTATCTTTTACCTAGTCACACAGGAAACTTTATTAATACTACATAGATGTGCGAGTACACCATGTAACTATGTTCTTGCCCTCCATGAACTTTTTTCCCAATAAAATGGTCAATGTGTTTACATACACGTTAAGCACAAAGTGCTGCACGTGGTCTTTATGCCTATGAGAACAAATGAATCATAAGCTAACTAAAACCAGAAAATCCATAAAATGATGTTAGGACCATAAAAACTGAATCAGAAAAAGATTCTGCAGTTAGATCACTAATGTATTACACATGCTGAAAAACATCCTTCGTAGTTTCCAACTCTGTATTTTCTGTTCTGTGGTGTTCATGGCTCAGTGGGTAATAGATCTCAAGAAGTGTTGCTCTGTAACCATGTGGCTTCATGCCTGGTTTGACCCTTCACTATCAGGCACTGAGACAAAATGTATGGGCTAAAAAAAATTACCCTGCATGTAGAAAGTGATACTCTTTATATTCTGTACTCGAGCATTTCTGAGGCTTGAAGTGCAGTGTTTAACTAATAATAACAAGTGAGAAGAATAGGCACTCAAGGCACTTAAAAAGTGATTTGCAGTGTTCTCCGCTTCCAACACTGTCTGGGGATGTTAAAAAGTGCTACAAAGGAATAGACAGGAGCACAGAAATATATAATTTTGTTATTTGATATATGTTATTCGGTAATTTTTGAGCTAGCCATTACATGTTAACTCTGACCCATAAATTTAACCCTCCCTGTATTGTCAGACCTGTCATGTGTTTCAGCTCATGCCCAGGGAAAGGTGATCTCCATGGCCCCATACCCCAATTCCCATCTAAGCACAGGTCACACTGGGGATTGGGCATTAGCCGCCCCCTTGACCCACTACTCCCGCATGGCCCTGCTAGTTTTCATAATCCTCATATACGTTTTTGGCATTTACTTGTTGCTCTTCTCCAGGTCGACTTTCCTTTCCAATTACATGGGCAGCCTCCCCGGTGCAACTAGGGGTTACGATTCTGGAATAAACCATCACCAGATCAGTATACAAAGTAAAATGTTTTGATGTTTTATGACTTGTAAAAAAAATAAAACAGCAACGATTTGTGTGAGGACAAGCCAAAGTGTCCTCACTGTGACAAAAGATGCATGCTTTCCAGTTACACTGAAGCCATCTGGTCATCACAAAATGCTGCACACACACACACACACACAAAAACTGGGACTAGCTATCCTTGTAAGGTACTTCTCTAATCACTAGATATAAATAAAGCAATGCCCAACCCTAATCGTAAGCCTACAAAAAGCATTTTCCCAACTCTTTTAGTTTTTAAAATAAAACCTGCAACCTGTGAAGTGGTCCTCACATTTAAAAAATATCCTGTTTCCGATCATGTCAACCACTGAAAACCTGTCCCCACATAGAGGCACAAATGCGCACACACACACAAACACACACACACACACACACACACACACACACACTTTTGAAAAAGAATATGACCATTATGAGATTTTAAAGGGTAAAGTTCAACTTGAATCAAAATTGTCAAAATTGGGGGTTTTATGTCCCCATAATTACACACATCCCCACTTAATTGGTGTGCAATCAGGTCAAAGTCTCCATTGGGGGTATACAAACACACACACACACACACACACAGACCTTTAAGGACATGAGCTTGATGGAGACTTATTAGATTTTAAAAGGGGAGATTAAGCTACGTCTGTTTCAGTAATTAACTTTGTGGGAACTTGGTTTTATGTCCCTGCAATGGTACATGTCCCCACCTTGTTGGTGTGCAATCAGGTCCCCATATTGGGAGGTTTACAAACACACACACACACACACTGCCTATGTGCTGTACGTGACGTCCTCGCTGACGCTGAATGCGAACGCGCTGTCCGTTCCAGCTCTTACTGGTTTGGTCCCTGCACCTGGAAACTAAATAATTTAATTGTAGCACGGTCCAGAAAATCGGTTCATTGTCCAGCATTCTGAGAAAATATGTTGTATAAACGGAAAACAGGCCGCGAGAATTTAGAGCAAAGAAAAAATGAACCCGCAATAAAATAATCCACCTGTCTGCTGTCTAAATCAGGTTAAGACGATATTTATCCGATTACGGAATATCTGGTTATTAACATATTAAATGGCACATGTTAATACCAGTCTAAACGTAAATATTTAATTTTAATGGTTGATACGTGTTTTCTTATACTGTTATTCTGACCCTGCCATAAAGTCACAAGATGTATGACAAACTCTTGCAATAACATTTCTCGCATTGCTGAGACACTCCCACTACGACACACCTCCACCACAAAACAGACAAACAGCTTTTTAAAATGTGTTTTTTGATTGTTCTATTCTTTCAAAACACTCTGTTATACATGTTACAGGCTGCAGTTTCATTTTTGCCTTATCGACTTACCAGTTCGTTGTAGTAAGGTGTCACCAACGGAGCACTGGTCTGATTTTTAATGTCCGCAAGTTGCGCAAAAGTCGCGTTTGCACGTCTTCGCGTCAGTATTCGTCCGATTTTTAACTACATACGAGATTCGTCAGGTTGCTGTCGGTTCCCCTAAAACCAGCTGAACCGAGTGAAGCACTACGGAGAGATTTGCTCGTTCTCGGTACGTTTCGGAACTTTAAATAGCGCGTTCCGGGCCCCTCCCGCCCCGTTCCCCACTCCCTCCCTCAGGAGCCCTCCAAGACTCTGGCAAGCTTCCAAAACGAAGTGATAAACACTCTCTACACACTCAATAACAATACTCTTTAAGCAACTTGTAAAAAATCCTCGCGTATAATTGTGTAAGTGCCACATTTTACACTCCTCTAATTTCCTATCAGCCTATACTACCGTGCTAATACACTCTTAGACGACCGTGTAGAAGAAATACACGTGTAGCACTTTAGTTTACACGTTTTGTGTTAATGTTTAATAAAATTATGTTGGACAAAGTCAGATCTTTTAAACATAGTTATGTGTAGGTTTAAAATGTGCATTTGTTCACAACATTTAACACAATATGTGTAACCAGGGAGAGTACATGTGTTAACACATTTTTCTGTTACCTTTTTTTGACATATTCACTGTGTCAAAAGTGTTAACACTTTCAGTGAATGGGTTAAAATTAACACAAGAAACGTTGTCCTAAAACTCATCCATTAATGTGTAAAAATTTGCTACAGTTTGTGTCAATTTTAACACGTTTTCTGAGAGTGTAACATCATACATTTTGTTTTACACAGCTTATGGATTCGAGGTTTTACTCCCAGCACTACCACCTTTGTATACATGCAAATGTCATAAATCTAAAAAAGTATAAATGGAAATGCAAATGATTCTCTTATTATTACATTAAATTTGAGCAAGTCATTAATAAAGATAGGTTAGGAAAGGGCAAAACATTAATTGTGGTGGCCAAATATTTTCACCCCATAAAAATGTTCATCTCCGTCGCCTGCCCCACCACTGGGTGTTTTTGTAGATTTTTAAAATAAATAAATAACAGAAAAATAATCAACTCTATAATTTTTAAAGATATACCTCTTGAGGCCTGTAATATATATTTTTTCAAAGTATTTTTGTAATTGAATTGTTCTAGTTTGAACAGCTTTACTCTAGTGATCTAATCAAACCCTATAGATCAAACCTGTTTTGTAGGTCTTTCTACTGGATGTAAGGGGAGAATAATTAGGGAACACAGGCACACCTTGTCTGTCTTTTCTCAAAGCCCTCAGGTACACGCTCTCCTGAATGTAAGGTAAAGCTGATACCCTATCTATTAAACGTTATGTAATTTTCCAAGAAGCCTGTACACCACCAACAACACTTGCCTGTTTAGTTAAAACCATTTTTACCCATACAAATGTTGATATCCTTTATCCACACAGACTAAATAACTTTAAGTATTATATAACTGCACTCCATAAATAATCTTACTAGGTGCAGTAATTAAAACAAAACTAAAGAAAGAAACTGTGAGCTGAGAAACTACTTTCTTGGTTTACCCTGGCTGAGCTTGTCTTGTTCACATTGTTATCGTGGCCAGTCTTTCAAGAGCTTTGCCAGTGGATTTTTTCTAGTGGAAATTTACAGGGTTTATTTCCAAAGGAGAAACTGATTAAAATGCAGATCAGCATGTCTGTAGCACAATCTAGGGTGCAGTCTTGGTTCCTTTGTGATGCCAGTCATGTCGTGACTTTTCAGTAAAAATAAGTTTCTTCCACCAACCTATTCCTTCATGAAATGCAACTCGTTCAATATTTTTCTTGAGCTAAAAACCTGACAAATATTTCCTGGTCATTCTTAACTGTCATTGGCAATCACCACTGATGGGAGTTCTCTCTCCCTTTATGACCCACCCAGTCCTCACTCCCTAATGGTCTCCTTTGTTCCATTTTCTTCCTCTTTCCATCCTATTGCCATCCCTGAGAGAGAGAGAGAAGGGTGACTGAGGAGTTAAGAGACATTAAGCAGGACCCTACCTCTTTATAACAGAGTGCTCACAGTATATGAATAGTTTCAGTATATTATGTTTAAACAATAAGATGACAAGCTTAATGATAGATGCAATGCAGTATGGCACATAATCCCAAAATGATTCCTTTAATTCTTTTGAGTATGACTTTTGATTCATGGCTTCAAAGTGGATTTCAAGCTGATTTCTGATCTAAATACAAATAATATACTAAATAAATAAATATAACTTCCCTCAAGTGGACAAACAGCATGAAAAGGTTAAATACACTGTCTGAGCTTCTGTTAGGTACTTCACATGGATTAAGACGAGGACTTGGTTCCAAGCCTCTGACTTGCAGATTTGTCTCTGCCTTTCTTAAAGAAACATTTTTTGTGATACATGATTGAATATGTGACCTGGGAGGGTCACCTTCATCGAATGACACACATGGTTCGATAAACACACCTCTCCATTATTCTTGCAAATCTATTGGTCAGCTGTCATTCTAACATAGTTCACTTATAATAAGGGACCAATCGGCGGCGATTCAGTGTCTCATCCCCAGTGAATCTTTGGCTCTCTTGTTATTTAGTAAGTGGCTGCTATTGGAGTCATCTAGCAAAGGATAAGAATAGAAACTCCACAAACATAAGTAGCAGTGTTGGCAGACAGAAGGGAGATCATAGTTAGGCCTTTAAATATAGTCATGTTAATATTATCTCTACAGCGACTTCAGAAATGGCAAGTACTTTATGTTAAATTCATTTTACTCATGCTTTGCTGTGCACAACATGAGTTACTGTTGGTTATTACTGGCACCGTCCAGCCTGCATTGCCTCAAACCAGTTTTTCAGTCCTATTGCCCAAAATGTTCTCCACTCTTTTGGACCCCCCACTCCTATCCCACCCCGCACTTCCTCCTCCTTTGTTCCCATCGTCCCTCTGTCACTCATCTCCTTTAATTGCTTTGTCGCTTTTGTAAGAGATCAGAGTTGGCTTTAAATTGTCTTTCCTATTTGATCAAGATCAGTATGCATTGGGGCTCCCTGCAAGTCCATGCTAAATACTTGCCTTGCAAAAACTCAGCTTAGCACAAATGATGTGATGTCTCATCTGAGGTATTGAGTCACCCTCCAAGAAACTTTGTTTACCACGTTGAAGTGTTTGTGGTCACATGTATTCAATTCAAAATGTGACAGTGACTGTAAATCAGTGTATATAAAGTTACCACAAAAATGTGTCAAGCGTGTTTTTAAACGTTTCTGTAAATAATGGTATATAAGGTGCATTTTGGCATGCGGTATTGAGATGTAAATTAGAACAGCATGTTGGTGAACACCATGGCATAAAATTCCTGCATATTCCATGCATGTGTTCTAACAGGACTGTTCCAGTTCTGTTCTGTTTTGGTCTTTGCTGTTTCGGAATCCATTGTGGGAGTTTGTGTATGTTCTGTCCCTGTGCACTTTGGCTCAGCTGTGGCCTGAAAGTTTTTTGTTTTTGTTTGTGTGTATGTGTGTGTGTCTGTATTCTTGTACTTGCTACTTAGTGAGAACCAAAATGAGTCTTTAACCAGCAGAGTGAGGACATTTTTGGGAAGTGAGGACTTTTTTAGTGGTCCTCACTTCTTTAAACTGCTTTTACAGAAAGTTTATTTGCAAAACTAAAAGTGTAGAAAGATTAGCTTTTGGTTACTGAGGTTATGGTTAGGGTTATGTTTAGGGTTAGGTGTAGTATTATTTAGATACAGTAATATAGAAGTCAATGGAGGTCCTCACTACTATAAAAATACAAGGGTTTGTAAGTTCACATGTGGCACGACTGTATATTTGTTTCAGTGCGTGAGGGGAGGGAACGCTTGGTTTGTGCTTTAGGGTGCGCCTGTTGGGAATCTTTCTTGTCCATATAGTTGTGGGTCAGGCCTAAGACTCCACCTTAGTCAACATCTCAGGCTCCTTCTGCCCTGCCACCACGCCCCTGCCAGTGGAGGTGGGTGCCCCTGGCCGCTGGTGTGTTATGCCCTGGGGTCAAGTTGCCTGGGCAAAGGCCTGTTCTCGGGCGGTCGCCTGGCGGGCTTGGCCCTCCTGGTTTCAAGGCTCCCCGCCAGGGGGTGGGGGGCTTGATCTCGGGCCCAGGACCGACTGCCTTGGGTGGGCGGCCGGGCGGAGCCTGGCGGACCTGTCGCTGCCCCTGGGGCGCTCTGGCACGGCGGCTGCTGGATGACCACCCGGCCTCCCGCCTCTTTCTGGGAGGGTACTCAGACTTCGGTGGTGTTTCTCCTGGGGGGTCCTGCCCTGGGGGCCTCCGGAGGTCTGGGTCCCGGTCCCTCCGCGGTTCGCTCCATGCCTGGCGGGATCAGTTCTACACGCACTATTAAACATTTCTATGGAGGAACCTTATGAATTCAAGCTGGCCACACATACAGGTGTGGACACAAGCATCCACATTGGTGAAAAAAAACAGGTGCTCACAGATAATAATTGTCTGATCTGCTGTCCCTTCCAAAATATATACCCTGTAATATTTATGTGCGCTGCTCCAGTAACATTTAGTATTTACTACAATTAATGCAGATGCTGGTTGTTGCTGCAATTTCTCTGCTGCCAGTTCCTCGTGTCTCTATTTTGTCAAAGGAGGTATAAAGCAGAATATCCTTTTTTTTTTTTTTTCTATCCCTCTCATTATCTCTTTTCCTTTTTCTTTCTTTCTTTTCTTCTTCTCCCTTCCTTTTTCTTCTCCTCTGTTGCCTCTCTTTCAACCTTATTTATCCCAAGGTTTAAATATTTTAATTAATTGAAAAATAATAAATGAATAAAGTTGACCTCTGAAGAGGGGGGTGGTAAGGATCAACAAAAAAAAAAAAAAAAAAATAATAATAATAAAAAAAAAAAAAAAAAATAAAGGGTGTGTGGAGTGTGTGTGGGTAATTTACAATGTGCTCAGACTAAATTAGTTCTTTTGTATACACAATAAACTGTCAGTTCTGTTGCACTTTCCTTTATAAACCAAACCCAATTAGTTTTTCATTCTCATACATTCCATACCCCAGTTTTGTTAAACTCAACTCACCCAGTTTTCCCCCTTTATACTCCCCCCAACTCTAATAAATTTGTTAAAGAGCTCTTCATGAAAGAGAAAAGTGAATAAAATGAATGAACAACTCCCCATTATTTTGTTGTTAATCAGTTTGTTAATCTTCTTTTGATGTCACTTTTTAAAAATTGGGTGACGTGCCATATATAGTGCATGGGTAAAATAGTCTTTTCTGATACGCCACACTGCTCAGTTAAATAGGAGTGATATGTAACAAGACCAAGACTGTAATTCATTCAGTCCATGTGACAACAGAAGTTTATTTGCACTCCTCATTCCCACATACGGCCAAAATATGTTAGGTATGTTTGCGTTTATCAGTGAGTTGACCAGGGTTTTTGAAGTGGGGCACAGGCAGCAAGCAGCAGTAAGTGTTTGTCTCTTTATGATTGGTATTAATAACAGTTCAGTGCTACAGTACTATGACAGTAAAGATTTTGCCCTAACCTGAAGGTCTAATGACACCTTGGAGTGAAAATGCTGATTTAATGTTAGATTAGAGGCAGTTGGTGGCGTGAACGGTAGGGTGTGTTCTGCCCCCTGCGGATCATAAGGTCGCAGGTCTGAATCCTCACCGTAAAGGCTTTGCTCGGAGGTACTCATGAGCAAGGTACCGTCCCCAAGCACTGCTCCCCGGTGCTGCCCTTGTTAGCTGCCCACTGCGCCTTCATGGATGGGTCAAATGCAGAGGTCACATTTCGTTGTGGTGCACTGTGTGCTGTGTTGTGGTGTGTTTACAATGACAAAAATCACTTGCTTTCACTTCCAAATGATATTCATTTATTGACAAAGATTAGTGACTGAGGACAAAGCACTTTTTGGGATAACATGATTGGTCACACACTATAATAAATACTTTTGTAGAAGCCATTCTTTATGATGCATCCAATATCCTATTATAAAGTGAACATCTGTTACTAAAAACACCATTAGAATTTGTTTTTTATCTTTGAGATACTTTCCATTTTTCCTTTCCATTTTGAGATACTTTACATTTTTACTTTATGCGCATCATTAATAAAATGTTAATGTGCACCACCAAAAAAGTGGTTTCCTCAGTTAAGAAATATCCAACTTTATGCATGTTTTGCACCTCCTATGTATTTATATCAAAGTTAATTACACTTCATATCACTTACTTTAAAATAAGACTTTATAGAAATAGTGTGTGATTCCACTATTATAAAATTAAATTACAAAACATTTCTGGAAACTGATTATATTGATGCTTTTTTAGTCATTAGCAAGTAAATAGTATCTAAGTGTACATGAACTCATGGTATTTCCTTACTAAATGTGAAACTTTAAATAACATTTTAAGGAAATTCTTTTTTCTTTAAAAATATTTCGGTAATAAAACAATAAAACCTTTGTAAACCACTAGCTGTAATATATTTGCTAATAAATTATATAGATTAATTTCTGTTTTGGAAAGTTAAAAAAGTGTAATTTTACATATATAGTATTAGTGACAAAATCGTTTAATAGTAAAAATTATAGCCATAAACACTGAATATGACAAGAGTAACAACTGTGACAGTTACATTCTGTAAAGCATAGGAAAGTAAAGGTTTTATATCACTGCAAGATATCCAGGAGAGGGCGCTCATTTACCTGCCTCTCAGATTTCCTGTTCTTATGACATCACACATCTGTAAATACTGTATGTTAAGTGAATGTTGTGTATTGTCTGTGTGATAGTTCCTTGTTAGCACAAAGCATTTTGTAAATATTGCTTTTCAATGCTTGTCAAATGTATTTCTTGGTCTTTTCAGTAAGATGTATGTGTTGTGTATTGTCAACTCTTAAGTGCCTGATCTTGTGTCAATTAGAATTAAGTTCACTAAATTCTTTCAAAAGAAGTCTTGTGTTTGTGCACTCTGCTCTATAGACTGTTACAGTTTCAGTAAATTGTTAACTGCAAAGGATGAAATGCGTGCTGATATGTGTGTATAGACTTTGAAGTATTGTGTGTGAGAGAAATATAACTGTATTTTTTATAGACATTTACAGAATACACTTTAAAGAAAACCGTAGATAATAAGGATTGTGCCAAACATCCATAGTTCCTTTTGCTTGTGATTTTCTTTCCCGTATTTCCTGAATGTTTAATCTGTTATCTGGGTGCTGCAAACAACTTCCACTTCTTAAACTGCTGATAATAATAATAATAATAATAATAATAATAATAATAATAATAATAATAATAATAATAATAATTATCATCATCATCATCATCATCATCATCATCATCATCATCATCATAATAATGACAGACATGTTTTGCAGAAAGCTCAATTAGTAGTCTATCCCTGATCAGCCTATTTCTAGTGAATTTATTGCTCTATAAAGATATAAATACACCTTTGTTCCACGTGCAATTCATGCAATCAACTTGCATAATTCTTAATTTGCAATTTCATTTATTAGCACTTTATTGACTGTTTTTATTGCTTTAATTCAGCTTTGGTTATCTATGTTCTTTATGTCCACCGATTTTTATTGTTTGTTGTCTCGGTGGTGTTTTTACTACCACTACCATACAAATTTCCCCTTTGGGGGACGATAAAAGCTTTCAGTCTGTATCTGTATCTGAATCAGAAACAAATTGAATCATTTTTTATTTGACCAAACATGACTAGAGTATAATTTTGTCCAAGGACAGAATTGCACAATATACTGTATGTGACTTCAACTAGTGTGCATACTTACAGGTGAGTGTGAGACACATCCAGGTGGAGAAAAAGTCCATGTGGAGGGATAGGGTTAGTGCTGTAGCCTTGTGGACAGTGTATTGGCAGATTTTTTCTAGTAAGTTATATTTTAAACATTATTTGTTAATGAAGTCATTGCTTGGGGCATCGTCATATTTGCAGGTGATTGCTCTGGCCGTTGTAATATTTCTGCCTCTTCTAGATCATTATGGTTTGAGAATTTGCACTGAATTAATACTAACCCCCGTGCCACTGTGTCACCCACTATCTAAAACAGATCCAGGTATTTAAAATGAAACATGGTCTATGTATTTGCATCTGACTGCTCTGAGTGGAGCTTCATTACATCATTAGCTGTTCTGTTGTATGCAGACTGAACTCGAGTACAATATCATTGATGAAATATTACTAAACCACAAGTCAAGCTACGTGTGGTTGTAATACAATTCTAAATAAAGGAAAAATCTGCTTTAATGAAGTTGTCGTCCTAATATTTAAATAACATTTTTAAGAATTGTATTTTGATTTTGCTACCAAGCACATACTTAACTGTCTTCATATTTAAATGTCAAGCCGGCCAATGAAAAAAATACAATAGATAAAAGTCACAATTTGGTTTATTGAATAAAAAAATGCAGATGAAATGTTGGGTGTAATTCAGCTCGTATCCTGGGAACTAGCTCATGATGCTTATAGTTTTCTTCTGTCAGATATGATTTGGTTCCAGGGTAAATTTTAGGACTAATCATTAGCTAATTGTGATTTTAAAAATGGCAAACTAGACTACTCAATTTAAAGCATACTTAAGTAAGAGTATTTTTTTTAAATCATAGAAGTGCAAGTACCCCCCAAGAACTTAGTTGTCGTCGTAATCATGATAATTAGTGAACACTTCACTGATATTAGCACTTTCCTTGTGATCTCAATATTCCCTCAACACATAAAGAACCCTAAAATAGTTCCTCTAAACATATAAAAGAATAAAATGGTAATACATTTTATTTTGAAGCATCTTATAGCATGTGCAGTAGCATATCCTGTAATTAACATAACATTTCTTGTACCAATGTTGGGACTTGTGAGTAAATAAATTATAAAACTTAGACATGTTGAGGCAAAACACAGAAATCAGGCAAATTGTTCCTGAATATATTATGTATTCTCAAAGTTGACAGCATCTTCTGCTTACAGTCCACCATCACTCTAGAAAAAAGGAATATTGAGTGATTAGGCATTTTTGCAGCAAAGCAATGATATATTAAATTTAAAATATAAGACCATTTTCCTGACTGTGATAAAACCTAAGCCTAGACTAGCTTTGTGTTTCAGTGGAGAGACACCATTGGTACTCCAAGACTAGGATTAATCCATGTAGAAACTAGCACGTAAAGTTTTGTCTTCACTAAAACCAAACTAAATAAAAAATAGCTTACTATGGCCCAAAAAACACAAAGCGATCTGTTTATTACTGTGCAGGGATAAACTACCTTTGCATTGTTGTGTTTCTACCTCCCACATCAAATATAATAAATGTGTTCTAGTATCACAAACTTGGTGGAACCACGGTAATGTTAAATATTTACCTCCTTGCTGTCTCGGCAGTCTCCACACAAGCAGCCCAGACAGCCGTTGACAACCTGGATGCCGAGAAGTACAACTTGCAGCATGCCCAGGCCCAGGATGATGGAGAAGAGAACAATATGCCAGAGAACTATATTTTCCGGGAACTTGCAGCGTTCCCACAGTGTTTCGTCAACCAAATAACTTTTGGTACTGTAACACAAGAGTGGTAAACAGAGTTAGAGAGCTTTGCATTCCAGTAGGATAACATAATAACATAATAAAATAAATATCTACATCTCCAATGAAACATTTTTGACTTCCATTTTCTAATTAAAGTGGGATCAAGTCTTTTTGCATTTCAGTTTCCTTTTTGAACAAAGAAACATTTAACAGACATTCACAAATGCCTGACTTATTTGTCACTTAGCAGTTGTGGCTCTCAGGGGATTAGTGGTCACTGACAGAAAGTCATGCTGACTTAGACCACTGAGCCACCACACCTCCGTTTAAAAGTTGTAGATGTGTATAGATCAGTGGCGATAATTTTGCCCTACCCATTTGGCAAGTTCTCGAAGGGATAACTCCAAGTCACATCATCCACTCTACATTTTGGTCCGATAGCCAGTGCTGCAGATGAAACGCTGGTGCCATATATCGCGCCAATGAGCCCAAATGCAGATGAAAACACAGAGTTCAGCATCTGCACACAGGCAAAGACATGCACATTATTTTCTCAGATGAAATGAGCATTTTGTAAATAATGATACTACTACCGCTAATACTAAGTGATAATAATAATAATAATAATAATAATAATAATAATAATAATAATAATCATCATCATCATCATCATCATCATCATCATCATCATCATCAAAAGTAGTGAGGTTGCAAAGCTAATACTGATTAACACAATGGTTGCCCATTTTATCTAGATCCTATTACTCATTTACAAAATTCATTGATCCATGCAGTGCTGTGCACTGCGACATAACCCATCAGTTCACTGTCTTTCTACATCTGTAGTCTTTGTTTTCTTTCATCTACTTTTTGGTACATTTTTCTTTTTCAGTCTTTACTGGAGTGAAGTCACTCACACGGCAACGGTTCCCACAGCAACCTTTTCCACAGCAACCTTTGCCCCCAGCTCTTATAGCGGAGCAGCTCGGACACAACATCTGAAAGACAATAAAATAGCATTAAGCACAGAAATAAAACTTTTACAGCACCAGTTACAGTGGCTGTTTAATAACGGCATACATTGATTGATGTGTTTATTCACTCTTATCTAATCGTATTGCGTATGAATGGAAATACCTTTCACAAGATTTTTTCATTCCAAAGTGCAATTTATTCTCAGGGATGGGGTGATAATAGTCAAATGTCAATCAAGAGAGATACAATTATAACAGTCTATGTTGAAGTATGTTGTACGATTAGTTAACTTTATAGAGTGTCTATGTTATTTTAGTAACACTTGATACCTGTGTTGATTTAATGGGTGTCACTTGTGTTACCCACAAAACACTTTTATATTCATACATTTTTATGTAAGCCTAGTTTGTATTACATGATTCATAAATATACATAGATAGATAGATAGATAGATAGATAGATAGATAGATAGATAGATAGATAGATAGATAGATAGATAGATAGATAGATAGAATCATTAAGCGAAGAACAGACAGGTAAAAGTGAGAAAAGTTTAAAATTTTGGCCTGTTACTTACGAAAAGTCCTGAGCCACAGATTCCTCCCATGAGCCAGACCTGCAAAGAGATCTGATCGGTCTCCAGTTTAGTTCCATTGGGGAAGAACAGCAGCAAATTCGATAGCATACACGCAAACGCCGAGGGCAGTAGGATCAGTCCAACTAACCGAGCACATTTTCCTGTACAACACATTGTGAAACGATGACTTCCTTTTTCTTAAATATACACTCCAGGAAAAAAAGAGAAGAAAATCCCTAAAGCGTATTTTTTAAAGATCCAAAATCACAAATTCACAAATCTTAAATTTTATGGAGTGTTAAGGCCTAGAGTGCGGTTTTAGTGTACCAGCTAGTGACAGATACCCAGTGAGGATCTAACTGAATCTCCTGGTTGCACTTTGATACCTGCCTATATTTACTGCTCTGTTATCAATGCCATTTATGGTTTGTTAACATAAGTGAGTCAGGACAGGTGCATGTTGTGTGTGTAAGGGGAGGCAATTTATGTTAACAGAATTAATGTTAAGATCTATTAATGTCAAATAATTAGTGTATAAATAACTGGATACCTTGTTAGTCAATACCGAGAAAACTGAACCAGAACAGTAAAATATATTCATCTTTTTTTTAATGCACAGACAATTAAACAATACACTTTTGCAGGTTTGAAATGTATTTTTATGATTTATTTATTTAGTTGTAAAGTAAAATAACTTGCTAAAACCCTGTTATCATCATACTGTGGTTTTTAGTTAAACTGGTGAGAAGCTGGCATGGCTGTAGAAACGTGTTTAACACCCTCAGCTGGTGTTTTGTTGTCTCAAACATGAACTGGGCATTTGTGTCTTACAGGGCAGAGGAATTGTTTACCTGTTGTTCTGTCAGGTTTCCTTCATTCTAAAAGCACTGATTTAGTCAGTTTGTTCTATGGATGTGCCTTTCTGGACTTGGTTATGTCTGCAGGTTAGGGTTACCTACAGTATTTAGGGAATGTGGTGTATCAATGCCAAAGTCAGTCAGTCTGCTCAAATATTGATCACTGTCCCACACTAACTACAACGCAAGGCTTCGGATTTAACAGAAACATTCGTAGAAACTTCTGTCAAGTTGATGTACCTCTTAAACTATTATTTTAAGAAAAAAAACAAAAACTAACTTTTAATGGTCTTCACCATCTTCACATGCCAGAGAGTGTTTGAGGAGAAAAAGACTCTCCCCATGGTTTGAGTTTTTAGTCTGCAGCTGGAGACTAGTAACTCCGTGACTGTATAATTTGCGTTTAGGTCTGTTGTGCTAAAAATTTACACTTTACCCTAAACACGAGTGAGGGATTTTGCTTTCCAAATGAAGTCTAAATTAAACCTGTAGTGAGACAGGAGGATTTCTATCAGATAGTGTAAATGATGTTTAGAACGAATGTGACTTGCCACTCAGTGGTAAAATGTGGTAATGCATGGCACAAATCCTACAGCATTCTACAGTCTGCCCACTCACACTTTGTTGTTTATTTTGCCATTCTATCACTTTAATTCAGCATATTTTATGTTAATACTGTATATAGTAAGCATACCATAATCAGTGCATTGGTCTGGACAGTGTGGATAAATGTGGTGTACAACAAAACAGCTTGGACACAGAATCTGAAAAAAAAAAAAAAAAAACTTTTACAGCATCAGTTACAGTGACTGTGTAATAACTCCATACACCGATTGATATATCGGTCTGTACAACTATGAAATTAAATATGTGGACAACTCACTATTATTGAAGCCATAGTTTGTTTGAGTATATATAAAATGAGGTAATAAACAAATACAATACATTCAATGTACACATAATATAATCTCTAACTGATTTGATTACAGGTACAGTATTTAAAGAAGTAATTACTTTGAGATGTGTATATTAATAAAATAGGTATAAAATACATTGTCTGACAAGGATGCTGGAGTATTACACAAATGATGATTATTTAGGACATTTCTGACCATTGTATTAGCTGTTTTTTGTTACAAATCACATTTTATTCTAATTTTATCAACAAACCTTTTATCAGCATTTTGTTTAAAAATTGAGATTTTAATAATGTAAAAATCATCCTCAGCTTCTATTCTCACACCCACACCTTCCCCTTCCCCTTCGCTCCCTCTCTGGCTACCCGTTGTCCGCAGCAGCCCCCTCCCAAGCCGTGGTGCTGAACGGCAGGCAGGTTCTTGTAGACGGCTCGGCTGTATGGGATGAAGCAGAGGCTGAGTTGAAGGTGACGTGCCAGTCTGCAGTAAGCTGCCAGGGCCAGGACCAGCAGAGGGGTGACGAGCAGGAAACCCACCACTAACATTGCCACACATCCTCCATCTGTTAGCAGGTCAGAGCAATATGAAGATGGACCATGTGGACGGACCTTAGAGAGAAATATCAGGCTTGGTCAAAAATAGAAATGACTAAAAGTAAGGCATTAATGGCTTGAAGAAAAACACAACTGCAGACAACCTTTAATTTGGTTGGTTTCAGTCATATTCACACATATACCCACATGCCCTTGTGGGGAGCTATAGGAAGAACTTTTGGATGATTTTTGGAAGGACGGGGTGCCCCTGTAGGAATGTGTTTCTGAAGTGACAACAGACAAGAAACAGATAGCGTGGGACTAGAATGTCTGCTGTGTTATTAAATGCACACTAGCACTCCCTTGTGTGTGACATAAAGTGAGATATTTCTAAATCTCTGATATTAGCTTTTTCCCCATAGCTAGAGCCTGTCCGGCTTAAAAGTGATCTGATATGTCTCTGTGAAATAATTTCCAATTTATATTTGAAATTTGAATTTACTACATAAAATGTCTGTTGCCTAATATTCTTGCATAAACAGTGCATCTGGTGTTTTATGATATTGATTGCAAATGGCATTGTGAAGTTTGCAGCCATGGAAGATGTTGGAAAATCAGAAGACATTAAGAGAGAGAGAAAGAGTGGGGGAGAGAATGGCAAGATTAGTCTCCCCCACATTCCAGTGGCACTCTCGTCTGAAGGAGGGGAGTGAACCAAAAAACTGAGAATGAGAGAAAGGAGGTTGAGTCAGTGGGAAAAGATGAACTGGATAGGAGGTGGGGGAAGAAGGCTTTCACAAGTCCATCTGTGCTTGCCTTCCATCTTTCCTTGAGCTGAGGTCAAGTCTTTCTGTGGAACAACTTGGGTGAAATGAATCACTTTTATGTTTATTCTGCGTGCATAAGGCTTGGTAATTCCGCACCACTGTAGAGTTACCACTTTCATAAGAATCACAGTTAGCTTGGCAAATGTCTTATAGGAAGACACGCTTTATATCTCATTAACCCATTATATTCTTTTGCATATTTTATTTATTTTTTAAGGGTAAACACTTCTGTAATGATCTAGTGAAAAATGTTGTAATGATGTGACACACATCAATGAATGATCAATTTTACATATATTCAGTGATAAAGAAAGATGTGAGAACATTAAAGTAGCGTACTCTTCACTCACTCACTCCTCCACTTCTTATGTTTAGGAGCTTTTATATTTGCCTTAATCCTTTGCTAATCGGCTGTCTTGAGGGCATTAATTGTTCTCAGTGAAAAAGGGACCACCAGTTTCTGGTAATCAGTAAAGAAGAAGAATCCACCCCCAATTCCTCCACAGTGACCCATACTGACCTTATGACATACCAGTGCTGTGAACACCAAAGACATTGGCCAGAGACATGAGTCAGGGCACGGATAAGATGAGTTGTACAAGTTTCAACGTTTTGAGAAGTTGTTTGGAAGAATACAAACTGTTAAACTGTGTTTTTGATAGTTGTGAATCATAAAAGAGAACTGAAAATAAATTTGCAAAACAGCTATGCTTGCAATTTGCTCGGTCACTCTGGTATATTGGTGTATTTTGCGGGGGGCTCTCTTGACTTAATCGTACTATTAGTCTCCATCAACCTGTGAAATGCCGAAGATTAAGAGATCACATAACAAAGAAAGCACCAGCCTCTTCCCTTGATGTCTATGAGGGATGTACAAATGTAATACTCTGTTCATTGTGTAATAGATACTTACAGTGGAGTGACAAAGAAATCCAAACACCACCATAGCTATGGCAGGAGTGAGGATCAGACCAAACACTAAACCAGCCAGGCAGGCATTAATTGCGGCTATCACCAGATTCTGTGCTGTTACCAGCACTGAGCATGCCCAGCAGTCCAGAGACCCTCTCAGCTCCAGGGGGGCCTCACCACCTCCAAGCTCTGCTGCAGAGTAAGGGGGAGGGACTACCACCCCCGAACCACCGGTAGAAGTACCAACAGGGATGGTGGAGGCCAGAAAGTTGCTGTGCTGGTGATGGAGCTGCTGCTGTTGCTGCTGGTGCTGATGATGATGAAGGTGGTTGTGAGGTGGAAGCTCTTCAGACAGGTCCAGAGCTTGGTGATGAGCTCCTTTCTCCAAAGTGCCGTTCATGCTCATGGTGACCTGGGCAGCATATGTAAAAGAATTTGAGTTAATAACTTACAATGGTTTAAATTATATATTAAAACTGTCATGGTTTTTTAATTAAACTAGCTATGAACTACTTTGCCTCATTTTGACTGATGAGTGACAGTGTCTGTCAAACAAATTTATTTTTTGTTTATAAATGTTATGGACCTGTTTTTAGACTAAGAGTTAAACAAAGAACAAGAAAGACAAAAATGAAATGTTGAAAACATTCAGAAACCTTCCATTTATAGCATTTAGCAGATGCGCTGATCCAGAGCGACATGCATTACATGGACAGTCTCCCTGGAGTAACTTGGGATTATGGGTCTTGCTCAGGGACCCAGTGATAGCAGTGCAAGGAATAGTATTTGAACCCATGACCTATTGGTCTAGAGGTGAGTACCACCAACATCCACATTAATATGCCTCACAAAGACAAAAATAGTGGATAGGGGTGGCCTGTACAAGCTCTCCTGTTTCATTTCATTTTTTCCTCTCATAAATTTAATCTAACTACTACAGTATAATAAATAGAAAATGTTAAATTTTATGGTCAGTGCATCAGTACCAAAGGTGAAATGTGATGCTATATTTATCCATCTGCTGCAGACAAGTAGGGTTCATGGCAAGGGCAAATCACTTATCACTTGAAAAGCCAAACATGTGTGATCTTTTAATTAGTCATTTTTATCAGATGATGATAGTTATCTGAAAACTAATTGGCCCTATGTGCCGGATGCCAGTTGACCCTTGACTGTTTCCTGAGCATTGATGATAAGGTGAAGTTATGATCAAGGAAAGCCTGGCAAAACACAACTTACGACTATGTGTAGGAGGTGCATTAAAGGCATTACCGTCCAAAATACATTTTTTTTGTTTGTTTTTGTTTTACATTTTTGATGTTTGAGCTTCACAGATTATCTCATACTGGTTTCTTTAGTGTTATGTAAGTGCAATACATAGCTGTGATTTTTACAAAAACATATTTAGATAGATAAATGGTAAGAACAGAAAGGCTAATTGTAATCTTGTGCTTATTTGACTTGCTGAACATTTGTCTACTTTTTTCTTAGGGTTTACACCATGTGGGCCAGTTTTCTGCATTCTTATCCAATGAGAAATCTTTAATCCATCTTGACTGGAGAATTTATGATAGGGATTTCTTTCTTGTTTGCTCCATCTGTTATTGAGTAGTCTACATGTCAAATAGGGATGAATTTCACAATTTTATGTCTAACTTTTAATGCAATACTATGAAATATTATACAGAATGAGACTCTTAGCATGTCAACACTCATAGTAATCTAATTTAAAAAAGGGACTGGACCTGCTGGTGTTGTAGAGCTGTGATCATGTAACATATAATTATTTATTGGAATCAACTGCTTAAAAATACACATACATATCTTGGAATAGTATTACTTTCCTGTTGTGACTTTTGGCAAGATGTAAGGCGGTTCTAATAAAAAACATTTGCCAGTAAGAATTTCTTATTTAGGAAACACGTTGTGCATAGCAGGAAGAGTAAATGGAAGGAAATTCTTCCAGACCTGAATTAAAGACACCTCCACCCCTTGAGAACCACCAGTACTATTCTATTGCTTTTTGGGAATAATGCACACACACATTTTCCTTTCTTAGACCAAGCATTCTTTGCTTTGTGAGTTTAATGAGAGGGGGAAAAGTCTCTCTTTTTACTTTGATCTTCAGAGCCAAATTCTACTTGGCCTCAAAGTGATTTCTGCAGAGTTCCCACACTGGATTATGGATCACAGTTTTACAAATGCAGACCTTTCACAGTAACCATAGCTCAGTCATACATAATACAAGCAAAATCAAGTACTGTCTTCTAATGGCAGATGCAATATCGCATTTTAGTTCTAAGCATGAGGCCGAATTTTCGTATCATTTTGTTCTATAATTCTTGTTTTCTTTGTCTATATTGTTTTCAGCTTTTAAAACACTACATTTAAAACTGACTTCTGATAACTGACTTAAAATATTTCACCTGATAGTGTGAACACCCCACATTCCATGAGACTTTGATCAGACGAATGAACATCATCTGCATTACATCAGAAGGAGTGGAGTTCTCTTCCACTGCCACTTACCGTGGTCTGGTAGTTCTCTTCCAGCTCTTCTAGTTGTAAATTTTGTGTCAGAAGATTCCCGTTTGTATTGTAAAATCCCTGTTGATTCCCCAGTTTTGAAACTTGTAAGCATCAGCCTTTGTGCATAAAAATCTTCAGTCAGGTTCTGCAATACCTTTCAAAATGTTTTTGGATCTCAGTTAAATTTTCTCGAATAATATAACAGAATTATAAAAAGGCAGTTTTGAAAGACATACACTGCTATTTAGATATTCAGTTACAGTTTTTTTTTGTTGTCTTTGTGTTTTCTGAAATGGTAATATCTATGCTTCAGTCTCTTTAGTTAAGTCTCTCCCTCTCTCATTGTCCTCACTGCAAACTGAGAGCTGGAGGTGGTCAGTTAGGCAGATATACAGATGCCTTTCTTTGCCCCTGGTTTTCCTTCCCCAGAAGACCGCCTCCCTCTGTTCTCTTAGTGATAACCTGTGAAGTGTCTGGGGATGGAGTGTTTATTTAAAGAGCTCAGAGCAGGACATTTAATTATTGCTAATGGACTTTAGTGGGCTATATGCACTCAGATATTTAACACAACTTTTGTTTACTCTGTCCAAGGCATGTGAAATTTGCCTGGGTTTCCTAGTCATGTATTTTAAAACCCACAACGGTTTTTAAACAGTTTTAGATAATTCTTGGATTTTTATTTTATTTTAAATTAGTTGTTTATTAATTATTTTTAGACTATATATAGATACTGGATAAATTCATTCTGAGAAAATCACTCCTGAGTCTATATCGTAATCAGCCAAATTGTTAGTTCACAGGTGCACAGGTAATCACACAGAAAGGCATAAACATGTATTGGTCTTTACAAGTATTTGTTAAGCGACAGTTCATTCTTCGGCCATGCATTATCCGAAAAGTCTCGTTTAACATCACATGCAAGTAGTTGGAAGAGAGAGATCAATGGTGAGATGTGAATCTGGAATGAAAAGGGTTGCATAATTTCTGTTTAATGATGAAAAGCATATCTGAGAAATAGAGGGTGGGGTCAAAGATGCGTAGAATAAAGATGCGGGGTGGGATGTGGTGTTGCTGATAAGAGGTAACGATCACAGACTAGTAATTATGTTGTTGTTTTTTTTTCTTTCTCAGATTCTTCATTTCTCTTGCTGTGTCTGTTTACTTTTCCTCAACCAGCAGCCATTGATCCCTGACCTCTTCACTCAGATACCACTGCATCAGATAGCAGGAGGGAGGATAGACCAACGTCATGATAAACAAATGTTGATAATTTAGCTGTTTTGTAGATAGGAAACTACCCAGAGTGTCTCTTTTATTAAAAATGGCCTTTACATGATTTAGCAGGCAACTTTCTTACAGCATTCGCCCATCACTAAACACAAATTACGCTATACGTATTCAATGAATGCAAGTACATAAATACAGTATATAAATTTGGAGTTGACAGTTTTACAACATAGATACAACGACATACAGAAACTTTTGCAGAACATCACAATGGACACATCATATCAACAATAATCCGTAACGAGTATACCACTGAAAATGTATTAGTAATGATCAACGTTAATGCATTACAGCAAAATGTTATACATTATAAAGTTATACATACTGTAATTGAGTTACTTTTATAACGCGTTACTCCAAACACTGTAACTAAATATATAAAAATTATTAAAAGTCCACATATTCTCTATTTTCTCTATATAAGCGCGTTTGTATCTGCTGTTCTGCGAAAGTTCAATAATTGCTCAGCGAGATCACTTTTCCACCGTGAATAAAGGCTTTAAAAATCTTTACCGAATACGTATGATTAATGGAAATAGATAGTTGAATAAATAACTGAATTCAGTAAGATAAAGTTAATATTATAATATAATTAAAGACAGAAAAATAGTAAGATTTTGATCAGGCATTTCACATGGCAGCGGCAGGGTCCAGTCATTTGCAGCGTCTGCCACGAGACTGGGTCTAAAGTATTCACAAGCTAAAAAAATAAAATTATCACGTTTATCGAGCGCTAAAAGAGACTGTTGGAGTTTGACACCGTTTCGGACGTTAAACTGGTGAGTTACTTAAAAAACTTTTGTGCTAATGAGCAGTGAGCTTGTTAATAGAACTAGCCAGCAGTGTGTGAGGCAAATTAAGCGCTAATTTATATCAAAATGCTAAAGATGTATTGTTTGCTAATGCGTGTTGGATTTTGTAACGACGTGGTTATATGTTTGACAAACAACATATTTTTTTTTGTTATATGCAGTTTAATAGTCAGTTTTTAACTTGGTGCTGGTTTGGTAACAGGTGAGTTTTCTCTGTTTCGTTCCGTCAGTCCTTCTCAGTGTTGTAACACGTTTTAAAAGTAAAGTCAAAGCAAACATCGTCATCTCAACTATGTACACGTTCATAGAGAGACGAGACGAGACGAGACGACGTGGCTCCAGGTTCTACCAGACACGATTGTTTTGCATATTGTACAAATGAGCTCATAATCTCAAAATGAGAAGTCCATAGTCTCAGTTATAAAGTCAGCTAAAGCAGGGATTTTCACTCTAGGCCACACAGTTCGAGAGTAAGAGGTCAAAATGTGTTTTCCCTTGCTACAGCGCCAGTTATAGGCTTATCACTACGCTTTATGTATGGCCTATGCTGAGATGCACACCATTCCCACTTACCCTCAGACAAACTTTCCATGATACAGCAGAAACTGGACTTATTTACTGTAAAACAATTTACAGTATTTTACTGCAGACATTGCAGAAATGTCTAACAGTGAATGTCATGCACACCGACACATTAGACCAGGGCAAGGCAGCTCTGGTCCTGGAGGTTTTTCTTCTAACTAGATTTTAGAACATTTACACTTGTCTCAGGTAGATAACCACCAGAAGAGACTGATCAGGTAGGATGAAAAACCTCCAGGACACCGGCCCTCCAGGACCAGAGTTGCATACCATCTAAAGCGGTCTGCATTGAAGCTGTAACTGAAATGCAGGTTTCCCAGACTACAGTGAGATATCTGGGAGAGTTAGTGTCCCCCAGTGGAGATTAGACAGAATTCTTAAACACATGACCAAAACTCCCCAAATTCTCAAGGAACAACAGTATTTTCAAAGGTTTTATGTGTAATCAGTGTTTATCCAGGATTTCTTTAATTGTGAATCCATTAAAAGATCACTGTACTGGGTACCCATCACAGGAAAATGGTTATATTTGAAAAGGGGATGTGAATGGATATGAATCCCATAACTCCAGTTTCCTTTTGGAAGTTTAAAACCTGCTAATTGCAAAAAAAAAAAAGAATTTGAAATATCCATTTATTAACAGACTATTGGCCTATTTAGTTAAAGGTACTCTGTATGTTCTATACTGATGCCGGCACCACTGACTTGGGGCTCTATTGTATCAGGTTGACAGATGTGGACCTTTAGGGAAATTGTCTAGTTGCACTAGTACTCTTCAGAATAAATACGGTGTGTTGGTGTGACAGGACATTTGTACACGTTAACAACTGTGCAGAGGACAATTCCACAGGATTCACCCCTCAGAAAAGTATGCACAAATGACAGCAATGCTCTTCCTTTAAGTCTCCCCCCTATGTAAAGTTACATTTCCAGTATGGGTAAAGTCATAGGCAAGGTTGCTATCTCTATTGCTCATGGAAATTCACACTTTCTCCACTAAGAATGTTACCAAATTCACCCTGAGATTGCTTGACCTCTGGCATTACAACACTGGGTCTCTGAGCAAGACCCTTAACCCTGAGTTGCTCTCAGGGGAACTGTCCCTGAAATTAGGAAATGTAGGTCACTCTGAATAAGAGCGTCTGCTAAATGCTGTAAAGATAAATGATGGTTACACATGTGGGTAGGAGAAAAATACAATACAAGCTACCTCCTAATGTGAGGAGAGATAGCAACCTTGCAATTTATGTAAGTAGGCAAGAGGAAGAAGAGCGCTCCTTGTGGACATTATATCTAGGTTTTTTATTTACACAAGCTTCCTGAAATTGAGCCTGTCGTTAAAAGGATCCTCCTGCATGAAAGTGTTAAAGAACTCAAAATTTATAAAACTTGTTTAGTCGTTTTACATGGCAGTGGCAAAAACTTCTTTATGGCTGCAACAGTTGATCAATAAAATGTTATATTTGATCGTTAAAATTAGGGATGCACCGATACCACCCCCCGTGCAGTTACTCGTACTCGGAACAAAATTCCCCAATACCTACCACCGATTCCATATGTGGAATAGTGTTAATTTCGTCAGACGAGGCGAGACGAAATGTGTTCGTCAACGACCCTCTTTCCCACGACTAAGAGGAGACGATGACGAGACTGCACCAATGTTCTAAAAATACTGACTAAGACTGTGTTAATGTGCCTTATTGTTTACGAATAAAAATGAGACTCAAATGTTTTGCATGAAATAAAAACGAAACAAAAACTTCCTCCTCGTTTTCGTCTACACAAGAGATCACCAGACCCCCTGTCATGTGTTTGTGCCAGCAGTTCGTCTACGTCGTGTTCCTGCGCCCCTCCGGCTGCAAAACTACATGTAACTACTTGCGCCAGAGGTTATTATTACATTTAATCAATATTTTAGCGGTGTGGAACACAATTCAACTAGAACGATAAACAAAAATCATCTCTGAAATAAAAAATAAAAAAGGACTAAAATACCTTGAGTTTTCGTTTGACTAAAACTAGACTAAAATGTTGAGACTTTTAGTCGACTAAAACATGACTAACAAAAACTATGTGAATGACTGAATGTGACTAAGACTAATAAGGAACTTTGACACAAGACTAAGACTAAATTTAAAAATGGGCGACAAAATTAACACTAATGTGGAAGATATGATGTAGTTATGTTCATCGCCACGCGGAGGCAGTGTAAATGCCACAACATTTGCCAAATAAACTGTGAACTGTGCAGAGATAAAATTGTCAGCCGTCTGGAGGTACTTTAAAATAAATGATAATGGCAGCAGCAAAGCAGACTAATATTTAATATTTAATTTAATTGTTGCTTTTTATGTTTTGATACTTATAGAACGAATAAATGGATAAAAAATTAGTATCGTCTATTTTATAAAATGCCATAATATGGCTCAAGTGTACTTTAATTTATATTTTTTGGAAGTGTTTTTTTTTTGTTTAAACTACCGTATTTCCCCAACGATAGGCCGCGGCTTATACATCAGTTTTACAAACCTGCGTATTGGGTGCGGCTTGCTTAAATGGGGCGGCCTATCTAATAACATGAAAACGTCTTCGCTAAAAGTATAATTCAGTGCACAAAAAAGACGACATACCCAAATGATTTGTTGAATTTAAATGTACTGTTTACTGCAGCAATGAACAGTTCGAAAAGCAATGCAAAACAAAGATAGATCAGTGATGTTCTGTCACTGTCGCTGCTGCATCCAGCCTCGTTGCTGCAGTGTAAAAATTACGCTTTTTCAGGCCCTTGCTACATTACATTACATCCTAGTATTTAATACAAGCTAGGTTACAGGCTCAAAACAAAATTTAACAGAGATAAAAAGAACAAACGTTTATTGTTGACTGGGAAAAGATAAGTTTTAATTTTTGAACGACTGGAGGGTGCGGGTATTGCAGTACAGCAATGTCAATCATCTGTCTACATGCAAATTCTTCAGTATAAAATTAGCAACACTGAAATGCAGAAATTGCTAGGCTTATCTTTCTTCAAATCCATTAAAATTATTCTATAAGCCGCATTTTCTGCGGCTTATAGAATGGGGCGGCTTATTGTTGGGGAAATACAGTACTTGATATTGGTTAATTTTTTATTTTTTTTAAATCCAACTATTATTGTCATTGTTATTAATAACAGACCTACACATGTATCGGTACTCGGTATCGGTGAGTACCCAAAAATAAATATCGGTACTCAGGTTTAAAAAAAATGTATTGGTGCATCCCTAGTTAAAATAGTTAGCAACTTGATTAGATTAAATAATTGAGGTGAGCATATCGTTTAGTGCAGTTCACATGTGTGAGAAAGCTTTTGAAAAATTGTGGAAAGTGAGTTTACTGGATTAATTAAAAAAAAAGTGGAAAAAGACTTTGAAATTTGAAATCAGTGTTAACTTTAAAAATTTACATGAACATTTATGGCATTTAGCAGACACTCTTATCCTGAGTAGAGTTGCAGCTATCGTTTTCTTTTGTAATCGAGTATTCCATCAATTTTTACATCGATTAATCAGGTAATTATTTATAAATTAAATAATTATTAAATTTTCGAGTATCGATTAACCGAGTCATCGGATAAATTCTTTCTTTAAAAACAGACAAAAGTCTGAAAATGTACAACCAATTGGCTTTTATTCCTGAATGTTCCTTTTTTAAAAATCAAATTGAACCCTTACAGCCCTGAGAGAATTTGGGGCGTTATTCTATAGCTTTGTTTTTAGGCTTGTTCTAGTGTGTAGAAGTTCTCCATACTTGCTTGTTGTTGTGTTCAGAACGTCCTGCACTACTCAGATTTGTCATTGTTTGATGTGTAAATGCTGACAGTCTTGAAATCAGCACATTTCTGATGAAAACTGGCCTGCGCCTGTAGAAATGTTTAGGTTTTTTTTAGTTTTATGTAGTATAACTTGCTGAAACTGTAGATGTAACTACTAGAAATAGTAAGAACAGTATTACTGTATTATTGGCTTGCAGAGTTTTATTATGCATTCTGTGGATTAGTACTGTTAAGAAAAATAAGGTTAGTGCCAGGCAGGAACACTTCTTTATTCATTTGGTATCCATCAGAATATAGAATATAAATATATATTTTTAATGACGATTAATACATTTTCTATATTTCTTCGTTCCTATTGATTACTTATTTTAAAACATTATAAAATTGGGGAAAAATTTGATCAATTGAAAATACTTAAGTTTTGGATCATTTCGAACCAATTTGGCCTGTAAAATGAACTGCCTTTCTGGGAAAGAACTTCATTTCCCACAATCCACCGCGTGCCACTCAGAGCCATGTCGCAATAAAGCGATGGACGCGCTTTCCGGATCAAATGCTGAAAAACTCAGTAAATGGTTGTGAGTAGAATGCTGGTTGTTGCGGTTTGTCTGTAATAAACGGGAAGATTTGACTGAACTGTCGTGTTTGAGGGTAATGGCTCTCACTTGCGCACTCACAAACACAGCATGTGTGTTTCCATCAAGAACAATTTCATTTTATGCATTTACTTCTGTTTTTGCGTGCAGAATATCTCACAAATACTTTCTCATACAGAGAGATCAGGTCTTGCCTTGATCGTGCTGCAGTGCGCATCACTAATTAGTGCCCGTGTGAAACACAAGCAGAGGATGCTCTAGTAAGAGAAATGAATTATTGAAGAAAAATTACCTCAACCATTTTTTGTAATGCAATAATTCGAGTTATTCGGATAGTCGTTCCAGCTCTATATTGAAACCAATTTGCGTTGGTTATTGATTCGTTTTTAATAACTCAATCCCTTTAACTTAATGAAACCACACACATACCGTCAGAATCAGAAGACACTGAACGTAAGGCACATTTTGATTCCTCTGTATGTAAAATTATTTGGGAATAATTCCGTGCATAAAAACTTAAGTAATTACATAAAAATGAATAAATGACATTTGTCGTTATGTAAACACATTGCTCGGAACTGAAAAATGTAGATCAGCTCATCCCTGGCTAGAAGTAGGATTCTCACAACCTCTAGGTCCAGAGGAGAGTTTCCTAACCACTAAACCACCATCAACTATTTATATTGTTATACAGTTTACTGCAGAGTTGACACATTGTTCTATATTATTATATATTTGAAATAGATATTTCCTCATGTCTGTCCTTCAGTGCACTGGTTCCTGTTTCTTATTGCAATTTTTTTGCGTCTAGATCTCCGATTGACCAAAGTGGGCACTGCCTTTGCAGATGGACGGCGGAGAAGCCAACAAAAAGGCAGATGGAGTTAGATCTGTGAGTATTTCAAATTGCATATGGCATCTGTAAGGTGGCTCAGCAGTTTCATGGCCCCACATACTGTGAGTCTTAAAAATATTTTTAGAGGGCTGAAAAGTTCATTGGCTTTTAGAAAAGTAATAGCAAGGTGATTTATTTACCAAACATTTAGAAGAATCAGAATGAAAGTAAGGTTACAGAACAGTGATTGCTGCTGAACCTCAATGTACTACTACTACTACTACTAATAGATCCAATATTAGCTTGTTGCTGGATGGCGATAATCTCTAATAGTACCTGTGTTTGCCTTGTACTTTGAAAGTACTTCATTTATGATGCAATGAGGAAAAAAGTCACTGAGTTACACCCGAAGTTTAGCAAAATCATTTAATATTAATAATCATAGTAATGTCACACAAATTCACAAAGTGTTTAAGACATATCTGGCTCAGTTTGCTTTCTGTGTGAACTCTCTAAAACAGTGCAGATTTTAAATAAATGACCACAAAAGAAGAGGATATATTGCAACAGGAAAAATAGATTTTTTTTCTTTAGAAACAAAATGAAGACAGAGTAGTTTAAAGAGAATTCAGCACCATCTAACATTATCGTAACCCACATTTTCATTATGTGAAATAACTGATTCAAGCTTAAGACTAGAAAATAAATGACAGTTCGATTCAATTCACACTTAACCTTATTCCAGAAAAATGCCACAGTATATACAGTTTGATGCAATTTAAGAATGGGGGGGGGGGAACCAACCAAAAATGGTATCGATGGAATTTAAGCCTTGCTTGCAACAATGTTCTCCCATAAACATTTAAATTAAAGCACCAGTAAATGAGTAGATACTTTCAAATATTTTTTTAAACAGCTATTTTTTGCCTCCCGTCTACAAGGTAAAGTAAAATGGCAGGGAGAATAGGGGTCATAATGCACAGTAGGGATAATAATTTGCAACTAATTTTGCTGCTATAATCAGTGGGAAAGTGGCTTCTTGCACTAGTATACAAAAGACAGACAGTTTTGAGTTAGACAAACTACACCTGCTCTGCATTCTACAGCCTATGTATACAAAAGAGGCCTTAGCGGGAGCTTAAAGGACTACGTCATCCAAAACTCGCGTTTGGAAATATACAGAGCACTACAATAATAGAAAAGACATTTCTGATAACCCTAAGAATAGGGGAGAACAATTTAAATCCAATAAATAGAAAAAAAGTTAAATAAAAAATGTACAATTAAGAAATCAGGAGAATTAATCTGAATGTTAAGCCCAAAAAAGAGGTAAAACAACTAAAATGATAAACTGTAATCTCACAAACATGAAAAAGGAACAAAAGACCTGAAGCAACCTTAAAATGCTTAGCATGATAATGGGTCAATTGAGTTCTCGCGCCAAGGTAATTATGTCAAACAAAATTCTCAGACATAGTATCAAAATGAAAGTCATATAAAACCCGTATATTTTATACCATTCCAAATGTTTTTATTCTTAATGCTTTAGAAAAAAGTTCATAAATCTTATTAGTATTATTCATTTATCTCTCTACTAAATACAAGTAAGTCACAAGGCCAATGTGGTATATAATCCAGGCTGTTTTAGTTGTGAAAATAAATTAAGAGAGAAAACACAAACAATTTCAAAATAGCACCCATGAGAAATACAAACATTTACACATTTCAGTATTCAGACAAAAAGAGACCCTATCCCCCAAACAAAAATCAAAGTAAAAAATACAGAGATGCCATTTTTATTTTAACTTATGCTGCAGCTCCATTCTTTGTCCCTCAGGGCCAAGCAGAGGTTGGGCTGCTGAGAGTAAACCGGAGTCTTATTGGCTGATTGGTATTGTAAACAAAGTTGAGTAAACTGGTTCCTGATTGGCTGATAAAAGTAGTAGCAGTAGTAGTACTTAAAATGGAAATGCACAAAAAAAGATGAAAAACAGCTAGTCCCGGCAAGCAGGAATTTTGGTTATGGCTTGAGGGGAGTGGGGGAGATGGTGCAGTTGATTTCACCGAGAACTAGGAGCTGAGGCCTGGGGACGAAAAAAAAAACAGTAACAAATGAGTTATGTTTGTTATGTTTGTATGATTTATTCCTTTGTTTTTAAATTACCCCCAAAACATGTTTCCAGCACCAAAATGAAACAGACAAAGAAGTCAACTGATTTCCCATTTTGTGCGCAAATTTAAAAAATGGAAGATTAAGTTGATGCTCTGTACAGAGTCCTCTGCTGATGTTTGAGTGCACGGGGCTAATGACTGCAATGTTTTCACTCAAAACGGGAAATAGGAAAACTCATTAGTTTGTTTCATTTTGATTTTAGAAACAGTGTTTGAGTTATTTGAAAACCCCCCAAAACAAGTGATACATGGATCGTTGTACCAGCTCATTGTTTAAGTTGGTCTCACCAAGCTGAAGGAGTCATATATGTTCATCAGGTCCTCCATGCGGTATTGTTCCAGCACCACTACATTAGAGAGGTTGGGGTTGCGTTTCCTGGCACAGTCCTCACAGTGCACCACATACAGCTTCTTGCTGCCATTCTCACTCGTCACAAACAGCAGGTTGAAAACCTCCACCTGTGCAAACAAAGATCATATTAGTACACTGTCAAGACACGTCTCCTGTTGTATAGAATGTTACAGTATACGTCTGAATGAGGTGGGCTGGACAGATTACTCACGTCACACTCGTTGCAGTAGTAGGCAGGTTCATCCTTTACTCTGCTCTGGTAAGAGATTTTCTTCCCTGCAGCAACCAACTGGTCTCTCAAGATCTGGATATGCTTTAGGGACTGTAGCAGACAGTGTCTTCAAGAAGGAAACAAAGATATAATTTACCCCCATAACCAACAAATGTTTCACATTTGTATAACAATACAGAATCATCTTAAAGCATCACACTATTATTACAAAGTGGGGATTTGTCAGTGTTAGAATACTCACTTAATCATCTTGTAGGTGTCAGAGTCAGTAACCTTTACAGTGCGGGCCACGTTCCAGGACACATGGATCATGGGGACGATGGATTTGACGTTCTTTACCTCATTCCATTCAAACCTTTCCAAGGCCAGCTGGTACTGATAACCTTAAGACAAAGCAGCACAGACATGATGCACTAGATACAGACCAAACTAAAAGAAATGTAAATTCTACTATGCTGCAAAATATTCTTTACACAGTATTCTGGCCAGTAGGGGGCTATTTACCATGGAGTGGTCCCACATTCCATGCTATGTTATTGCACCAACCCACAGCCTGGACCCAGTGCACCGTCCCTGCATTGATCCACACCAAGTCTCCAGGTCTCTGGATGAAGCGGTACACTGGGATATTGGACTTGTAGAGATCCTCCAGCACTGGCCACCATGAGCCAGTCAGATAGTCCACACCGCTTCTAAGGGAGACGATAGAGAAAAGAGGATCAATCATTGTGTTCTCAGAAAAAAATGGTCATAAAACAGAGGTTTTGCCATTTTCTTACAGAATGATGTAATGCAGTGATTTAATACTTTTACTCATTTTTTTGTCCATTTTCCCCCCCAACAGGTGACCTGCTAAACGTGATTCTGAAGTGAACGTGAGTCCCAAATTAACAATCTACAAGGACTTGCAAGGTGCATGCTCATTTAAACGGCACTAGATAGGGTCAGATTCCGATGATGCCCAGAGAACATTTTAAGGTTTTCTGGAATTACGATTCTTAGTTTTACAGTGAATAACCTGATAAAAGAAAGTTAATAACTAATGACTAATAGACAATCAATGATGCCAACATTCATATACCCAGTTAAAAGAACACCTTACTTTTCACAGAAATTGCTGATGGCATCCCAGTAGTTGTCATGGACAGCAAACCATTCGCAGTCTCCTGGGCCAATATTGATGTTTACTGAGCAGAAATTATTATTCTCCTGGTGGCCTATGAACAGGCAGATAAACTGGTATTAGCACCATGCCAAATCACACACACTGTATACAGAGTCTCTAATGGTCCTCCATACTAATAAAGTGAAAAACCTAAACGGAAGAGGAGTTGAACACACCTGGGGTACGACTGCCGGGAACTTTCATGTAGAGCTGTACTGTGTTCATTCCTAGGATGGTGTGACCTACGTGACTCAGCATGTTGCCACTGGACGACACTCGCATGAATGCTGGTAACTTCTGCAGTTCCTGCAGCTGGGGCTTCCATCTGAATGCAAATAATTGTTAAGAATGTTATGTTAAAGAAAATAATTTCATCTGATGTGCATTAAGTAGAAATTAATTATGCTTGCAGCACTTTTTGACAAACACACTGACAGCATAAAGACTAAAGGTGGTTCCTAATTGTTGGCTGAATCAGAGTGTAAGTTGTCTGACTGACCAGTAGAGGTCAGCATAAGCAAAGTGTATATAGAAATGTCTAGAGAGTAAAAACACTGACAGATAAGCTTTTTTTTCCCCTTACCTTTTGGGATCTGACAGGTCAATGTTAGTGCCAAATTTAATTATTTTCCCCACAGGTTTCTGCTCTGAGCTGATGGGTTAGAAGGAGAAACAAGGTTTGTGTAAAAGAAATATTGACCAACATCGAGCTTGTAGTTGCTATGAATCAGATGAATGTAATGTAACTAACACTATGTTTAAATAAATACCTGGAGCCGGAAGTTGAGAAACTACTGCTGGAGCTGTCCCAGTTAGGGACAGTTTTCTTCTCCTCTTCCTCATACTCCTCCTCATCACTGACTTTCTCTTCCTGCAGAAAGACATGCACAAGCAGCAACAAACACACACATTAAGATATGTAGATTTGTTATACCACTCAAACGTGCATAAGATGACTGTGTATATTTATTTTCTAACCTGTAGGCTTTCCTGGAAGCTGGAGGCTTGGTACTGAGCGTATTTGGCTATAGTGGTGTGGGATCTGCTGCTTTCACATGGCCAGATTTGCTTTGTGCCACTGGTGTCCCAGTTCTCATCAGCTGGCTGTTGGACCTGCGTTCTCACCTCCACTGCCTGCTCTGCATTTGCTTCTACAAGAGACTTTGTGGAGAACAAACCCAAATCTGCACACAGAGAAGGACAGCAAAGAGGGTTACAGCAAAACACACCTTACAGATATTCATCACTCGATGCACTCTGTTTGCACTGCATTTTTGAAATGGGTATATTTTTGACATCAGGTGGCATAGTTACACTACTTTGGCTAGCTAGATGTTCACTAGTATCACAGAAAGTCATGTTTTAGGATTATTGGTGTAGCAATTTTCATCCCTCTCATATTCCAGATTTGGTTTCAAGGACTTTAATTGTTCCCTGCATTCCCAAGCTGTTTATTTACAAGTTATCACATACACCATACTCTCACTTCTCCTCTGTAGTTACTGAACAATGTGTGTGGTACTTACTCAGTCTAAGGGAACCTGCCAGACCTCTAATAACAGTAATGGGGTTCTTGGAGTCTGTGCAGAACTGAAGCAGCACAGGAGAGAAGGCATCTCTCTTACTCTCCAGCTAAAAGGGAAAAAGGGGCAACCAGTTAACAAAACTCAACCTACCATCAGCTATTTAGAGGTTCGACCTACGTTGTGAAGAAAATATAGCAGCATGTAAGTAACACTGAATTCTGCAAATCTAATATACATACATAGATGCTGGGTGTTGGAGGGTTGAGTTTTTCCCTTGGGATTGGGTGTGACATCGTCAAAACTGGCTTCACAGAGAAGGCTGGGAGTAGATAGGACTCCTTCAACTTCCCCTTTACTCGGGCAGTCCTGAAACATGGAGGAGGAATTATCATCAACGTGTTGTCTCAATGTTTTACTGCAAGGAAAAATCCAAAATATGTGAAAAGCTAAGGTAGCTAAGTAACACTGATCATTCCTGTATCCATCAATTAACCTCTGAACCAACACTCACTTGCAAGACCTAATGATTTCACTGGCTGTGTTCTTGATACTGATCTCCTCCAAGGGAATCCTCCTCTCCTCTACTTCAGAGGCAATGAAGGTCTCTCTGTCTCCGCTCTCAACCTTAATCAAACGAATCTTCAGTTCTTTGGGAGGCCCATCTGTCAGAGCTTTCAACTTCTGGAAGTCTGCTGAACCCAGTGATGAGGACGACAGATAACTTGAACTTCCAGAGTTGATGCTCTTGTCTTTAGTCTGAGACACCCATTCATCCCTCTCACTTCCTTCCTCTCTCCTTTTCTTTCCTTCTCGTTCTCTCTCTTTCTCACGGATCTCCTTATTCTGATGCTCCACATGGCCCCTTTTCTCCTTGTGTGATTTGGCTTCTTTGTGCCGTCTACTTGAACTCGATGATGATGACGATGAAGATGAGAGGGACATTTCCTCATATTTTTCTCTGTGCTTTTTCTTCCTCTCTTTCTTCTCCTCATGCTTTCGGCTGCTACTACCATGCTTGTGTTTCCTTGTTGGATCCCGCTCTCTCTCTTTCTCAGGGTTCCTCTCTCGCTCCTTCTCAGGCTTGCGCATCTCCTGTGTCTCAGGCTTGTGACCTGACTTTGACTTTGAAGGAAGTTTGTGTCGGTTCAGCAGCACCTCGCAACTGCGACCGAGCTCTGCAAGTGATGATTCAGAGATAGTAGTGAGCTTGGGACGCCCTTCTACATCTGTGCTGTCAACCACAATACCAATACCTTCATCTTTATGCCTCTTCTTAACTTTTTCATCTCTGGCATTTCTGGAGACATCTTGTTGGCTCAGCATAGCGCTTCTTTTTTGCTCAGGTGCCCAGCCTGAGAGAGGTTGGGTCTTTTCTGAGGTAGTATTCGTTTGGAGCTGGGCTGGACTGCCGAAACCTGGGTGGTTTGTTGAACCTGATGTGGGAGAAGTGCCTTGTTGTCTGCAGATATCTGGACCCAATGAAAGTGAGGAAGAGTATTTCACGCCTACCACGGCAGAGGGGGGTGGTCGACCGAATGGTCCTCCACGGTAGGCATACTTCTGGCTTTCCAGCACAGAGGCTAAATTTTTAAACATACTATTCACACCGGTTTGATGCAAATGTGGCCTCAAAGGTGGTGGTGAACAGGAAGGTGTATCATCTTCCTGCTCTGGCTCTTCCTCATCTTCTTCATACTCATTCTTCATGGGCTCTGGAAGTCCATACAGCTTAGCCAGGTCGCTATGACGATAACTGGTTCCTGTGATGCCACCACTATTGTCCTGAGGAATAACATTGGCAGGTTTGGGGACAATCTTAAGTGTGTCTTCCTCTTCCTCAACTGAAGATGTACGACTGCAAGGAGAAGCCAAAGAGCCTTGACGGCTAAGTACAGGAGGGCTAGCATGGGCGTCTGTAGAATAATCATCAGTGGAAGGTTGTTTCAGGGTAGGCATAAGATCAGGGGCACACAGGTAATTCTTCACGGGTGCCACGGACACAAGCGGTAAGTCTGCACAAGATTCCTCACTGTTTGGACCAGAATACATCTCCTCTTCTTTCTTAATGGACTCATCTAACATCTTCATGATGTTTGCCAATCCATCGGGCAAGAGCTCAGATGTTTCCTCTTCAAAATGGGCACTATCTGAATCCCCACTGCAGCTGCTATCGCTGCTGCCAAGACTCCCCAGCCCACCACTCGACACGCGCTTTTGGAGACTATCTGAAGTTTTGTGCGTTGGTGAGCAGGATGGTATATTGTCTCTGGGAAAGGCCTGGTATAGTTTTGGGGGTTCTCGTAAAGGTGGTGGGCTGGACAGAGCACTTACAGACCTGACCTCAGAAAGGCTCTTTTGCAAGTGGGAATCTTTGGTTGGACAGGGGGTTGTTTGTACTGTTTGGTTATTTGAAGAATCTGCTGGGGAAGGCTTGCAGTGGTATGTAGGTGTGGGAATCCCTGAGGTATTCTGAGAAGGGGGACTGATTGAAGCTCTGCTATTACAATGCTCTCTTTGCCTCTGCTTCTCGCGGGCATCGTCTGTCTGAGGGGTAAGAGGAGGTGGCCGTGATCTTTCTAGGAGAGTAGTGCTAGGCACAGGTGGACGCGTTGGCATGCCAGCACGAGTCAGCCACGGGAAAGGCGGAGACATCTGGTTCTGCGACAAACCCGAGGAAGGTGTGATAGCTGGAGAGAGGCGTGGTGGCGGTGGATCAGTAACGCTATTTGAGAGCAAGTGCTCCAAACTTGCAAACGCAGACTCACTATGCGTCTTCACATCCACCTCCTTACTTCCTTTTTTCTGTTTTCTCTCCTCTTCCCTATGGTTTCTCCTTTTCTCCTCTTCTGCTTGCACATGGCTCTGGAGCTCAGCATCAAGGTTTTTCAGTGCCTCTTCAATAGACTTGGGGTTTGAGATTGCAGGTGGCTGGCTTACCCTGTCATATGTCTGGGCATTGATGGTCTGAGACAGTGTTGGGGCTGCCGGGTGAGACAGCTTTGAGTATGAAGGATCAGACGGTGGCTGAGAGTCTGCATTCACAGTGATGGGTCCTACAGGCTGTTGGTGGAGAAGTGACCTGCCAGCCTGAGGGAGGTTGTTTGGAGTCCTGCTGGTGATGACACTATTTCCTGATCTCTGGAACCCTGAGCTGAGAGAAGTGGGAGCGGAGGACGCCACTGGGGCAAAATGGGGTCTGTCCAACCCTTGGTGCTGTTGAGTGGATGGCTGATGATGAGTGTTAGCCTTCTGGTGGTGGTGGGTTACAGGATTGGAATGGGCTCCCTGATATCCCTGTTGTCGGACACCCTGTGCAGACTGAGTTGGGTTTGTGAATCTCCAGCTGTCCACGGTCCTGGTCGCAGAACAGTTAGCAGAGGTCACTGAGCTCATGGTGGAAACAGGTTCCACACTACTATAGAGACTCAAAGAACATGAAGAAGCTGAAGATTCTGCAGAGCGCATGTTGGGAGTAATGACTGGGGCGCGTGTTAGAGGGTGAGGGGGATTCAAGTGCTGGCGAGTGTCTATTTCCTGGTTTTCCCCACTTTTCTTCTGCAGTTTTTTCTGTAGAGATGGGATGATTTGAGACTCTGCCACTGGGTGGTAGGCACCTGACTCCTGTTAAAAAAAGGCACAGAATTTCATATCATTAAGATGTTTTTTTTTTAGAGAAATTGCCATGTACCCACTGGTTGAGTGGACAATGTTTGGCGATAAATCAAACATTTGGATCAATTTTCTTCCTGATCTCACCAGCCTGAGCAGATTCTTTATTAACAGTGCTTTTCAGGGAATCATTCATACCATCTGCAAAACGTATATACTTACAGGAACATGTTGAGTAGGTTTGATTTGGTTCCTCCAGGACTTTTGTGAGCTGTTGGACTGAGGTGTGGTCTGGCTTATACCACTGGGTGAGGGTCTGGTGGTGTGTGCCAGCCCTGGATGGGGCTGCATGTTGGGGTGGGTATAAGGCACGGCGGTGTGGTGTGCTGGTGCATGGGGATGGCGTTCCCTGTCTGCCTGACTTGATGGAGGTTGTGGAGGGGGTGCTCTGCTGCCTGTAGAGGTCGCCCCAGATTCATGCACACTGTGGGAGCGAACTGCCCCTTGCTCCCTCTGTGTCCGAGCTGGGGGTTTGTTGTTGGAATAGGAGTATGTTGGGCGCTGAATTTGGGCACTACGTGAGGAGGATTCCAGAGATTGTGATGACAGAGAGGGTTTGTGGAGCAGAGGTGGAGGGTCTCTGTTTTGACCATAAACCCCAGGAGATGGCAGAGGGAAAGAAACAGGAGAGGCTTTGGAAGACAGAGATTGCTTGTAACCAGTGTCACCCATGCCAGGTTTACGCAAGTCCTAAGAATAGATCATAGGACACACAACGTTAGCAATCATAAAAGCTAAACAACAACTAAAATACATTATCATTGAAATTGTTACTGACAGGCAATGCAGAAGAGCCTGCCTTGTGTTCTGTTGGGCTATATGATGCGCCACCCTTGTGTAAAGGGTTCCAGAAATCCTGTTTCGGTGGGGGGTAGTGGGTCTGGGGCTGATGGAGTAAGGACATCGATCCTATTGGTCCAGAAAATTGATGGGTACTTGTCATGGGCTGCAAAACACAAAAGGATGAAGTGTCAAAGGAAATGCATGAATTACACCTGAACTAGTTAAATGTGCTGATTGCTGACGTGGTGCACTCTACCTGTTCAGAGACTGAACTCCTCTTCTTTTTTATTGGGCTGGGACAGTCCTCATTAGGTCTTTGCAGGGGAAGAGGGGTGTGTTGGATGACCGAATGCTCTAACAGAGGGGGCGCTGGCCTCTTTAACTGGCCACAATGAGAATATTGACCCCTGGATGGTGGTGGATGCTGCTGCTGCTGGGGCTGTGTCCATGTATCTGGGTGAGGAGGAGGCAAGTGTCTGGAACCATGATGTGAAGGAGGGGGACCGTACTGATGGAACCAGAAATGGGGAAACATTAAAACCACAAGGACAGCCGTTTAGATCAGTATATAACAACAACATCAGGTAAAACCTGAATATCTAGATCGTTGTGAGTACCTTCAACAGCTGGTTGACTCGTGCAGTGAGGTGTGCTGGGGGTCCAGCATTGTAGCCGTTGTGCAGACGGACATGTTCCTCACTGGACAACTGGTCAAAACGCTGACCCATCTGGTCCCATGCTCTGGGAGGTGCTGGGGGCTGCAGGTCTCTATGTAACCCTGGCAACAAGGCCTGAGAGGCGTCCATTTTATCTCCTCCTCGCGGCAGTGGACTACACAAACAGAAAACCCAAGTGTAAGAAGACAGTGGCTTTCAATTTTAGGGCAAATTACCTATATACATGTTTATGCACTCACCCATTGCCAAAGAATTTACTGGGATGATTTAGCCCTGTCATGTGTGGGAGAAACTGTGGTTGACCAACACCAGGTGAGCACCTGTAAAGATGGGGGGGAGGCATGAAAAAAATAAATCAGTTCTTTATCTGACTTATTAATTTGTTGCTACTCTAAATCCAAACAATTAAGATTGAAGAAAGAAGGGTTACCCACCTGGAGGGAGGGGGCCAGGCATGACTGCCCACGGTAGACCATGGTCCCCTGTTGAGTCCATCCAGAGGGAACGGGTCCCGTGTGCCACGCACGCCAAACTGCTCTGCTGTGTGATGCATCCAGCCTACAAAAAGGGTGTCGTGATTTTTACAATATGACAAAATATTTGAACATTGGCCTAACAAAACGTAGAATCCAGACATATAGCGATGTGTGGCAGTTTTACAGTTACTCACCACACTAGCTGTGTGTGTGAAGCCCTCCACTGCAGCAGAGAGGGGGCTACACACCAAAATTGAGGAGTTGTCTACCGCTGCTGTCGAGACCTATGGAATCAGAGCAAAATAAACTTTAGAGGGCAAACTGGAACAGAAGCCGTCTCAAATGTACAAACACACAGTGGCAGGCCATTGAGGAATCTCGGTTAGTAACAGGGAGGACACAGCAGCAGTATTACTTACATATTGGAAAAATAAACCAAAGCTAGTGTGTTAATGACCACTGTCGTGCTGTGGAGCTGGGGTTTTTTTTTTTTTTTTTTTTTTTAAATGTTGGTGTCATCTAAAGAGGCATAACTCCACTCCATGACCAGCAAGACTAAGTGATGGAACACAAAACACTGTTCTTTGAAAACAGTCAGTTTTCCTTTGTCTAACTTCAGTTTATTTCATATATCTAACAAGCAGACTGAACAAAAGAGTCTCAGCTGCAGCAATAACGTGCAGAACCTGTAGGGGGCAGCGACTGTGGTGTGTGTTAAAGAGTCTGAGTGGAGCACAGATGGGCTAGCGGGAGTTCACCTATAGGATGAGTGCACTGAGGTCATTATAACCCTTCCTGGGGCCTCTTGGCAGCGGGATTGAGCGAGGACCAGAAAGGGAGAAGAGGGGAAAGAGAGAGCTTTGGAGCCGTGCCAGTGGTGTAGTGTGTGTTGTTTTGCAAGTGTGCCTAAGTAAGCATATGCCCTTCTGTTGAGCTAGGAGTGTGTGGTGTGCTTCTGGTTCTGTGCTTTTGTTTGTATAACAAGAAAGACGCCAAGGAATATGCAGGTAATGTAGAGAAAGAGTGTGTTCGTGTGTGAGAGAGAGTATAAATATGAGAGTGATGGTGCAGGGAGGAGGGGTGAGGAACGACAGAAGGTCTGCACAAGATGGATTGATAGATTAGAGAAAAAGAAAAAAAACACACGAGCCAAAAATGACAACATTCCTCAGGGAGAAAAATCTAGTGAGAGCACCGGCTGTGTTCATATCAAACACCCACACACCTTCCCACATGCCCAGAACACACACAAGCAAGCAAACGGCATATACATAGAATAAATTAAGCACATGCATATGCACAAGCATGCACACACACCCAGAAAATGTGAATATTTTTTAAGGCAGCTTAAAACCATGGCTATATACGTATGTAAACATTAAATTTTAGCCTGATTTACATCCTGGATAAACTCAAAAATATTCATTAAAAGCTAAATGGCACATCTGTAAAGCAGCTGTGTTCATTACACATAATGGTCATTGCTGCAGCCGCATTTTGCATCATTAGCATTTACATTACCAGATCTGGTCATGTATAACCAGGACCACACCAGACAACGCACAGCAGTGCAGGTCATGTAAATGCACGCTAACGTGCCTTCCCGTTATCAGATAGCTGCAGTATTAGAAGCGCGCACAGGCACAGCAAGTGTGTGTGACACATTTTTGCTCAGAGACCTCAGACAGACTGTGTGTGCATGTGCAATATTTTGAGACCGTGCCGCCTCTCATTCGCTTCAGCTCTCCATGTGGCGCGCTATTATAAGGTCTGGGACTTGAATTTAGAAGCCGAGCAAAGCCAAAATAATTGTGACGCTGCAGTTCATGGTTACACCCACAATTTTACACTGTGTCACTGTCCTATTCTCAGCACCCAGGCAAACATAAACACATTTTTACCTTTCAATTTATCATCTAGCGTCTGCTCTTGTGAATTTCTGCGACCGGTGATTTCAGCCCTGGCAGGCAGTCATATCGCGGAATTATGCAGACCCACTGAAAAAGAGAAAAAACATGATTTGAGATTGCAGGTTCATTTTGTGTGTGTTTTGTGTCTGGATTTCTTTTGATTAAACGCAAAGGGAGTGATCAAAAAGAAAAGATTAGACAGTTATCACACTGGACATTTGCTAGACTCTTAAAAACAGATACTAACTTCACTTGAGTTCACTTGTGTAAAAGAGCGGATTGTCTATAAAAGATCATTAGTCTAACAATGAATAAAAACTTGTTGCATGTTAGCTTTCATTCATTGCAAGAACCTAACTAAACACTTGGAAACACCTTGTAGGATGACTTTCCAGTCCTATTAAAGGCCCCAGAGAGAAATATGGAAAAACATTCTAATGTTAAACCCAAAAAGCACGTCTGCATGTTAGCCATCCTACGATATTGGGGTTTAGTGCAAAGTGTGTAACGCTTGCGCAGGAGTGTTTTTCTAGGTTAAATTGGCATTCGCTCGTGTGAGAAAGTGCTTACGTTTCAAAGAATACATGCACTAAAGATAGCTTGAGAAGTGAATGACGGTTGTTATGTTTAGTCAGAGTGTATTAATACACACACATCTCACACACCACTGAAACTAGTGTAGAGACAGATTACATGCAGTCTAGTCAGCTTTTACACCTCAGACTCAACAACAACACGGGGTCTCTGAAAACCTCTGGGGTGTACCACAACGCTAGAAAGGCAGGGCTATTTTCAAGAGAAATACATCTGTTATTCAATATAAAATGTAAAAAAAAAATCTTGGGTGATGTGGTATATTTTAAAAACAGAACATACCAAAGATTGTGTTGAACCATTGTGTTGACAGAGGGCAACTCTGTCCCATGCTATTTTAAGATTATCTGTTTTTCTGTTCCTTCAAGAAATAGTTACAAGAACTGAATTGTAACAGACAGCATTAGCCTTCTACCAACCGCTGTTTCTGATTCGTTGCTTGGGACATAACTGGGGAAACCCCCATGAGTCAGATAATGGAGAAAGGGCTTACCCCAAACCCCAAACTCCGCCCCCAATTCGCTTTCATGTTGTTTTTACGGTCAGGTGATCGGGGGCGACCACTCACATTGACATCGGCGGGAATTTCTGAAAGTGTTGCGTCACTGTGCTCGATCGACTCTGATACGTTGTGTTGACGCCAACAACAGGATGTGAGGTCAGCCGGCCGGGTTTTTCATGGCTTTGCCGAATCGGGGAATCCGCAACTAAAACATTTGCCAGAACTGAAAAAATTACCTGTAAGGACTGTATTAGCAATAGAACATCACAAGAGCCTTAGTCTTTGTTGTGGTCGGCCGTGTCGTTTTTCTTGAGGTGTAGATTACAAGCTAAACAACCCAGTCATCGGGCCTCCGCATTAGAGGAGCAGTTAATTCCGATCACTCACAGTGACCTTACAAACAGGCTGACAGGCTAGTTTTCAAATTTTTTATCAAACTTTTACATTTTATCTATAATTACACAACTGTGACATCTACAGCTCCTGTGTTTTTCTTGATATTACTGATGATTAAAAGCTTGTCATAGAAACAGCTGTCTAAAAGTCAGTCGCTGTGTTCTCTTCGTGACAGACTCGGCAACCCAAAAATAAGTGCATGCCAGGGGCACTGGGGCGGGTCAAAAACCAAGCATTACCAAGCACGACAGTCCGCAGGAAGGGGCTGAGACAGCGTCATAATAACCTTCCTGAAGGCAGGTGGCAAAATACTAACCAGCTTTCTGGGGGATGCAAGAGAAATTCTAACCTTGAGAGCTACCGGTCAACTTGTAGAGAGGAAAAGACCCAATGAAAGAGCAACAGAGCCCAGATATCTCGCTTACAAAGTCGGAGATAAATGAGAGAGGAGACACAATCTACACCGATACAAAGGGAGCAGAAAGAGCAGCGACGGTGATGTGTAGAAAGGCTGACGAGGAAGAGCCTGTGAGTGAAATGTCCACATTTGGTGATTATGTAACTGGCTACAGATAGAAATCAGTCCGGTGCGTACACACACCCGCGCACACAAACATCACAGTGGGCCTGGCATGTTTATTTCCACTCTTTTCCATGTGTGCGTGTGTGTATTTCCGCACTCTGCCAATGATGCAAGCTGGATCGTAGCTCGATGCCATCTATGCCCACACAGTGAGTGTACATCCTGAACAAAGTTCAAGTAAGGACATGCACGCACACAAGCTCACAAACCCACCCTTTCTTTGACTGATACCTGCATTTTACTGAAGCCTATAACATAAAATACTCAAGCCTCTAGTGTGATATTGCTGCAAATTCTTACACAACATTTGCAGTAACATTAAGAGGAAGGTATCTTGCAATTCTAAAATCATGACCTTCCCCAATGATGCTTGCACTGATCTTTCAATAACCTCAACAATCTCTCCCTATAAATCTGTCATTCTGGTCTTATCTTGCTAGACTCAGCAAAACATACAGCTACATTTTTCACCCGTCTCATTCATTCTGTCACACTGAGGGGAATAATACTGCAATGCATTCAAACACACATTTAGAAACTGAACTGAACGGAGAATAGTCCTTAAATTGTGGGTGTAATGCTTGTAACAATACTTTAAAAAGCGGTGTGAAAGGTTAGCTGATCACAGCTTATGAGCGGGCAAGCTCTTGAGCGTGACAAAGCAGATGCTCTTCTCAGTAAGCTCAGTACCATTAATAGTAAATGATCTGTGTTTTTGGGGCTGCCACTGCGGTAAGCGCTTGAGCCGGTATGTGAGAAGGAATGATTAGTCATAGCGTTACCTGAGAAACAAAACTTACACACAGGATGAATCATAAAGGTTATATCATGTCATTTATAAGAGTGTTCATTAGCTGTCAAGCGTTTAAAAAAAAATTAGGAAATACTATTGATGATCTCAAACGTGTAAAGACAAGTAAAGGCAAAGTGAAAAATGATTGTCCTTTTGTTATATAACAGTAAAAAAAATAATAATAACCACATGGGAAAATGAGAATAAAGTGTGCGTGTGTTTGGTAATGAATAAGCTTAAAGACACTGAGAGACCTTAAAAAAAGAGAACAAAGAGAGAGGCTGTGATGAGACAGGAAGCTGTCGTCAGAGCAACAGGAAGGGGGCCTCCCAAAAGGGGGGAGGCTAAAGAGGCAGGGGGAACATGGCAACATCCTGTGGAACAGAAGCTTTTAAGAGCCATCTATGTGTAATAATAAGCTAATGATTTTCACCACCAAATCATACCCAGTGTAGCATAGCATTAATACACTTAATGCGTTGTACATGTTTACATCTAGGAAAAGTCATGTCTGTACTTATAAGTGAGAGACAAAAACTTTTAGAGAACAAATAAGCCAGTCTGCTGGAATGAGTCTACTGAGTATGTGTGTGTGCGCAAGTGCAGATCGGTGAGTCAATGTGTGAATGTTTGGCAGACGTTAAGGTCGGAAGAAAAGTGTTTGTGACCATCTGTATGTGGAGTCAGTCATATTCTAGTCTAGAGCTTTTAGAGGAAAACCTGTTATGATTTTCATATCCTGGAACACGGTGATCAACAGCTTACACTTGTTATTGCTTATTTCACCCCAAAAAAACATCAACCTACCTCTTCATTCCTGGAAGAGAATGATACTGAACACACTTGCTTGTGTGTGACAGAGAAAGTGGTCAGCCCCTCAAAATCCCCCTCCTACATCAGTTACCCTCATTTCCCAGAAGCTAGAGCATGATGCACAAACAAGCTAATACAGACTAGTTACCAAAAAAAGAAAGAAAAACAACATGATGGACAAAAGCTGGGCCCCAGACTCTGTGCCCAAGGCAACAGTTGCTATGGTAGCTAGCAGAAGCACTGGTGATTGACGCTCAAAAATCTGGAGAGAGTCGGCCAATCAAAACAGCCAGACGTCTCTGTGCAAACTGACTCACTCTGGAATCCCAAACATTCCATACGCTCCAATTAAATAACTCCAGAGAAATGAGATACTGACCATATATAGCTGTGCTACCACTCTCCCTAGTCAGCTAAAAAACCACTGACAAGAGAGATACATAAAGGGAGAAGAGCCTAGAAAGAAAGCGCATTGTGTTTTTGTGTAGCTAGAAAACAATCCCTCCTCTGTGATGTCTCTCCCACCATATTGCGCAATCGGCCAGTTGCTCTCTTACGCACGGCTCTCTTCTAGGTCAGAGAACATTCTCCTCACTGATTCATAAGATCATGACGGCACTCGTTTCCATCATGCTCTCTCTCTCTCCCTCTTTCCCTCCTCTAAGGCCCTCCTACTCTAGTTTCACTACCTCATTCCCCCCCACTTTCTCTTTCCTGCATGGTTTGCTGGATTGTTACCAGAAAGTGATGTAATACAAGCCACTAAGGTAACAAAGGAAAATGTAAGGCAGTTAGAAAGTAACGTTTCTCACTTGGGTGTGAATGTGAAAGTAAGTAAGAGAGCGAGAAATAGTGAGACAGTCATTCACAAAATCTACAACTACTCTACACCCTTTCCTCTCTAACAGCATCAACTGATAAAAATGACTGACAATGTTAAATGTGAACCACAAAAACTGAGAAAGCTCATGACTGATTTACTGTGCTGAGTACTGCTTCATCCCTGTCTATTCAACAGACATACATACTGGTAAAGGCAGTTAAACCACAATTTCATCACCACTTTCAATGACAAAGGGATGAGAACATGACGAATAAGAAAACAGACAAGCCCACTTACTTACTCATCAGCAAAATCACCTCCACACACACACACATTAACCTTCCTACACCATCCCACTCCCTGTGACCCAGTCACACACCTCCATATCATCACACCCCCCCACCCACACCCACCAACCCCAACCTCAGTAACCAGGAGCAAAACTTCAGACGCTTAGTTTTTTAAATACATGCTGGACCTTTTCTGTAACATTTTTTTTTTATTATGGGGACTTGTATTTACCTATACTAAGTTCCTTACAAAGTTAATCTAAGATTAATTAATCTAAGATTAACCTGTCTTTTATGGCTTAGTCAGAGCCTCACAACTAATTGGGACGAACATCCACAACCTCAACAACAGTGTGTACATGTACTGTTCTGCTTTTATGTTAAGTGTGTACTCAGCATTAAAATGGGCGGTAATTTCTTTCATTCATTCATCCTTGGGCTTATCTGACGGGGCGGGAGACACGCTCGCGCGCGCGCACACACACACACACACACACACACACACACACACACACACACACACACAGGCGAGTTGACATAAGGACAAAAACACTGATCGGCAGCTGCCACAATTCTGACTTTATGACTCGAAACTCACCACTACATCAAAGAGACGTAAACACGGACACTCAGCTTCACGTCAGTGGTTTTGACTGATCGGAAGTTAACGTTCAAAGAGATCTTCTCACCCCCCGCTAACATGGCACATTTCACCCCAACTACCAGCTTTATGACATCCAATAAAACGGCCAAACCCACATGAAAAGCTTCCCAATGTAGGCAGCAGTTAACAGCGCGCAGAGTCATTTACGCTAATTATTACATAATGTGTTCAAAACATGTAGTCACTAATCAGGACTAATTACATCAACATTCTTTGAAAGAAAAATAAATAAACTAAACAGATTTACTAGTGTTTAGTTTTGGGCGTCTTTCTTGAACACTGATTTTCGCAACAACCAAAAAAAAAAAACCCCAGTCTAGAATGTTTATTAAACGTTTGAGCACGTATTTCCTCTCCGATGAGTAAATTCCCCCGTTATGTTCCCTAAACTAGACACTGGAAACTTATGAGAAATCGAGCGTCAATACACCACTGGCACGCGGGCAAACCCCCCAATCCCCCGTCGGGAAGTAATAGTGGGACGATGCAAATCGCGTCCTTTCAGGCGTTCTGGCTTTGTGCGTAAAATGCTGATCAACGAGTCATTCACACGCGAGACTGCCCACTTCGCTGATACCCCGCCCACTGGGATTTTAACCTCGCCTAAAGCTACACACAAAGGCAAGGCATCGCTTTACACGATCTGTGTGTCTCTCTGTATCTGACTAAAGCCAGCCTCCCTCCCCGCCCTCACTCCGACACGTGGGACCCAGCTGCCTGCCTAAAACGCTGCCTCGGCACCAACTAAAACTCCAAGCAGTACATTTATTTAAAAAGGGGTAATCAGACGTGTGTATATTCATTACTGTTCCTTAACAATCACCGTTACAAAATGTGCGTTCCAGTGTTACGTTTTATTCAGCCAGTAACGGGTTAAAATTACAACATGGGCTGAACTTCCGGTCTCGTCAGAAAACGTTTAACTGTTGCCAACGTTACGACACAATCATTCAGCGACGGGAACGCGAACCAAAGTTTTCTGTCGCAAACTACGTCGGCTAAATGACCAGCAAATACGTATATGTTTAACCAAAGAGCAAAATGGTCAAATAGACGAGAACACTGTGAAAGGAACGGTGAACTTACCTTTAAAACTGTGGTAAAAACTTGACCGGCAAGGCGATAATAATAAAAGCCTCTCTTGTCCACCGTCCCACAGTCGTCCACTTGATGATCTGTTGAAGAACAACACGGAGTTCTTAATCTCCACTCGAGTGACTTAATTTCCAGTGTGGGCAACTTGATTAACAGTGACTGAGTCACACAGAAGCGACGATAAGAGAGCGATTGAATTATGAATGATGAAACAAAACCATTCAGGCAGGCGCTTGAATTACCCACGCGACCTCCGCTAACGCCGTTCCAACCGGGAACCTCACTCCAAACGGAGCTCGCGCTGCGGCTCAAAACCTGACGACAAAATGTCGACTAAAACATTCCAAAACTCCTTTAAACACAACGAGACGGTGTGGCTAAACGCTCCGCTTCGTACCGATGAGTTTCGCTGCGGCGGCGTCTGTTATTCCAAAGTTTTCGCACTCTGTAGAAGGGCTGAGAGCTTATCCGACGTAACCCGCTACGATAATCCGCGGAAGGCTTCTTTCTCGGTCTCGGTCCTTCTGCTTTAAAAACAGGAACGTTTAACGTTGACGTTTGGTTAGTTTTCGTTGTCGAACTTAGGAGGGTCACACATAGAGGGATCGAGTTGCGCTGAGAGACGCAGGGTTTTAAAGGGACACGCCACTTAGCTCAGAGCGACACACACACACACCCCGCTCCGCTTCTCCCGCCCCTCTTGCTTGACGTCACCGTGCAGCGCCGGAATTCCCTGTCAGCGCGGTCTCCGGCCGAGTCTCCGCCTATCTCCCGGTGTAAGGCGGACTCGTGACCGGCCCACTCACGGGTCACGCCGGACCGCAGTTCCGTCTCCAGGACTATTTATAACACCGCCCTGGACACGACAATCACGCCTCGAACACAACGTTCTATATATTTATCTCCCGTTCATTCTATGATGTAGAAGGAACACAAATATTGAAGAGCGTCTCATCGACGACGGACGTCCGAACACACACACACACACACACAGCCTGTTTTAGTCAACCCTCACTGTCCTCTCTCTCTCTCCCTCCCTCCCTCTCAAACACACACACACACATATCCTGTCTACACCCCAATGCCGGTCTGCTCTTGTGTATAGCTTTCTGTAAAGGAGGAAAATAATGATCAGACAAATTCCAGCATGACAAAACTGGAGTACATAGTGGAAATGAAGGACGAGCATTTGCACAGTAATATGGTTTTGATTAGATTTTCCTTATTTCTGTTTGTTAAAATGCTTACGTTTTCATGGAGAATATCAGAAAAATTCTAATGTCTTTCAAACAGGCCAGGCTTTGCTTTGTTGGCATTTTATGGTGGTGCTACGCCCCAGTAATGACAAACAGACTGCAGTGTCTGTGTGTGTGTCAGCTCAGCAGTGTCCCACGCCGCACGTTACAGAACGTTATATTTAGCCCAGTTACATCAGCGGCTACGAGACATAACAGATTGGCTGAACCACGGGAGTGTGTCACGAGAACTGGGCTTCTTGGACAGCGACGGAAGAACATATCTCCCCTCCCCCCCCACCCTCACACACACACACACAGGAAGCAAGCAACACTGAGAATGACGCCCAAAATGGACAACAGCAGATGTAGAAACACTCCACTGGCTCCCACTTCCTCTTTAGGGCAAGGGACAAGCAGAAATATTCTACTATCTTCTTAGGTCCAGCAACCCAGAGCCAGTATTCTCCTTCCCTTTGCTTAGAGCTTGAGTGTGTGTATGTGTGACTGAGAGGGGGTGGTATAGTCCTTGATGTGGCTGGGGAATACCGTGTACACAAACCCATCCTATAATACACACCTTCACACTTTGCCTCCCCCACATTCTTCTTCACACACACACACATTGGTATCTATGTGCGTTAGAACAGAAGAGAAGTGTGTATATGTAACTAATGATTTACAGTCTATAACGACAGCTACCATGGTGTGTAAAACATTTCAAGAGTTTTTTTTTGTAATCAGCAGAATAATAATTAGAGTAACTGAGCACACGGGAGCAGTGCTGTTCTGAAACAGTTCTCTCAAAATCTGTCTAAATATACCAGCATCCCCACGGGTACAGCAGAAAACAAATCAGATCCAACACATACACATACATCTAGAAAAGACTGCAGCTTGTATTGAATGCTTACAGACACAGAGCAAATGTATGTGCTTACATTTATGTTCATTTATTCACTGGTAATACAATGGTAGCTTAAAAAAAAAAAAAGTGTTCTGTGTGACTGCGTGTCACTGGTACAGGCAGTACTCCTCTTTACACCAGCCTCCACTTTGTGGGACATTATGAGTCAGCACCACACTACCACACAGTCACACACACACACACACACACACACACACACACACACACACACACGCAGAAAGAAAAAGCAAGTCTGCCAGATCTGGACATGTGGTGTGAAGAACTTGTAGGTGAGAGGAACAGTGTCAGAATCTGAGTCATGTTCTGTTATCATAAGGTGATTAAGTGTTAGCCAGTATGCTGGTTCATGTATTTTTTTTGTTTTCACACACACACACACACACAAATGAAAGCAAAGCTGGTCATTGAAGGACACATGGTGTGTAGGGCTAACATCCTTCAAGGGCAGTAAAAATCACCTGATTGTGTTGGTGTTCCTGTGTGTACCAATGTTATTGCATAACTCCTAATGCACCTTGACACACGGACACACATACACACACACACTTGACTTTCACTCCAATGTCTCTCTTGCTACGCCTCTCCTCAACCCTCCCACTCTTGGCTTTCTCAGTCCTTCCTCTCCACATGTTCCTTCCGAGCTTTTCATGCAGCACACCACAAGTGCGTCTGGAAACGTAAATGCATGTCTAATAATAGCAGAGCCATATTTTTAAAACAGCCATTCGGTCCAAATTTGCAAATAGTGCTAACAATGCAAAAGAATCTAAATGCCATCCATATTAGCTTCAATGTTTTTAAAAACACATTAGCCTGTTTGGACGAGGTTTCACATTTAAAAAAAAAACAATCAGTAGCTAAATTTAGAAATGACTAATGTACGTACAAGTTTTCTGTGGTTTTAAACTAGAACCATGTCTTGAGGAAAATCACTTCAGATCACACACCACTATCAGTATATCTGACTGACATTTCTGACGCCTGTGGTGGATTTATTAATTTGCTGATAGCAGAGAAGTGAAACACTCGTTAGGACCTATGATCTTTGGGTTTAAAGGCCAGGAGCCGTCACAACTTGTATGACTTTAGAAGGATCCTACAGTAACCGTATGATGAATGATGTACGTATGGTGGTTATCTTGCACGTGAGAGGGAATTAGGGACTTTTCTAGTCATAAGTCTGCAGGGTTTTAGACAGTACCTCAAAACACAAGATAAAATGACAAAATGAGGGTGGTCGATCATGGATGAACTTTATCTCCTACTGGACAAAATCCAGGAACAGCAGATTCCATATGATATGCCAGTGTTTGATGTGAATTCATTATGGGAAAATTCATATACATAAGACTACTTCTAATAAACAATTTTCTATTTCCTAATAAGCTGAAACAGAATAAGATTTGGAGTGTTTACTGAAGATCATGTCTGTGTCCAAGTGATACACGGTATCTAGTTTGGTAATCACACTAGTAGCATGCAGCAGTTGGGTCTGAAATGTCAAGGCAAATGTGAAAACTTACAAAGCTAAAAGGTCAGAGAATGAGTGAACAAGAGATGCAAAGTTAGATGGGTGACTGGGGGTTAGGAAGAAACAGAGTACGATTTGCAGAAAGCAAGAGATTTCAGTGAGAAGCCATCGACAGGAGAGTAGGATTTTGCTTCACAGTGAAACACTAAGGCCAAGTTCACACGGATGTCTGAATCAGGCGTGTTTCTGGCGTTCGTGGTGTCAGGTGAGCGCGGACTGAATGCAGACCATTGTTCTGCTCACTGGAGCGGACTAGAGCGCCCACACTTGCGTTCGTGACCCGCGTTCGGTCGGCTATGCGTTCGGATGGCGTCAAATAAACGCTGCATGCAACGTTTTCCTGGCGCCTGTTTCTGCCGAAATTTCAGACGAACGCAAAGAACGCGAATATATCGCTATTGCATTTCCACGGCATTCGGTTGACGTCCTGGAGGACCGAATATATAGAAATTACAAACTGGGCTGCAGGTTGGCGTTAAACAGCATCAAACAAATGCCAATGTAACGTCTCACTGAAGTCAATCAAGCGCAGCTCCAGAAACGCAACAAAAACGCGTAGGGCGTTCGGAGTGCGTTCATTTATCCAAGATTCCAACGGGCCTAAATGTGAGAAACGCTGATATACTTTGAGTATGTAAGGCAGATATTCTACGGCTGATGGGAAAAGGGAAGAGAAAAAATCAATTAGAGAGTGAAAAGCGAAAGTGGCAAGGGGAGAGAATAAGACGACAAAGAAAACGGAACACCTAAAAGAGAAGTATATTGCTTTATTCTTATGACACCCATGTGATTGTCTGTGTTACGGTGAGGCAGAGCTCTTTCTCCTATTGTCTACTCACCAGCTGGCACACGCGTGCGCGCGCGCGCACACACACACACACACTCTTTGTGTCTTAAGTCTGTCCCCTACTAATTTGACACCTCACTTTTCACATGGTGTAAGAAAAGAGAAACCCTGCTTGAGAGCAAAGAACAGACCCGCTACACTTAAACACACACACACCTTCTGAGCATATCTTGCTTTCTAAGAACACACACACACACATACACACACACACACACCACCAACCGCTAAAGAAATACACTACCACTCACTCCCCCAAACCTCTAAAGATAAGAGAATAAAAGGACTCAGCACCGAGCCATGGAGAACACCTCTCCTTCATACAACACCTGCTCTAATCTGCAGCACATGCAAAAGGCCTGCTCAGCACACACAACGACCTACTGAACGCACCTCGCTAGATCAACACGCCCAACCCATAGAAATGCACTTATCAACACATTTAACCTATTGCACTCATAAAACAAATATGACATAATAAGACTGTACACATTAACACCACTGATAGCTGTGTGTGTGTGTGTGTGTGTGTGAACACAGTGTGCCTTACAACACATTTGTCCACCACACAGCCTATCGCTGTCTCACACACACAGCAACGTCTTGCTAACTCAACAAACTCGTTCCACCACTCTACTGACCTCCGCAGTTCACCTGACCACACACATCAACACACCTCCTCTTGCACATACACAGTGCATCTTAATCATTTCACTCCATGTTATATCTACTGCCTAAATTACATCAAAACTCTAAACTCAGCTTACTCACACACCCACACCCACACACACAGTGGATCTGTACTGACTGATTAGTGTATGAAAATACGTAGCTGTTTAGGTGATTAGTCAGCTCACAGTGACTCAAAGAAACTCCATGTTACGACAGCTGTCCATATCTTCTCCTTTACACAGACAATGGCACATCATGAACCTGCATGTTCAATCCCCCACACCCACACCATCTCTCCTGCGCGCACACACACACACACACACACACACAGTTATGAACACTATAGTCTGCTTTCAGAATCATGAAAGGTTGATAAGCCCACAGCACCCTATGGTGCCAAAAGGGTGCGTGCTGATCTTTACGTTTAGATGCACATCAGTTATCAGTCATGTCTGTGTCCACCCACGTCTGTCTGTCTGTTCTAGATTGCCGATTTGTCCCTGACAGAGTGTGTTTGTCGGTGTGTGTGTGTGTGTGGGATGAAGCATGCCAGTGTTAGTGGGGAGGGCGAGACTGTGGTTGCATTTTGGTTAGTGTGAACTTTTACCACGTCTTTTGGAAAGGTCAACGTCAAGTTTGGGTTTTAAGATCACACACACCCGCACACACACATGCAGACCTGAGCCCACACATGTGGAGCCACATAAACATGACAATTTGGGACAAAGTGTGTCTGTGTGTGTGTGTGTTTGTGAACGTTTCACCAGTTTTTAAAAACTCTTCTCAACATACAGTATGCTGGTCATTCTTAGGGGTTTGACCTATGGCTTTCTCTGTCTTTCCTTTTGTCGTTCCTCAGACGCACATGCGCGCAAACCCTGCCACATAACAGTAGTTTGTTGTGGGTCCAAATGCAAGACGAAATACCACAACAAAAGCGCCTCTCCCAACCTAAAGGCCACACCTCAAAATGCCTTTCCATATACTCTTACACACACCAAAGACAAACCAGAAAAACACAGCTTTTGCACACCAACACTGCACAGACCAGACAAATAACAGCCTGTCTGCACGAGCAAGTGCACACGCAGACACACACACAAGCAGCCGAAAGGTTCGCCACAGTACGTCGCGTTAAAAACAGATACCAAGGTGAACAAACAGGTCCACGCACGCCTCACTCTCCTTCTTTAATACACAAAACAGACACACTCACCCCGGGCATCAGTTTCTCGTGCTATTCAAATGAGGAGTCTGCAGTGAGCAGGAGTGAAGGCATGTTTTTTTATTGACACACATTCCAGCAGGGTAATGTGTACAGGTCAGAGCAGCAGTCTCCAGCACCAACCGCTCCTCGCTCTGCACCAGCAGCAAGGTATTCAGCCTCAGGGACACACTTTCTGCAGACCTCACACACTTTAAACCAGGCCCTGAGCGCTGCGCTTGTCAACTTGTCCGCCAATGGACTTCTTTTAGAAGTAGAAAGACTCCCCGGTGCTAATTGTAAGGAACGTTTATGACACAAGCACATTTTGTACACTGCAAAGGACAGGTAGTGTTGTGTCTGGGGGGTGTTGTCATTGTGCCAGACAGCACCCGTTGTGACTGTAGCAGAAGAAAGTGTGTAGGTAGTGCTGAAGTGAGCGGTCAGGACGATGATGTTGCACTTGTCGTGGCATGTATGCGGGTAGCGTTTTGCTAATTGTGCAGCTCTATGGTGTCTGCAAGTCGTGCTGTTGCAACAGCATGTGTTGAACAGTGTGTGTGGGCTTATAGTTACAGCTTTAAGCATTAGTACTATTTCCTCATCACAAAGATACACACACAGTGTAATTTGCAGAATTTTATGGCAATTTTTAAACATTTTGGGCAATGCAAAAAACGCCCAATGTTGTTAAGTCTGTGTGTGTTGATCCAACAGCAGTTCCAGATGCTCACACCAATACTCACATTAACACAAAGGGACTCTTCATATGCGAGTCGCACATATGACCTGCACATGCCTGCTACATTGCTGAAAGACCACACACACAGACACAGACGCAGTATTACACACACACCCAGCTACCTCTCCCAACCCCCCGCACACTTTCTCGCTGTCATACACACATACACACACCTTATGGCGCTTTGGTTCTTTGTTCTAATTCGAGTCAGTCTGTGTGCCATCATCTTAACCCATTACTGGAGTGATCAGACTGTATAGGTCACTATGGAAACGTGTGGCAGCGTGGTCCTGTATTCCACAAAGGCGCATTTCTCCATTTAAACAGCAGCAGTGTGGAACAAGGACATCTCTCTCTCTCTCTCTCTCTCGCTCTCGCTTTCTCCAGCTGTGCTATAGTACGGAGGGGGACGGAGAGGGCACGGTTGTGGTCTTCTCTCCTCTTCTACTATCCGTCTGTACCGACACACCCCTGACCAGACCTGTTCTCCTGCTGCCAACAATCTCATCTTACTGCTTGCCTGTCTTGTGTGTGTATGTGTGTGTGTGTGGGTGTGCGCACGCGCACATACGTGTGTGTGTGTGTGTGTGCGCGTGTGGAAATGAGGCAGAACAATCTGTTCCACACCTGTCTGTCTCTCCCTGGGGGAGGAGCCTTAGGCAAGGCGAAGAACAGAGAAACTCAAAGCAGAGAAAACACACACACACACACACAGACACTCTCTCTCTCTCTCTCTCTCCCTCTCCTTATTTTTTTGCCTTTAAACAGGCTTGGAAGTAAAGGGCACAGAGAGCGCACATGCTTTCTATCTATAGGCAGGAGCAGAAAAAAAATGGAGATCAGACCGGGGAGGGGCGGCCAGGGCTGGTGTGTGTGTGTGTATGTATGTGGTGGGAGTCAGATGAGAAAGGTAGAGAGAGAGAGAGAGCGAGAGAGAAAGAACGAGCGCATGCGTGCATATGAGAAGGAGGGGGAGGGTTACTCTAGGACGGTAGAACCCAATGACATGACACAGATGCACTGAGCTACTGTGGACTGCTGCGAGAGGGGGAGGGGATATCAGAGAGAAAGAGAGAGAGAGAGAGAGAGAGAGAGAGAGGGAGAAAAAGAGATAGAAGGGAGGGGAGGGGTGTGAAATCGCACTGCTGTTCTATTTAACACTCCCCAAGAGCACATACACACGCACCCACCCAGCAGGGGACACCACTGTAGCTGCGAGCAAATGGCTGGATAAAAACATCCTAACTAAACCAGCTAATACACACACTCACACACACACACACACACACACACACACGGGGCTGCCACTAATACAAGTGGAAAACAAATGGGACAAACATAACACACTCACAACCTATCAGCGATATAGCAATAAGCTCCAAACACACATACACACACACACACACAGCCCGGCGTCTCAAAAGCTCACACCTGCTCAGGCCCTGGGGGAGGTCACTTACCTAAATTATCCCATAAAACACGCATGCACACACACACACACTCCGAAAATGAGGTACCACGCACAAGTGGATCCTGGCGTTTTATTTATGAGGCTAAATATTTAGTACTGCCGCCCCCCTTTCACTGCTCATTCCATCTCTCTCCCTCCATATTTCTACCACAGGCTGTTCTCAAGGGATTGGAAAATGGTGATTATGAACATAAATCATAACTATCAGAAGACAAAAGTGGACAAAGTTTTCAAGCACCGCTTTACTGATAAATAGTTTATTGAAATGGGTCTGTTTAAGATAATGACACATCTCAAGAGATCAGAGAGGAGTGGAAATCTCTACGGATGAGAATCTGAGACAAAGGTCCATTATGATCTCTCTCTCACACACACACACACACACACACAAACACACACACACAGCAATCTAACTGCTAATTTGCTGACACTTTGCACTTGCACACATACAGTGGATTAAGGCAGCCACACACACACACACACACAAATCAAGAAAGGCTTAAACTGATCAAATCTTACACTTACTTCAGCAATCAAGCTACGTTCCTTATCACACCCAACTCTTTTCTACGTGCACCACCTGCAAGCACACACCCACATACCTTACATAAGAAGCCAAAGTTCACTGGAGAACTGGGGTATGAAGGTAGCACACGTACTGCATGACCGAGTCAGAGACCGTCAGAAATGTAAGTGAGACCAAAAAAAAAGGGCAAGACAATACAGGAAATATCAAAGAAGCGTGTGATACACACACACACACACACACACACACAGGGGTCACATTTCTCTCATCGATTGGCATGACGCCGCTTCCCCATCAATAGCGTGACCCAATCGGCTATTCGCATGACTCCATTTCAGTAATGCGAGACGGCGCTCCACGACGGGCCGGTGGGGTCGCACAGGGGTCATGACCCACAATGCATCTGGACAGAAGGAGCATTTGGTGCCGTTCAATACGGAAAGCTTTCTGCGACTCGATATGGGAAGCGAGGGCGCTGGTTTCCATTAGAAGCCGTGAGCAGTACTACGAAGTATCATGTTTTAAACTCCCGAGCCGAAATCACGCGGCTTATAACGGAGTTATGTTTCGTTAAATAAGCGATGCTGTAAGGTGTGTCAGTCCTGCTTGTTGGGCAAAGCTGACAAAGCCAGAGTTACGTACGTCTTTGCGGGGTCCGGAGGCCAAAAATGTCACGAGTCTAATCCTAAATCAACGCATCAGCGTATTAATCATCTGCTCTTCGAGTTCAAATATAACTTCCGTTAAACACATTGTGCTGTTTTTCCCACATTGTGTGCAGTCATAATGTTTTCCCTTATGCTTCGTGTGCGCATGTTCCTTTTAGGTTTTTCCAAACACAGCGATATAAACACGTGTGCACACACACCAAAATAGCTGTTTTGAGCGTAGACCGGCTAAAGCACAGCGCAAACAAAAGAGGAAGGGGGAGGAGGAAAAGGGAGTCAGGAGAGAAATACACATGGAAAAAGATCAAAGAGCTGAAAGAGAGAATTAGAGACATGAGTAAAAACTGCAAGTGTGTGTGTGGAAACTAGTGTGTTTGAACTCCTAAATCCTTATGCTAAAGCCATCTTTACTCTGTGTGTGTGTGTGCGCATGTGCGTCTGTCCGTCTGTGTGTTTTATTACTGCTGCTCTCCCCGCTGTCAGAAGGCTCCTAGTGTGGCCTCTATGGTTTAGTGACACACAAACACACATTATGTAAATGGACCTTAAACTTCAACCTTTCCCTTGCTGATAAAGACATTTCATGAGAACACACACACACACACACACACAGACACACAGACACACACACAGAGAGAGGGGGAGGGGTGTGGAGAGAGAGAGAGAGAGAGAGATAGATCCGTATACAACCCTGTCCTCAATGGACTTGAGTAGGGAGGGGCAGGAAACACAGGTGTGTGTCTTGCAGATCAAGTTACAAGCCAACAATAATGATATGAGTGAGTGTGTGTGTGTGTGTGTGTGTGTAAGAGCGCATGTGTGTGAGGCAGAGGAGGGCGTGTAGGCTCTCTAAGACTGCTATGCACCAATCGAAACATTAGGTGACCCTGGAACACAGTCAGCAGTGTGTGTGTGTGTGTGTGAGATTTAAGTCTTGATTGTGTGTGTGAGAGTATAGTTGATGGTGTGAGACCATGATGATGTTTGCAAGATTCTTCTCGTATGTATACAAACATTTTGTGCATCTCTGTTGGGGGTGCGCAAAATAAATCAAATCACGAATCACGCTTCTTTCTCTGTCCTTTTCCAAATTCGATTCATGAACGCCAAAGAATCGATTAGTAACCCTAACCCTAAACTACATTTGACTCTGTGCAATTTTTTTTTTTTTTTTTGATCTGCCACAGTCAAATTGGAAAAGTAACTCAAAACAGCAATTCATGAATCGGGAACTGATTTTGAACTGAGCCCAAAGAATTGAATCAAACCGAAATCTGAATCATGAAGCCCTAATCTGTCTCTCACACATAACACACATTTTCTGCCTCCTCTTCCAAGCACATATTCCTCTCTGTAGTCCAGCGTTTCTCAATCCCAATCCTCACGGACCACCGCTCTGCACAGATTCGACATTCCCGACCCACAGCACAGTTGATGCTACTGATTAGCTAATTAGCAATGTAGGACCAGCGTGCGACAGTGCCGGAAATACCGAAGATGTGCAGAGCGGTGGGCTGCGAGGACTGGGATTGAGAAACGCTGCTCTAGAGCATAAACGAAATGGGGTGTGTGTGTGTGTGTGTGTACAAGAGTGTGTGCGTGCACATGTGCATGTGTCCCCTATTCCCCCTGCACTCCTTCACCCAGAGAGCACAACACCAGCCAAGCAACACCACCACCGCCCATCCCCCAACCTCTTTCTCTCTTTTCTCCAGCAGCACACTCAATCATTCCCCTGTCCCCTCCCTCCCTCCTTCCTTCTCTGCCCACCCCCCTGTCTCTCTCTCTCTCTCTCTCCCCTCTCTTCTCTCTCCATTCACTGAATGCACAATCCCTCCTTCAGGCAACCAGGCTGTACAGGGGTGGGGTGGGGTATGGGGTGGGGGAGCATGGGGGAGGGGGGCTAAAGGAAGAGCAGGGGGTCTACCACATAACACACACACACACACACACACACACACACACACACCTCTGTGTGTGCACATCTGTAGACACAGACACTCATCAGATAGGGCCAGTGAGTAAGCAGAGAGGGAATGGGGGTTGCTTTAGTGTGTAATCAGGGTTTATGACGCTGTTATTACTAAAAAGCATATCTAAATAATGTTCAAAACATTAGAATAAAAAGGCCTTTTCAGCATCATGAAAAAGATGCGATTATTACTAATGAAGCACCGTGCGACCATAACTGGTTAAAGCTTGAGGAGAGAGAGAGAGGGAGCACTCGCAACACTCCGTCAAACCTGTGTTTACACAGACATTCTTACTGATCTGTGATCAGCTACTGAAATCAAGAAAACGGGGGGATGGGTGAGGACTAAAGGTGTATGAATGAACAAACAAACTGAAAAAGAAAGAGTAGTAGTAGTAGTAGTAGTGGAACAGTCAACCAGAGAAGAGTAAACACAGCAAACAAATTCCTAAAGTGTGTGTGTTCTTGTGAGAACCAAAATGAGTCTTTAACCAGCAGAGTGAGGACATTTTTGGGAAGTGAGGAGGACTTTTTTTGTGGTCCTCACTTCTTTAAGCTGCTTTTACAAAACAAATACGAGTTTATTTGCAAAACTAAAAGTGTAGAAAGATTAGCTTATGGTTACCGAGGTTATGGTTAGGGTTATGTTTAGGGTTAGGTGTAGTATTATTTACATACAGTAATATAGAAGTCAATGGAGGTCCTCACTACTACATAAGTGCAAGGATGTGTGTGTGTGTGTGTGCGTGTATCTGTATCACGTTACAACTGATAATGACTGATGTTGTTAAAGATTCTTCCGTTGTTGTGGTTTGTATCTTTTTGCTTCCCCTTCTTGTACTTTCATCTAAGTCGATGAATTTACTGAGGGGTGGAGACAAGAAAGTACACACCCATACACAACCGGGACAAGTGTTCATCTTCTCACACACATACACCCACACGCAAACACACACAAACTCTTTCTAGCTAAGAATAGTGAGCTGTGTGCTGGGGTTCACACCAGTTCTCTCTCTCAACACTCCAAATGGCTGCATACTCTACTACTCACTTCAAAGAAACATTCTCTCGTAAAGCACACGGACACACACACACACACACACACACCGTGACATAACCTGCACCACAATAGGTGATATTCAAAGAAAAAAGGAGAAACACTAAATCTTGTTAATGGCACGACACAGGCAGCAGGACTAAGCCTGGACATCCAGCAACAAAGAAGAAGTGAGACGCAGAACAACACAGTCTCTCACACACACACACACACACACACACAGAGGCCAAAAGCAGAAAATACACAAGCCATCCAGGCATACAAACTGAAGGAAGAGGAAGAGAGAGCGCGCTCCTTCCCCCTCCACCAATATTCCTCCTTTTTTTCTTTTCTTTGCGGCGAGGCGAGTGAAATGTGTGACAGTCCGACCATATACAGAACGGCTTCTACAACAAGCTTCTAGTGTGTGCAGCGTTCCTCCTCAAAAGATCGGCACAACTTTCTCTCTCTCTTTTCGCGGCTCGCCGAGTTGCCCCGGTGCACCCGTGCTAACTTGCACAGCTTTGTTTAAATGCACCCTGCTCAGGTACGACTCGACTCGACACGGCAAAGGCAGAAGCTAGAGAGAGAGAGAGAGAGAAAAAAAGAGGACAAAAGTGATACAGGCCGTCTTACCGAGCTCCGGCGTGTGAGTTTCTCCGGGTTTTGTGCTGGCAGTAAATCCATAGCGTGTTTGGAGAACGTCGTGAGCCGCAAACTCACTCAGCCCAGCTCAGCAAATCTCTACTGTTTTCCCTTTAAACCAGCCCAGGCTTCTCTACCTCCCCCCTCTTTCTCTCTCTCTCTCTCACACACACACACACACACACACACACACACACACACACGTGCACTCCACACACCTCAACTCCTGGCAGCACAAACAAAAACAAAAACCATGCAAAAAGCTGACACAGTCAGAGGGAGGTCAAATTCCACGTCGACACAAACAAATAAAATAAATTTCCCCCTATTTTTTGGTGCGGGAGACATGCAATAAAAGTAATCCCTCTCTCTCTCTCTCGTTCTTCACTCTCCCTCCTCCCTCTCTCTCTCTCCCTCTCGCTCACACACTCTTTCTCACTGGCTTTTCTCCATTCAGCAGTCAAACAAAGAAAGGAGGCGAGCTCTCTCTCTCTCTCTCTCTCTCACACACACACGCACACACACACACACACAGCTCCTAAACCCACCCCCTGCTATAGGCCGGCCCTGCCTCTCTAACACCCCACCCCACCCAGCTCTTTCTAAAACAGCCCCTCCCCATTCCTCCCCTCCCTCCTCCCTCCCTTCATCCCTCCCTCTGTGTGTCAAGCAGATGGGATTGGAGATGAGACCAGAAACCGGAAGGAACACTTTACTCCTGGTCTCGCTCCGTCCCCACACACACACACACACACCCATGCATGGACGCTTGTGACCAGTGGACTGAAGAGAACAGTTACAAAAACAAAAAGAGGCACAAAGGTTGGAAGATAGCTGTGGCACTACTTCTTATGCGCTACACTGGAGTGAATGCAGGAAGTGAGAGCAGACATCACACACACACACACTCGCCTAATGCAGTGCTGGGGGTGTTGTGTGTAAGTGTATAATTTTGCTGCTTTTGGGGCGTGGAATGCAAGTGTGTGAGAACGAGAGTGAGATTAAAGGAGAGATATTTTCATCTGGAAGGCTTTCCTGGTGTGTCAGCCCTTTTCCCTTTCTCACACACACACACGAGGGCAACTCACGTGCAGATTTCGCTCCATTGTGTTAAGGGAAGCAGGCTTGACTCCATAAACCCCAGACACAGTGCAGTGAAATCAGACAGTACGGAGGAGTTACCTCACGTGCAAACACACACACACACACACACTTCCCATAAAAATCCTCTTTTCTAAACGTTCTGCTATGTGAAGCCCTTTTCGTCCTCTTGAGTGGAAACCGCGCTCTCTTCTGTGCTCGTGCCATCGAGAGTCCGTCACGTTAAAGCAGACAGACGGAATACGAGGAGGAGGAAAAGAAAAGGAAAGACGGAAGGATGGAGAGGGACAGATAAAGTCATAAACGCCACGGCCGCAGTGAGGCTGTCCTGTCCTTACGTAAACCCCGCTGTATTGATTTATCACTACTGGGGAGAGCTGGCGGAGTGCCAGAAAGAGTAGTACAGTACTGAACAACGCAGAGAGAGGGGGGAGGAGTGTGTAGGTATAAGTGTGTGTGAGAGAGAAAGGCAGGAGAGAGTGTGATAGAATGTCTGACATGTAAAAGAAAGCTAAAGAATACACACACACACACCAACCAGTGGTGGAAAGAGTACTTAGTACCTTTTAAGTACTGTTACACTGCTAAAATAATACTCAGTTACAAGTAAAGGTTCTGGAGTGTAGTCTGGGGACTAACAATAACATATGAACACACGCTACCCGTCAAATACTTGAATATTAATACAAATTGTAGGTGCACTCGATAACAAACGAAACAGATTACAGTAATACCTCACCTTCGGCCGTTAATTGGTTCGAGAACATACGAATAAGGGCCGGCGTCTACCGAATGCGGTTTTTCCACTGGGGCGCTTAAAACCTCACTTCAGGCGCTTCCTCGGTGCTTTCTCTCAGCGCTCGGCGTTGCTAAGTTCTGGCGCCATCGGGCGCCAGCGTTAGTTCCTATTTCAGCGTGTTTCTTTGAAGTCGAGTTCATCCGACAAAACCAATCGCTGGGAGCATTAGTGGCAGCGTTTGAAACAGACTCTCGCATGTCCTCGAGACGAGATTGGCCGAACGAAAACTCCTCCAGCTGCGCCGCCATTTGTAGTGAGTTCTTGACAGCGTATGCCCCGCCCCGTCCTCGATTTTGATTTGCTTAGAAAGAGACACAGAATGTGACATTGACGAGCGTAGAGCTGTTCTAAAAGTTGGATGGATTTCAACCTGAAGCGCTCTGACAACAAACTGTTTTTTTTGTGTTAAAAATAGGCGCTGCCAGCTGAAAAACACTGGACACTGGACACTTGGTGGACACTGGACACTAAATCCCCTAAAAAAAAAAACTTAAAAGGCGACCTAGACCATACCAAAATGATTGAATAGTCATTCAGTAACAAAGCCTTTGGAAAAATTCTTAGCGTTCTTTAAAAAAAAAAAAAAAATTCAGCTAGTCCCTGACTAACAGAGATGCGTTCGATCGCTGGCGAGAGTGAGGCCTCTCACAAGGTGGGAGACGTGTACATTATCATCATGACTATTTACATTGTAGATTCTCACTGAAGGCACTATGAATGAACACGTATGGAATTATGTCGTAAACAAAAAGTGTGAAATAACCCGGAACATGTATCTTAGATTCTTGAAAATAACCACCCTTTGCTTTGATCACTGCTTTGCACACTCTTGGCATTCTCTCGATGAGCTTCATGAGGTAGTCACCTGAAATGCTTTTCCAACAGTCTTGAAGGAGTTCCCACAGATGCTGAGCACTTGTTGGCCCTTTGGCCTTCACTCTGCGGTCCATCTCATCCCAAACCATCTCGATTGGGTTTGGTCAGGTGACCGTGGAGGCCAGACCATCTGGAGCAGCACTCCGTCACTCTCCTTCTGGGTCAAATAGCCTTTACACAGTTCATTCATAGTTTTGATGCCTTCAGTGAGAATCTACAATGTAAATAGTAATGAAAATAAAGAAGAAACACATTGAATGGGAAGGTGTCCAAACTTTTGACTGGTGGCGTACAGTACACTGCTTTGCCGCCTTGAAACTGAAATTATTTTACAATTTCGGCGGATCGATACTCGCCCTCGTAAGATCAGCGTCGTAAGCGCCGTCGGCCCTTTCATTGACCCGTCTGTATAAACACATTTAACAGTATTTTACGCATTAAACAGTACATTTTATGATATGTTAAGCTTGTTACTGGTTATTTATACTTGTAGATGCTTGTCTGTATAGCGGCAAAAGTCTGAATAAAGCAGCAGTGATTTTAATTTTTTCCTTTATTATCTTACATTTAGCGATTGTACTTATTTTAATGTGTACTCAAGTAAAATTACAGACTAAAAAATATGCTCCTAAAAGTACAGCTACCCGTAAAAAAATATCTATGTACAGTAACGTGAGTCACCCCTGACACACACAGACACACATACACGCATCATTTCCCGCTATCTCTTCGTCACTTTACGTAGCAAGACAGAGGAACCGAAAGAAAGAACGATGAAAGAACATCAGGCCAACCTAAAGAAAGGAAACCGAGATTGGAGAACAGGAAGGATACGTTCCACTCATACTTCCCTCTCTCACACACGTACGCATGCGTGGCACGAACACACACACTCTCTCGTACCCAGACACATGAACGCGCTCGCACACACACACCATCTCAGCAATGACTCCTGCTTTTCTTTACAATATCCTCATTTGGCAGCAGCCGTTCTGATTAATTGCCAATTAATGTTTAACAAGCTACAGCTGTGAGCAATTAAAGCTGGAGGCAGTTTTGCTCCCAAGCAAAAGGCACAATGCTGGATTCCTGAAGCTGCTGCTGTGTCTGTCTGTCTGTCTGGATGCATGTCTCGGTGGCAAAGTTTAGAAAGGAGTGAAGATTTACAGAGATGATAATTACGAGACCTGTGTTTCTATATAACAGTGTTACAATAACGTTATATAAGCAGCATGCATGTATTCCATGAGAGATCATTTCTTGAGGGCTAACATTGCTGTGTGAATATTTGTAGATTGTGAGCAGCTGCACAGCACCACGATTGCACCACAAAGAAATGTGACCTCTGCATATGACCCATCCATGAAGGAGCAGTGGGCAGCTAACATGGGCAGAGTCCGGGGAGCAGTGCTTGCAGTCTGGCACCTGAATGTTATTCATCTTATTTAGACAACGGCATATAATTTCAGTCTTTACGTTTGCGTTTTATACAATTCTCCTCTACTCTCTGTATCACGCACGGCGGAGTTCCGCCTCGACGCGGACAGAGAGCGTGCGTCGGAAAATATGTTGCGTAGAGCCCTATGATTTCGCCATGCAGAAAGCTGCAGACGGAATAAGCGAATTCAACAAATAAAATGGAATCCGTTTAGCAAAAGCGTGTATACTTGTCGTAGAATTAGCTGATATATATCGGTGTGTTAAGTAGAAGCAAAACAATGGTTTTCTAATCAATTTTGGCTGCAGCCCCTGTCGTGTTACCTGTTGGCCCAGGACTCCAGCTTTCCACACACACACACAAACGCACAGACACAGAGAAGCGTCAGCGGTCAGCTATGGCCAAGAAGGCTGAAGCGAAGAACTCAAAAAATGGCCAGATTCTAGTGTCAGTGCTAAGTTTGGAGCAGAACAATAAACGATTTTTATGAATCGGGAGAACAACTCTTTTGTAAGTTTTGCCAGCACACGATAGACTGCACCCGCAAGAACACGTGACGACCACTTACAGTCAAACACTCACAGAAACGTTTCGTTTTGCAGGAAAAAATGAATGTTTTTTGTTGTTTCCAGGTCAATGCTTTACCAAAGCAGTAAATGTTCTGCTGAACCCCAGCACTTCGGTGAGGTTGAATAACAGTCATTTAATGTGAAATTTTTCCTATTGCACTGTTCTTTTTTCCATCCACTCTATAATTAGACACTTTTTAGGCGAATAAATATGATTAGAATGTAAAACACGGCATTCAGAAGAATAAAAATGGAAAAAACGGAATTCAGGAAAAAATCAAACGGAATTTAGGAAAAAACTAAACGGATTTCATAGGGCCCTACACACGGACACCGTGGTTGCTTGTGTCGGCCTCCCCAACGCTGTAAATCTTCCTCCACCCTTATATACGGTATATATACAGATGTCTATCATCTATTAACACAGCAATCATTTACACAATCCCACGGAGTCAACAGTTGTGCAAATGAATACATCAAAAATCTCTTTGTGCAACAGGAAAGTCCCAAACACACACACACATTCTTATCGTTGTGCGGCCCTTCCAGCAATTCCTATAATTACCAGCCCAAAATAACATCTACACCTAACCTAATAACACCTCACCTTAACCTCAGCAACCAAAAGAAAATATTTTGTCTCATATAATTAGTCTAGGGGTGGGAATTGATAAGATGTGATCAATATCAGTGCCACAGTCTTCTGCACCGAAAGCAACCATCTTATTTTTCCCAAAATGATGTCTCCACAAGACTGTGAACATCAACACATCCATATTCATATTCAGAGTTGTTATTATGCAGAGACGTGCTATGGTTGAGTACTACAGGGTTGCCAACTCTCACACGCAATGAGCGTGAGACACACGCGTCTGACTGTCTTCACGCGCTCTCACGCCATACCTCCGATTTCTCACGCTGAAAATCTATTTTATCTATCTCAGCCAGGCTGCCCATTGCGTCGGGCCAAACACCACTTGCGATCGATCAATTATGCCTTATGCACGGCTGAACCGGCAGAGAGGTGTTCCCTCCTGTGCACACTCCTCTATGGTAGGTGGCGCACCTAATGATGCTGCGCTCGTCTGGTACCATGAAGAACAATAAGGTTAGTGCAGGTGGAAACACTTCTTTATCCATTTGGATATAGAATACAATTATTTAATAACAAATAATGCATTTTTCTATATTTATTTTTTACTCTCTAACATTATAAAATGTAAATAATATTTTCTGATTAATTGAAAATGAAGAAATGCTGAAGTTTTGGCAGCTTTTGAGCATTTGGACTCATTTTGGCCTATGACTCGTTTTTGACTCATTTCTGGGAGAGAAGTACATTTTTGTCGTGAGGGCGTTCCATATGAGAGCCGCGGCACAATAGCGCTGTGGACGCACGTCGGGAATAAATAAATATCAAGTAAACCGCTGTAATGCGAGTAGAACGCTGGTTGTTTTTGTTATTTATCAGCTAAAATATAAGTTTTGTCTGTAATAAATGGGAGAACTGAACTGGAAGGTTTTAGCGAATGTTGGACTTCTCTGTGAGAGTCGCGCGCTAACAAACGCAGCGTGTGTTTACATCGCGAAAAATGTCATTTATGCGTCATGATTCCTTGTGGTTGAAAGTCAAGTCTCAGAGAGTGTGACGTAATGTACCGCGTCGCAAAACTTAGAATCGTTAAGAAGAATCGATACTGTTGGAGGTGTACAAATCCAACGGAAGTGATGAACTGAAAGTCGGAACCGGTTTTTGATTCCCACCCCTAAAGTTATTCACATAAAACGTGGACATTATTTCTTCTAGGGACCAGCCCTCACGCACAAAAAAATATCCTGACAAAGCTACAAAAATCGGACAAATCTCAGGCCTCTCACATACGCGCACAAACACAGGTCTCCTCTCACCTACCAGTGGTCTGTTGTCTTCTTCCTGTATGGGAACGGCTGCTTCCTGGACCTGAAATTACAGGATACAGCCTCCGTTAACAAACACACAAAGATCTACTAAACCACTCAGAGCTGTGTTTAACACACACACACACACGTTAGTTTTTCCACATTTGTTTACGCCTTAAAGAATATTCCTCCCCCCACCTCCAACCATATCCCCATCCCGTCAAACCTTCCAAAGTTTTTCCAAACCCCATCCTGAACTTAGTCTTAACTGTAATCCTGACCGGAATGTTGTCCACCAAACCGCACCGTCTGCACCGAAATGCAGAGAGGAGAACGTCAAATATCGTGTCGCGCAGAGACGAGTTGCGAGATGTTGTTTGTGAAGGTTGTGTAGTGCGAAGTGATCATTAGCTAAAGTTACTCAGTCATGTGGCTCTGCCCTAGTGCTGATTACAGCTGAGGAGAGTGTTGTGGAGACTGCTCGGGCCCCAAAGCCTATATTTACACACACACACACACACACAAAACTGAGGAAACACACAACTGCAGCATAACCCCTTGTATGTTATATATCATGCAAAAAGTGTGTGTGTGTGTGTGTGTGACCCTGATAAAGAGGCTGGCAGACAAAAACCCAGGAGCCAAACCACTTCCTGTTTAGGCTGGAGGGAGTGCGCAGGGGGAAGGGCCAGAATTATGGCAGAACAGTGACATCACAGTTTTAGCATGAGCAGCCAAGGCCATCACCCAGATTAAACTAATCTTTCAAGCCCAGATCCTCTCCCCTTCTCTCTCTCGCTCTCTCTCAAACACACACACACACACACACACACACACACACAAACAAACGCAAACACCGTTGATCTTTGTGGACTCCAGAGGTCATAAACGAACTGCAGACCAAAAAAGTCGTCCTCCGAACTGTTATTTCCAAAATATTAAGAGTGTTTGGTGGTCTCCTCCGTGGTTGAGAAGTATGCTGCACGTGCACCCACAAACACACCCACACGAACACACACACACACGCAGCTGTAGTGGTAAGGTTTTGAACAGGGAGAGTACTGTTGCTCTGGAACACTTTTCAGAGAGGAAGAGGAATCTGGCTGCTGTATTCCAAACCACCTCCTTTTGCTTGTAGAGCCTTCAGAACGTCCACATGTACGGCACACAGCTGGCCAAACACACACGTACACACACACACACACACACAGAGCTTTGTATTTATATATCTGCATAAATACCACCCTGAACAAGTGTGTACATATGCAGAAATACTTGTGCACACACTCCCTCCATCCCTCCATCAATCGATTCATCCATCGATCCTTTCTTCCAATAATCAATCGATCCATCCTTTCATCCATCCATCGATCTGTCCATCAATCGATCCATCCCTCCATCTGTCCATTAATCGATCCATCCCTCCATCAATAGATCCATTCTTCCATCCCTCCATCAATAGAGCCATCCTTCCATCAATAGATCCATTCTTCCATCCGTCCATCAATAGATCCATCCTTCCATCCCTCCATCAATAGATCCATCCCTCCATCAATAGATCCATCCTTCCATCCCTCCATCAATAGATTCATTCTTCCATCCGTCCATCAATAGATCCATCCTTCCATCCCTCCATCAATAGATCCATCCCTCCATCAATAGATGCATCCTTCCATCCCTCCATCAATAGATCCATCCTTCCATCAATAGATCCAGTCTTCCATCAATAGATCCATCCTTCCATCCCTCCATCAATATATCCATCCTTCCATCACTCCATCAATAGATCCATCACTCCATCAATAGATCCATCCTTCCATCAATAGATCCATTCTTCCATCCGTCCATCAATAGATCCATCCTTCCATCCCTTCATCAATAGATCCATCCTTCCATCAATAGATCCATCCTTCCATCCCTCCATCAATCGATCGATCCATCGGTCCATGAGATAGACTGAGCTCAGTACGTGACTCCCTGTATCTTTGAAAATATACTTTTAAATAAATAATGGCTATTTTATTTTGTCGTAATATAATTTCATCATTTTAATATAAAGTTGTTTAATATTTTGTTGATCAAAAGACACACCACATCCTAATTGCATCACCGGTATGATTTCTGAAATGCACCAAATTACTTTTCTAAATAACAATTACAAAACCAAATTCGTGTTATCTTCCTTTTAGAGGTCAAATAGGTTCTGAGGCTCTACATGAATTTTATTTGGTGGGAAAGGGACCAAAAGGGTTCTTTTGATGTTGCTGCTGGTTGCAGACCCCCGGTTATGGGCGATTGGTGCATTCGCCAAATGTGAAGAGATGAGACGCTTCGCCCGTCCAAATACTTATGGAGCTCACCGTAAGCTTCAGGCTACATCCCAGCCCCTGTGTGAGAAGTGATCTGGTCTGACGGGGAGTTAACACTAAACCCATCGCACAAACACACACGTCCCCCTGTTTTCTGTGCTTGTTGGTGTGCTCCGGCGTGTGGAATGTGCTGCAGTAACAGCTAGCGCTTCAGCCGAAGATGGAGCGGTCCATCGCGGGGCGGCGACTGGGGCGGGGGGAGTGGAGTAGGATGTTCATCCGGGGCACAGGAGGGGAACGCGGAGGGGTGAACGGGTTTATGGGATATTTTTAGCCGTGCCTTTTCTGCTCTTTACATGGTAACACTGTCACAACTAGACGCACAGAAAGGAATCATGGCGGATGCTATAGGACACACACACACACACACACACACTCTCTCGCTCTTTCTCTCACTGTCTTTCTCTCTCTCACACACACACCCCACATATCCAAATAAGCGCATACACAGACACTGATGTTTAGTATTTCTTATACAAAGCAGACACAAAAACACGAGCAAACAAATAATACACACACAATACTCTCTTGTGCACATCTCTATCTCTCACACAAAGCAGTCACATGCTCTTTTTTCATCCACACTCATGCAGGCGCGCGCACACACACACACACACACACACACACACACTTCTCAGACAGACAAAACAAAGTCACATTTCGAGAGCTTGGCAAATGCTGTTCAGCATAAACAAATTCTAAATAATGTACAAAGCCAACAGCAGGAACACACACACACACACACAGCCTCGCACAAACACACAGCGCAATCACGTGCCCCTAGCGCATCTTATTGTGGCCGACATTTCAGGCAGTGTGTGTGTGTGTGTGTGTGTGTGCGCGCGTGTAATCAGTTCAGTCTCGGCAGCCCTCATCACGGAGAGACGCGGTGACAAAAGAGGAGAAAGAGCATTAAGATCGATCAGTCCCCTAATTCTCACTTCAATGGATGTGATCTTTCGCTCTAACACACACACACACACATTTCCCCACCAATCTCATGCCATCTGAGGCGGATGAAAATGAGTACTCCCACTAGTGCACACTCTTACTCAATCAGAGAGACCCTCTGTGTCCTCTACACACTTTAACATCTGAGTGCACTGAATCGATACGTGTGTGTACGTGCGTGTGTGTGTGTTGATATATTAGGCCCTCAGATCAAAGAGGATGAGCAGAGAGGAAAAATCAGGTCTGAGAAGTGGAGCTCATCTCTTTTCTCAGTGTGTTTCTCAGATAAAAAGCTTTGATAAAGCTGCATGTATGGATCACCCGTGAGCACTTAGACGCCGACTGACAATGAACCAAACTGCCACATACTGTAAGTAATTTGGGCTGAAGCTATATTTTCCTCCTCCATGACATGGTTCTGGAAGTAATAATATGTGACCCTCCACGGCAAAACCAGTTGCTTGTCGCAAATGTTCAAAATTGAGTTATGATGTTTTCATGAAAGAGCATAAATCAAGCTTCAAAACGATACCTATATGGAATGAATCAGACGACATGTGACTGAGATATCAACATTCAAAGGAGTCGGGTTTCTCCTGTCACGCCAAGTGAGAAACGGAGAAATCTGCCGTCGAAGTTGACTATCGCCGTAGCACTCACAGACGCTTGGTGCGGTCGCGGCTACGTTTGCATTTACGCTAGCCTACGCTGCATTCACAGCCACACGGATAGCCTACCTGCGTTAGGTTAACTGAACTCGGGAGACGGAGATGGATTCCGGAGAAATATCTTCACGCTAGTCAACCAGTGGATTTACCGTAAATATTGGAGTAGAGCGGTCAAAACAGAAACTTTTAACCATTCTGTTGAACCGAATTCCCTCACCCTCAAGAAAGTCACGCTGCTTTTAGGGATGGAAAGGCTAAGTTTTCAGCCAAATTTATTCCCAACAGTACAGTAGTATAGACCTTGAAAACACTAGAAACAAAATTTTACCCCACGCAACATAAACGGTCGTTTTTCTCGGAAACCTCCGTTGTGACAAGTGACTGGTTTTGCCGCGGAGAGTCATATATATGTAAGACAGGTCATGTTACCCTTTAGCCAAAACAAAACTTTTCTACAATGACCACGCTCTCTCCCCTTTTCGGCTAAACACGAACCCTGGGTGGAGTCAACAGGACTTTTTTGACCTCTCGTAGTCAAAATGAAAGAAACCACAGCAGTAGGGACACTAAAGACACAATGCAGTGATAACTAATAGTAGGGACGCACGATAAGGGAATCAGAGAAAAGGAAGCGTAAAGACAAGATATTTCGCCTGACCCACGTTCCACTGCGCGCTCAGAATTTTGGCACAAATATAACGGCACAGTTCTGACATTTCTAACACGGTGCCAAGTCACGCGAGCGTGCAAGCCGAATGGAGTGGAGCGAGGGCGGAGCATTTCGAGTGTAGTGCACGACATCTTAAGAAAAAGTCACTTCCCGCCCTATGTGGTGTACCAAGTCAAACAGGGAGTGCGTGACACTGCACGTGCACTACCTAGTGCCTAGAGAACCGTTAAGCTACAACCCTGGCTATTTCCTGAGATGCATACTACCACGTAGAAAAGTATGATAATGGTGAAAGTGAAAAGTGAAAGTGAGTGATCATTTGTCATTGTGAACACACCACAGCACAACACACAGTGCACCACAACCAAATGTGAAGGAGCATCAGTGAAGGAGCAGCGGGCAGCTACCAAGCACCCGGGGAGCAGTGCTTGGGGACGGTACCTGGCTCACGAGTACCTCAGTGGAAACTTTACCGGCCCTGGATTCGAACCTGCGACCTTTTGATCACGGGGCGAACACCCTACCGTTACGCCACCGACTGCTCCAAGACACGCACGTGAGTTTGTCACAGTCTGCACACGGTTACGCTGCACGCTCATGTCCATGTTAGCACAGCTTGCTGATCTGAGTTAAATCCAGACTTGCGATCAGACTCGGCATTCTTCACACGGAGGCTGAAGAGCTCTTAGGATACAGTTGTGAAATTATGGCTACTCAGCTCAAAGTAACACACACACACACACACAGACTGCTGGAAAATGTGCACTCTTGTTTCCACTGCCTCCCATTTGGCCAAGAACTAGAACATCAAACGTGTGTGTGTCGGCTACATATTTACTCAGTAAACACTCTGGGTCTGGTTGCTAGGACACCTGCGCAGGGCACGTGCTCAAGCATGACAGACCTCTGCCCTTTGCAAATCGGACCTTTCTGACCCCAGTGATAGTCAGGCTTTTATGTTTTAGCTGCTTCTCGCTAACCCTTCACCTTTAACATCTAACACTGGGCAGAGCCTGGGGAGAGCCTGCACAACCGTGTGTGTGTGTGTGCACGCGCGCGTGTGTGTGTGTGTAAGCGTGGGTCAAGGCTGAACGAAAGAAGAAAACAGCCTGCAGAGAACTCAATGATCGGACTGGACAGACAGGTAAACACACACACACACACAGAGTTCACTTTGACTTTACACACATTCATAATGTTCAAGCTGGGCCATGTTGTCAACACACACAGTGCGCACACACACAGTGTGTGTAAAGCAGCCCCTGCCTTTCTCTACACACACACACACACACACACACACACACACACACACACCTCCTTAGTAGACTGATTCATAAATAAAGATGTCTGTAAGCTGACAGACACAACACACACAGTCACAGCATGCACTCAGACACAGACTTGCATAAACACAGCTACACACACACACACACACACACGCACCGGCTTTCAGTTTTCATTCTTGACAGTGCACCGAAAACATCATGAATATTCAAGTAGCATGAATCTCTAACAAAGTAATGGATACATTACTGTAACACCCATCCACACACACACACACACACACTTCTGCATGATCTGAGCTAGAAGCAGGGTCTGAACACAGGCCCAGAAATCTCTCAGACCTTATTAAACGCTGCCAGATCTGGATCTGGCCCACAGACCCTATTAAATGCTCGGGATCAGCTGAGTCAGCCGGCTACAGCCACTGCTTAGACACACACACACACACACACACACAAAATGGTTCACTAGGAACTACAACACACACACTGAGGTGATCAGGCACGTGAGTGTCTAAACATCTGGAATCCCTTAACGGAGATACAAAGAGTTAGTATATATGAGAAGAATATGGTGTGTGTGTGTGTGTATGTGTGTGTGTGTGTGTAGGGGTCTTTGGTCAGTGTTTGGATAACTGGTGTGCTTTAGGTCACCAGACAAGGCTCTAATGGCAAAAAGAAAGGAAGAGGGGGCAGAGAGAGAGAGGGAGGGAGAGGGAGAGAGAGAGAGAGAGAGAGCGAGAGCAGGCGAAGAAGAGGGGGAGGGAAGAGAAAGAGTGATGGAGGGATAGAAAGAGGAGGAAAAGAAAAAGGATGGAGAAAGAGACAGTGACGGAGCGATGGGGAGAGAGAGAGAGAGCAGGAGAAGGAGAGATAAAAAGTGATGAAAGGAGGAAGGAAGACGGAAGAGACAGAGAGAAAAGGAGTGAAGGAGGGAGAGAGAGAGAGATCAGCAGAAGAAGTGAAGGAGGGGGAAAGAAAGAGAAGAGAGGGAGGGAGAGAAGGACCAGAATAGGATGGAGAGAGAGAGAGGGACAGTGACGGAGATAGAGGGGGGGGGAGAGAGAGCAGGAGAAAGAGAGAGGGGCAAAGGAGGGAAGAGAAAGAGTAACAGAGAGATAGAGCGAGAGAGAGAGGGAGGGAGGGGGAGGTAGAGAGAGAGAGAGAGAGAGAGACATATATACAAACACAAATCACATGCAGCTGTTCTCTCTCTGCTTCAGCGCGTGACGCTGTGTGAAACTCTCTCACACACTTCTCCTGGAGTACAGGGGGCTTATGTTGCACTATGTCAATTTACAAACACTGTTTACAAATGTGTATTAGGACTGGAGTGTGTGTGTGTGTGTGTGTGTGTGAGTGTGTGTGTGTGTGCGCGCATTCTCTCTTGATACTTCAGGAAGGGAGAACATAAGCCCTTATAAAGGTAGCAGTGGCGCACGATTCAGAAAATCTCACGATTCGATTCCACTTTGATTCTTGGGCTCACGATTCGACTGAAAATCGATTCACGATTCATGAACAACTCACAATTAAATACATGTGTGAATTTGTTTCCAGATTTCCTGTTTTGAGTTACTTTTCCCATCTGAATGTGGCAGATCAACAAAAAGATCACACTGAATCAAATATGCGCATGCACGTTTTATGAGTTTACATGAACAGGAACAGTCAGTTTCACGTTGCAAAACGGAAAACGCTGTTTTCAGTGGTGCACGCTCCCGCATGTACGCGTTTTTCGGCCTAACACTGGCACCGCTCGCTCACTCGCCATGTTAATTATGTTGTACAGGTGTGGCCTAAGTTAACTTGCGTTCGCAGCGTTAACGGTGTGATTTCATTACGCCGCCAACTCGGAATATTACCAAATACATTTTTGCGCCCGCGATCATAATTTATCCCGGGATTAGCGTGAACGGTAGGATTTGGCACACCCCTAGTGTGCAAGCGTGTGCATCGGGACAGAACTCCGCCCTGCGCGGTACTGAGAGCGAAGGGAGAATTGCAAACGTGCGACCACGTAGAAGCAGAGATAACATGCCGTCGTATAAATAAGATAAATAACATACGGCTGTTTAGTTTGTTTAATAAAAGGATAAGGTATAGACCTGTTCTGTAGGAAAGCTAACCTTAAATGACTTCTGTTGTGAACTCATGTCAGGAAAAAAGTAAACTCGTGCCATTGCGTTAGCTGAAAAAATAAGAATCGTAGGGCCCTATGAAATCCGTTTTGTTTTTTCCTAAATTCCCATTTTATTTTTTCCCGAATTCCGTTTTTTCCATTTTGATTCTTCTGAATTCCGTGTTTTACGTTATAATCATATTTATTCACCTAAAAAGTGTCTAATTATGGAGTGGGTGGAAAAAAGAACAATGCAATAGACAAAAAATTCACATTAAATGACTGTTATTCAACTTCACCAAAGTGCTGGGGTTCAGCAGAACATTTACTGCTTTGGTAAAACACTGAGCTGTAAACAACAAAAAACATTCATGTTTTCATGCAAAACGAACCGTTTCTAATGTGAGTTTTCGACTGTAAGTGGTCGTCACGTGTTCTTGCGGGTGCAGTCTATTGTGTGCTGGCAAAACTTACAAAAGAGTTGTTCTCCCGATTCATAAAAATCGTTTGGCTATTGTTCTGCACTAAACTTAGCACTGACACTAGAATTCCGTCATTTTTTTGAGTTCTTCAGTGTTTCAGCCTCTTGGCCATAGCTGACCGTTGACGTTTTCCCCCTCTGTGTCTGTGCGTTTGTGTGTGTGGAAAGCTGAGTCCCACCTCAACAGGTAACACATACAGGGGGCTGCAGCCAAAACTGATTAGAAACCATTGCTTTGCTTCGCCCACACACCGATATCAGCGAATTCTACGACGTTTATACGCGTTTTACAACGGATTCCATTTTATTTGTTGAATTCCGCGATTCCGTTCGCGTTTTCCGCAAATCGCGCAAATCACGGGGCCCTAGAATTGTTTTTGATTCGATCCTATTTCTTTCTGCACCCTTAAAAGTCAGCTTACTTAGCAAACGTTCATATCAGTGTTACAGGCTGCACTGCTTCACATCATACCAAAGATAAAGACACAATAACTCTGGAGACTGATCTCTAATCACCGAAGTCTTTTATCTTCAAGTGGATGCTTCTGACGTGAGGAAGAAGAAAGGAAGCAAATGAATAATCCAAAGCACACACGTACACACACACACACACACACACCCACCACAGAAACAGTAGCACCATGCTTTCATATTGGCTGCTCAAGCCTCAAGCCCCTCCTACTACATACACCTATGGCGGGAGGCGTCGGTGTGTCTAATCCACCCCCATTCCGCTCGTCTGGGGAAGACAGGAGGGAGAGAGGGGCAGAAGGAGAGAGGGGGAAAGGGAGAGGAGTGCAGACACTTCTGTTTGAAGTTTTCCCTTCAGTCAGCTGCCTGCGTCGAGTTCAAATGTGTTGCAAAATGATGACGCTTAACTCACCCGTTCTCTCTCTCTCGCTCAACACATGCACACACACACACGCAAATTTTAGTTATCAGCTAAGGGGTCACAGTGTCCTTTGTTGCTTTAGCATCTCGCTTCTCTCTCTCTCTCACACCCCCCCCCAATCAGCGATTAAAGAAACGAACTTTGAGGCAGGCGTCATGTACAAGTCGAACATTTATAATTACTGCATTCGGTAGGGGTGTAACGATACATCGACCTATAATAAAGATGGGACGATATCATTTTCTTTTGGTCGATACGATACCGATATTGTAAATTTGTATATCTGCCGATACGACACAAATCCGATACGGTCTCCGAGTCTTTTTTTAAACAGAAAATAATGCTTTAAAAATGTCTGAGTACAGGACTGAGGCTATTGTGTTATGCTTCAGGAAATACTTGACTCAAACGCTAAAACAACGTAATAATTCCACACCCATATGGCGCTAAACGATCGAGAACGCAGAGACGGTGATCAACAGTGTTTCGGTCACTTAGACCACTGCATCCCTAGCACACGCTCTCTCACATGTTTCACTTCTGGGTCTAAATTCTCATTGTGGCCGCTACACTGTTATGTGCGTGTGTGTGTGTGTGTGTGTGTGTGTGTGTGTGTGTGTGAGAGAGCGTAATTAAAACCCTGTGGAGGGACCACACATATTCACACACACACACACGCACACACACGGACCTCCACTAGCAGCCCTAGCCTGTCTCTCTCTCTCTGTGCCTCGTTCTGGGTGGTGCCAAGGTGGTGGTGGTGGTACCACAAAAGTGGGTACAATGTTGGGGGGAAAATTTATTAACTCAAATACTTAGGAGGATTGATATGAGGCCACACACAATGACACGTGTATGCACATTCTCACACACACGCACACACACACCCCACTGCCACACAGCGACCACCGCAGCTGTAATGAGCGAGTGTGTATGTGAGAGAGAGAGAGAGAGAGAGGGAGGAGAAGGAGGAGGAGAGAGAGAGAGAGGGAGAGAGAGAGAGAGAAAGAAAGCATTCCCAGAGAAACAAGGAGGGTGCGTGACAGCTGGAGATAGAGAAAGCCATCAAAGAAAAATGCTATCTGTAGAGAGAGAGAGAGAGAAAGAACGAGAAAGAGGGAGGGAGAGAGGGAATGATAGAAGACTGGATGCCCGATGCCAGCTGGGAGTGGGAGCTGAAAGAGCTGGATGAGGCCCAGCTTTGTGTGTTTGGCCTCCAGGGAGCTGCGTCTGGCACAGGCAGGGCAGGCTGCCCCTCTGGCCCCGAGCCAGGCCACACGTGGGGGCCACACTACTCAAGAAAAGCCCTGGCTGAAAGGGGATCACCAGGGCCTGGACTGCACTGACTGCACACACACACACACACACACGCACACACAAACACAGCCCCCTGCACAGCTATCACAGAATACTTAATCACTGTCACAAACTTGCTCACACACTCCAAGTACACACAATGCACACACTCTCATTGTAGTGTGATGATTCTGAACCTTTGCAGCTGAAAAAAGGTGCGTGCAACTTCTCTTTCTCTTTCAGAACATTCCCCTTTGTTAGATATTTCTAATTTTTAGGTTAACTGAACTCGGGAGACGACGATGGATTCCGGAGAAATATCTTCACGCTAGTCAACCAGTGGATTTATCGTAAATATTGGAGTAGAGCGGTCAAAACAGAAGCTTTGAACATTCTGCTGGAATTGAATTCCTCACCTCAAGAAAGTCACGTTTTTAGGATGGAAAGGGTGCGTTTTTCCGCGGAATTTATTCCCAACAGTACAGTATAGACCTTCCACTGTTTCCAAAAATCCACAATTTCACCCCACGCAACATAAACGCTCGTTTTTCTCGGAAACCTCCGTTGCAACAAGCGACTGGTTTTGCCGTGCAGATTCACGTATAATAAATGTGTTATCAAACGTCGTCTGAAAATATCGGGCAAATCTAAGCGTGTGTCCGATGCCGATGACTTCGTACGATTCCGATATCATAGTGCATCCCTAGAATAAATATTAATAAGGTACTGGAGGATCAGCTCCTATAACGCTCTGTTTGTAGCTGAGGGAAACAAGCTAACGATTCATCATTGATGACACTTCAGTGCAGTACAAAATGACTAATAAAATAAGTAAAGTAGGATCAGCTCTTCTATTTCACACCAACATCAAAGAAACTGTGGAGTGTAACACACTAAGCACACCTTAGTGTTAATAGCGTGAAATAACACCTCAATCACGCTAATTTAACTTCTAGTCTATCCACAATCTCAGCAGAACGATATACTTTGTGGATGAGTTTCCATTAGATTTACATTCCCGCAGAGTAAAACCACCTCTGTGACTGTCTGGCGTCCTCCCCCTCAGTCTCACTGTCGTCTGTATCGTTGACGGCCGTAAACAACCGTAATTTCATAGGCAACGTTGCCGTGAGACCGCTCATTCCTGTGTACGGTGTTGCTGGGAGTTACATCATCACTGTGGATATCACAGAAAAGGTAAGAGCAGCTGTTATCAGTGTGTGTGTGTTTGAGGGTGAGATATATTTGTGTGTGTGTGTGTGTGTACAAATGACCTTTGTCTTGAATAGACTACCCAAAAAAGATCAAGTTACCCCATCCCCCCCCGCCTGACTCCCCTCCCCCACACACTCTCGTCCCCTCCATCCCTCTCATTCTCTCTCTCTGTCTCCGTCTCGGCCGGGTTTTGGGTTTCTCCAGGCTCCAGACACAAGCAGTAATGCAGACCTTCAGACATGGATAGAACAGGAGTAGAGTGAGAGAGAGAGAGCGCGAGAGAGCGTGAGAGAGAGAGAGAGAGCAAGAGCAAGAGAGAGAAGACGGCGGAAGACAAATAAACAGAGGGAGAGGAAACAGAGAGAGAAGGGAAGAGAGAGAGAGAGAGAGAGAGAGAGAGAGAGAAGGGTACAAGACAGAGAGAGAGAGAGAGAGAGAGAAGGGTAGGAGATACAGAGACAGAGAGAGAGAGAGAGAAGGGTACAAGACAGAGAGAGAGAGACAGAGACAGAGACAGAGAGAGAAGGGTACAAGACAGAGAGAGAGAGACAGAGACAGAGAGAGAGAGAGAGAGAGAGA